>CM076683.1:18625202-19184419 GCA_038501925.1 Xenopus petersii
ACAGCATACCAATTGTACTTGCCCTAGAGGTTCTTACAGACATATTCTTTGATCTAATACCTTGGGTGAATGTTCAGAATACATTAAACTGCCAGGATAAAGCAGCATTCTTTTCCATCTTGTGAAAGTGACCTTCTGAACAACCAGCACACTGTTTGTTTTATGAAAGTGCCTTTGAACCTCGGCTGCAGAACATATTACCACATTACTTGGCAAAATAGTGTGTTTAGCAACATTACACCCTTTTTTTTACAGACATATATTAGTGTCACTGTATTTTCTGCATATCATGAAAACTAAAGCAGCAGAATTGGCCGAGTGTTCAGAAGATATTAGATACACAGTGTTCCAAAGCATTGCATTTCAAAGACCAATGGAAGTTGTAGTTTGACAGGCAGTCACAAGGCTGAGTCTGTCTGATGCATTTTGCCACTCTTTGGCTGCCTTTAATATTAATTGGTTTCTGGTCCAAGTATTCAGCTCCCAACTAGACCCATTGATAGACTAGAGACATTGTTTAACCTCTGTCCACCAAACAGAACTTTTCTCCAGTCCCAAAGACAACTGTTGATTAATCTCATTGGGAAAGACAAGCATCTTTGTAGCCATGTTGCGCGTAGTCATGGGTGAATAACTTTTTTTCCTCCAGCGGCTTTTTACTTCATTCCTTTATGTTGCTTTTCTCTCCAGCCTTTCTTCCATTAAATTATATTTAAAGGGAAACAATGGTCTGTGAGCAAGGGCACAGCACAAAGTGATTCAGAATTAAGTTGGCCACAGCCAGACCACCTGTTCTACTTAGGGCCGGATTTACGTAGTGGGTGCCCCTAGGCCCACTGCAGTTTGTTGCCCCTGTTCCCTCCCCTTTATTCATGCAAATTTTCATCATCTGGACTGGGTATTGGCACATGGGAATTTAAAAAATGATTGTATCTCCAGCACATCCTCTGTGTTTTTGAACCAATGTGGGTGTGGTTGGGCAGCATGCTGCCCCTTAAAATCTTGCCGCCCTAGGCCCGGGCCTTGGTGGCCTTTTCACAAATTCCGGGCCTGGTTCTACTGTACTATTTAGCCACAAACAGGGACCGCTAGATTATACGGATCTGATCGATTGCTTTGTCTTATGACAATAAAAATTGATATTGGCTTATGAAAGGAAAATATGGCCAACTTATGGGGTGGATTTATTTTAACTTCATTTTCCATTAGCTAGCAGAACCCATGGTCTTAAAGGAATAGTTCAGTGTGAAAATAAAAACTGTGTAAATAGATAGGCTGTGCAAAATAAAAAATGTTTCTAATATAGTTAGTTAGCCAAAAATGTAATATATAAAGGCTGGCTTGAACAGATGTCTAATAAAACAGCCAGAATCCAACTTCCTGCTTTTCAGCTCTATAACTCTGAGCTAGTCAGCGACTCGAAGGGGGGCCACATGGTACATTTCTGTTCAGTGAGTTTGTAATTGACCCTCAGCATTCAGCTCAGATTCAAAAGCAACAGAAATGACCCATGTGGCCCCCCCTCAAGTCTCTGATTGGTTACTGTCTGGTAGCCGGGGCAACCAGTCAGTGTAAACAAAGAGAGTTGAAAAGCAGGAAGTAGTGATCTGACTGACTTGTTATACATGAAATCACTCCAGCCTTTATACATTATATTTTTGGCTAACTAACTATATTAGAAACATTTTTTATATTGCACAGCCTATCTATTTACCCAGTTTTTATTTTTACACTGAACAATTCCTTTAAAACAGATTATTTATCTGCATAGTTATTTATTCATGATTGCGCGCTAACAAATTGCTGTTTTGTTTTTTTTTGTTTTTTTTTAGTGCAGAATGAATTATGCTTCAAAGATTCTATTATTGCCAGTGGCCAAATTATCATGAAAAATAATTCTTGTTTGGCTTTTCTGAGTAATTCCTTCTGAGCAACATCAGACAAAGGGTTTCATACAATAAAAAGCCATAGAAAATGCCAAAACCCACAAATGGCCTATGTAATACCGCATCATCTCAGCCTGCCTTTGGTATATTACATTTGTCCAACCACACTGGCTTAACATTGTTTCTAGATAGCCTTGCATCCCTTATTGTTGTAAGCATGGCCTAGCTGGAGCATGTTGAGTTTTTTACACCCTTTTCTTCTTCATGTAGATTGCACCTATAGCACTACTTCATTGTCTCTTAAACAAGTGGTTCACCTCTAAATTAACTTTTAGTATGTTATAGAATGGTCAGTATTAAGCCACTTTCAATTGGTCTTGATTATTTATTTTTTATATTTTTTTTAATTATTTGCCTTCTTCTTCTGACACTTTCCAACTTTCAGATAGGGATCACTGACCCCAACAACAAATGCTCTGTAAAGCTACGATTTTTTGTTACTGCTAATTTTGATTACTCATCTTTCCTTTTAGGTGCTTCTCTATATGTATTCCAGTCTCGTTCAAATCAATGCATAGTTGCTAGGGTAATGTAGACCATAGCAACCAGATGGCTGAAATTTCAAAAAACACATCATTACCATCTCAATCATAATAAAAGTTTATTTAAAGATGAAAAACCCCTTTAAGGGAGAGCCCTGTGTATTCTGTGTCCACCAGGTCTTAAGCTGGCCATGTATGCGCAGATATAGTTGTAGGAAACAGTTGTTAAATAGTTGTTCACTTCAGAATACAGAAGAGCCAGAAGATGGCACCCATGAGCTCCACTGTGCTTACTCTGCACTTATACGTGAGTAATGAATTAGGGGCACTTTCAGGGGTAATCACCTATGCAGGGGGGGAAGCAGGGAGGGGGGACTATTATATATTTATACTTTTATGGACATATTAAAACAAATTGCTTTTTAGAAGATTACTATTTTACAATTATGAATAATTAAAATGTGCTGTACTGTCTGGCATTTCTATTACACACTCTACTTCTACTGCAGAACTTTAATACATACCCATATAAGGTAAGGACCCATCATTGTTTTCAAATTCTGATTTTAAAACATATGCAGAGATGTTGGCCACCAAACTGCTAACAATTATTGCTAATCTCATTAGCCCAGATCAAGGGTGCTTCATTTTGGGTAGGGGGCACCAGACAACACCAGTAGATAATGTTCTCCATGGAAATGAATAAACTTGCTGTAATTATAAAACTGATCAAAGCCTTGCTGGCATTATACACTGAGCCCTCAGCATATAGTGAATGGCAGTGGAGTATTATCAACAGCATTCAGCATCCCTTACAGACCCCTATCAAGGGTGGCCAACTCCATGTTATCTTTGCTATGATTATGGAAAATCTGCCTCAATCAGTGCAGCAGGATTCCAAAATATGTATTCATGAACACATACAAAAAGTAGTTCTCATTGAAGATGACTATACTGTTCCGGACAGAACCTTGAATTACAGTATCTCCTGCAACTAATAAATGGTCATATCCTTTAATAAATGGAATGCAGCAAAAAAAACAGAGATATCAGACAGTCTATTACTTGGACATATTCTTACCCTCATCCAACAACAGCAGCCCTATTAGCTATAAAATAGAAATCAAAGATCTGGGCATCAAAACCTACAAGATAGCAAATTCATGGCAAACTAGACTGGGCCTCCACGTTTTTAGAATAGACTTGGGCTAGTGTATTTGCGGTTCCTACAAAACTCTTCAAATGCATTTTCACCTCAAAACGTCCAGGAAAATATTTTATGATTGGTACCTAACCCCAGAAATTCCAGTGGACATCACTCCAAACATGATCTATAAAAGTGACTTTATTGAGCAGAAAGGAAACATTTCAAGCCTATCTGGCTTTTTATGTCACTTAATAAAAAGCCATATAAGCTCAACATGTTGCTTCCCTGTGTGCTTTCTGCTTATAAAAAACACTTTAATTTTTTTTGCAGTGTTGTGTCCACTAAAATGTCTATAGTTTGCTGCAGTGGGGACATTAGAGGATGAGCACCCGTGGTATGAAAAATTGGCTTGTGAAGGAATGCAACTCAACATTGTGTGGTACCTTACCCCACGCCAACACAGTCCAATTTAGAAAAATGTACCATGAACATACAGGAGAGGTTGCAAAACCAAAGACATGCAGCAGACATGCCTAGAACTTCCCACATTGAGAAGAACCATGGAATTCCAGATTCCATGGTTCCTTCAGAACCCAAAACTCTGCTTGGGTTTATATACTGCCCTCAAAACGCAAAGGCTACTATACTCTACCATACTACATGCTAGGGATGCACCGAATCCAGGATTCGGTTCGGGATTCGGCCAGGATTCGGCCTTTTTCAGCAGGATTCGGATTTGGCAGAATGCTTCTGTCGGGCCGAACCGAATCCAAATCCTAATTTGCATATGCAAATTAAGGGCGGGAGGGAAATGTGGTGACTTTTTGTCATAAAACAATGAAGTAAAAAATGTTTTCCCCTTCTCACCTCTAATTTGCATATGCAAATTAGGATTCGGTTCGGTATTCGCTCGAATCTTCCGCAAAGGATTCGGGGGTTCGTCCGAATCCAAAATAGTGGATTCGGTGCATCCTTACCACATGCTTTTAGCAATTAGAAACCTGATAGCTGGAAGTCACCAGAAACCCCAGCTCTTCTACATTTAATTAAAATAAAGTAACCACTAACACTAATATAAAAAGAGAAATGGCTCTGTCTATGTCTAGACTTCCCACCTCCTACAGGAAGAAGGGTTTTATCTTATTGATAATAATATTCACTGGGAACCATTTTTAATTTATTATGTGACGGATATATAGAGACACTGACTGTTTGGGCAAGTCCAACTCTTGCTTAAGAAGGCCTTATAGACATATAGCAGGGTATCTTTTTTTCCCCTTCACTTTTAGACTGCTAGGAAACAAGCATATTAGCTGCTGTTAGTGCCAGGCAGCTGCTGCAAAGACTACTAAAATGTTACATGCAGAAATGGGGAATTTTCTAGGGTTACAATTCTCCCTATGTACAAATTATTGCTCAACAGCTCGAGTATGGAGTACAGCTGAATAATAATGAACACAATGAATGAGTGGATATCAACAGGGAAAGGGTATAATATTCATTATTTACACATGATGTTATACCATATACCATCATGTATAGTGATGGGCGAATTTGGGGCGTTTCGATTAGATGAAAAATTAGCGGGAAATTTGCGAAAAAGCGCAGTTTTTTTGGACGCTGACGTCCGTTTTTGGTGAAATTGTGCCGGCGTCCAAAAAAATGGACGCCGGCAAATTTTCACGGCTGTTTTGTGAATTTATTCGCATGTGGCGAATAGCGGGAATTCGCCAAGAATTCGCGCCTGGCAAATAAATTCGCCCATCACTAATCATGTATAAATAGTGAAAAGGTTTAATACAGTATATAGACAGGGGAAATAATATGAGGACAATTAACTTACTTTGCAGAGCAACATCATAAGATTTTTTTCTCAGGAAATGTATTTTCAGATGACTTTTGACAGTTGATGGTAATCACCAGCATAATATTAGCGGCTAAAACTGCTAATATCTTGAAAAATAAAAAAAAGTAACAATTAATATACATTGCTTGGGTCATGACTCTCAGATTTGAAATCTGAAAAGAGTCAGAAGAAGAAGGCAAATAATTCAAAACCAATAAAACATAAATAATGAATAATGAAAACTTTCTAAGAATACGCTATAACATACTGGAAGTTAATCTAAAGGTAAATCACTCCTTTTATGAAATGTTCACCATTTCATCACGTTGCAGTTAGGGTTGCCACCTTTATCCGCAGCTAACCCCGGGTGGCATGACGTGATGGGGGAGGACAGATGAAGTGATGGAGTGGGTCAATGACATATCAGGGCTGCCCGATGACATCAGGGGTGGAGGTATCACTTGGTGATCAACGATAAGTTGATCACAAAGTCCGTCTTGGGGAATACTGCACAGTTTTACTACCGTATATACTCGAGTTTAAGCCGACCCGAGTATAAGCCGAGGTACCTAATTTTACCTACGAAAACTGGGAAAACTTATTGACTCTAGTATAAGCCTAGACACAACTACAGCCCTGTCTCCCAGCAGCGCACAAAGCGACCCCCCCAGCGATCAACCGGACTTCTTTGCAAAGTTGATGGTGACAGAGAATTGCCAAACGGATTACTGTGTGCATTGTCCCACTGTCCCACTACCATGTGCAGAGGGTGCTGTGTGATATTGCCATCACTGTTAATCTTTCGTATAACCAACAGAGGGCGCTGTGTGATATTGCCATCACTGTTCATCCTTCATATAACCAACAGAGGGTGCTGTGTGATATTGCAGTCACTGTTATTCTTTAATATAACCAACAGAGGGCGCTGTGTGATATTATAGTCACTGTTATTCTTTCATATAACCAACAGAGGGCGCTGTGTGATATTGCAGTCACTGTTATTCTTTCATATAACCAACAGAGGGCGCTGTGTGATATTGCAGTCACTGTTAATCTTTCATATAACCAACAGAGGGTGCTGTGTGATATTGCAGTCACTGTTATTCTTTCATATAACCAACAGAGGGTGCTGTGTGATATTGCAGTCACTGTTAATCTTTCATATAACCAACAGAGGGCGCTGTGTGATATTGCAGTCATTGTTAATCTTTCATATAACCAACAGAGGGCACTGTGTGATATTGCAGTCACTGTTATTCTTCCATATAACCAACAGATGGCGCTGTGTGATATTGCAGTCACTGTTATTCTTCCATATAACCAACAGATGGCACTGTGTGATATTGCAGTCACTGTTATTCTTTCATATAACCAACAGATGGTGCTGTGTGATATTGCAGTCACTGTTATTCTTTCATATAACCAACAGAGGGCACTGTGTGATATTGCAGTCACTGTTATTCTTTCATATAACCAACAGATGGCGCTGTGTGATATTGCAGTCACTGTTATTCTTTCATATAACCAACAGAGGGCGCACTGTTATTCTTTCATATAACCAACAGAGGGCATTGTGGGAAATTGCATATTCGAGTATATACGGTAATTATGAAAACTGGGCAGGCAGTTTTGACCCGGACAGGCCCTGAAAAGACAGGTTGCGACTCTAGTTGCAGCACTTGATCATCATTTACTATTCTTTATTATTAGAGATGTTTTTCCATTACATCTTCTTAGTGTATTTATTTCATTACAATACTTATGGGGCTATGTAATAAAAGGGACTACGTTTGCCCAGGAGCAGTAACCCATAGCAACCAGCATTTAATGGCTTGTTTAAAAGCAAACATCTTATTGGTTGCTATGGGTTACTGCTCTTGGGCAAACTTAGTGCCTTTTATTACATAAGTGGGATAGTAGTGCATTCTGAATGTAGCAGAGAGTAAGCTGAGAAGGATTACTAGTAGTACTGCAAGTACACAGCCTATATTTCAAACCAGATTGGCTTGGGGTTTTTTTCCACTGCAATAATGAGAAAAAGAAAAGAGAAAATCCCATTAGATTTAGAGAGAATATAATGACATTCTGATATTGGAAAAAAATTGATCCAGATTGTTTCTCACTTTTTTTCTTTGTCTGGAGCCAGCAAAAGCGTTAGAGCTGGGTGGAGACTGGAAGCCTGGTATAGAATCAGTAAGAAATGCTTTTAAATGATTAGAGAATACTGGACACCTTAGCTGGAGTCAGCTTTTTGCCCTTCAGTCTCTCAGTAACACAGGGGTGTCTGCCAGTTGTTTTAGTGCAGCTGTGCAGAGCCTGGGATGAGCCATTTAGTATTGATAATGGTGCAGCAGGACTGAAATGATCAATAGCAGCCTTCCTTTTTTTTACTTTAGCTAAAAGCTAAAGAGACTAGTTGATGCATAGATGATCACTGTAATTAAATTATACATCAGATTGATTTTTATTGTGCTTTACAATTATATTTTTCCCAATGCCTTATTGGCACTTCGATAGCTTTTAGATACGGTCATTCTAGGTCCGACTCCTTACTAGCAAAAATGTATAAAGTAGGAATGTGAAACCTGTTTGATATTTAAAATATTTGTGCTTTTTTTACCCATACATTTAACATAAGACTAACTGAGGACATGGTAGTTCTTGTATAAGAACAACCTTCCTTTGTACAAATGGATAATAAACACATGGAAGCTGCCATGTTCCTAACACAATTATTAACACAATTATTATTATCATCATTTTTTAATGTCCACTAATGGTGCTGTTGCTTTATAGTCCATGGAGAATGCTACAGCCTTTGTATATAATGCAGTGCATAAGTAAATAAAAATGTGCAAAGAACTACGGTTTTGTTCCCACAATAAATTGGCCCTTGTCTAAATGTTTTCCAGGGGGGTGAATAAATACTTAAAGGGAAAGTAAAGTCTAAAATAGAATAAGGCTAGAAATGCTGTATTTTGTATACTAAACATAAACATGAACTTACTGCACCACAAGCCTAATCAAACAAATGATTTACGCTTTCAAAGTTGGCCAAAGGGGCAGTTAGGGACCGTCTGACAATTCCTATCCACATCAGTAAATGAAGGAAGAATTTCACTGCATATAGTCAGTTTTCTTATAAAAACTGTGCACATTTTTTAATTAAAGTATATTGGAGATAGGTTTCTTTTTCATTAAAGAAAGTAAAAATGGGATTGTATTTTTTTGCCTTTACATGCCCTTTAAACTTAAACCATCATTAATATGGTGTATTTTCACATGGAGAGTAAAAAAACTCTTTCTATTTAAAGCTACCAGTAGGAAGCTATTACAAGTCCCCAGTCTTGTTTCAGCTTACATTTCTGCTGTGCTGTATAGATTATTAAGTATTTAAGGGATTTCATTCTAAAAACAAGACAGATAAGTACAAAAGCATTGCTTGTCATATCCAGCCAATGGATTAGGAGACTGCTGGCTGCAGGTTTATTCATAATACGAGACTGAATTGGAATTGCCATGCTGTGGCAAGAAAAAAAAGGTTTATCATGAATTTTACTAAGATTTGTTTTCTATGACTATTATAAATAAAGTTGTTTCCTTGAACACAGCTGCTAGTAAATAATGGAAAACTGAGCTCAGCTTTCAGTATGTTTTACTCTATAAAAGTAAAACAGAAACGTGACTTTGTTTTATAACTTATAATTCCTAAATTGATCTTCCAGTTGAATTCATAAATTGTTAAGCTATTTGTCTAGACATCCATTTGTATAGTTGTATTGCTATACTTGTGTATCAGATGGGGCATGGCAGTGTGTGCCAAATGTAAATTTAATTCACTTTAACAGAATAGCGCAATGGCCAAAAGGCGCTGATGAATAAGGGCTTTAATTAAAGAACCCCGAAACAAAACTGTACCAAGTCTATTATGTTGGAGCCTGATGAAGCCAAGCAAAAGCTTTATTTTTTAGGTTAGAATTGATATAGGTGAGAAAAAAGCATGCACTTAAAGGAGAAGGAAAGCTACAAAGTTTATTGCCGATAGATTA
Organism: Xenopus petersii; assembly: GCA_038501925.1. Classification (NCBI taxonomy): domain Eukaryota; kingdom Metazoa; phylum Chordata; class Amphibia; order Anura; family Pipidae; genus Xenopus; species Xenopus petersii. The sequence goes on from CM076683.1 coordinate 18,634,673, forward strand.
ACTACAATAGTGCAAGCTAGAATGCTATATTTATTCTGTACAATGCTTTACCATACCTGATTTAACAGCTCTAGAAACCCTCTCTTAGTTTGTTTAGGACAGCAGCTGCCATATTAGCTTGCTGTGACATCACTTCCTGCCTGAGTTTCTCTCTGCTCACTTATAGCTCTGGGCTCAGATTACTGCAGGGGCGGAGGGAAAAGGGAGAAGGACAGAAGAGCAAACTGAGCATGCTCAAGCCCAAGCCCTTGAGGTTTAAGCTGAAAACAAAAAGTCTGATACAGAAGCCCATATGTAGACAATAGAAGGACAGAAATACAGTGTTTCTTTTGACAGAGGATTCGGAGCATTATTTTGAAGGCTTACTGGTATATCTACCGTATATTGACTTTTCAGATAAACTTAATTTTAACATTTCCTTCTCCTTTAAAGTAACTGGGTTAGCTGAAACAAATAAGATACAAGGAGGCTAATGGAGCATACAAAAAAGCAAATTTAGAAAATAAAAAGGGAATTGCAGAGAAAAGTAAAAACAATCACAAATTACATTTCTAAATATATACGTAAGCAAAAATTAGGGTGAGGGAACCTGATATCAGAAGAAGCTAAAATGGAGACAGGGAGAAAGCAGAAGTTTTAAACCACTGCTAAGAGACCATTTAATTGAGGCTTCCTTATTAACAGACACACCGATACATTTACGTATTGTTTGAGTCAAGAGGATGTGAAATTAAATATAGGTAGGAGATCTCATGGTATTCGGTGGTTGCTATACAATTTTACTTACTCTTCCATTTGTTCTTTGTATCTGCATTACCCAGAATACCACAGTGACTGGAGGAAAATGGTTATATGTCATATGTTTTATGAATTCAAAAAGTGATTGGCTCGCCAGTGGAAGAAAACTGCACAATTTATAGGTTGCACCAGTCAGAGTTTTAAAAACTCTCAGCTTTAAAACATCAATATGCACATTTCAAATGCTCATAGATGTTTAACAAATAAAATTCACTTTATAAATTTGCATCTGGGGTCTCTAAATAATCCCAAAAAGTTGTTATAATTGACATTAGGGATTGGCAAATTAATTTGGAAATCCGGACAGGAACTTTTCACCAAGACAGCCCTTCCAAAAACCATGCTGTCAAAGTGAAATTCGGACAGGTAGCAACCCTACTCCAGGTGACAGAGCTATCCTACTGCTGTCTCCTTCATGTGTTGTTTCCCAACCTTAAAGGAGAATTCAACCCTTTAGCAAAAAAAAACCCTACCCCCCACCCCACGTATACCCCCTCCCTCCTCCCCCCAGTCTAACTGCCCCTCCCCCAGGGGAAATGCCCCTAACTTTTTACTTACCCCTCGGCGCAGATTCAGGCATTGGTGTTCACGGCAGCAGCAATCTTCCGGGTCTTTGTGTCTTCTTCCAGTGCTTCGCCAATTTCCATCCATTTTGGCGCATGCGCATTTGTCGCAACCTGGTAAATTGCTCAAACTGCGCATGCGCCACTTCCTCAGCTTACCGAAGATGGCTGCGTGGAACTCCGATGCCTGAATCTGCTCCAAGGGGTAAGTAAAAGTTAGGGGCATTTCCCCCGTGGGGGCAGTTATGTTGGGGGGAGGAGGGAGCGAGTGGGGTGAGGGGTAGGGGTTTTTTTTTTGCTAAAGGGCTAAGTTCTCCTTTAATGGATTGGTCCCTTTAGGAGCAGAACTCATTGCTGGGACCGTGTTGAACCCAGGCCCCCAGCAAACACCCACATTAGTCAGAAGATGAAGGCCAAAGAAAAAGAGACCAGATGTAACAATCACTATAATGAAGCTTACAGGAAAATGGTCATACATATCCCTGGGCTAATGGTGAATGCTATCCCACCCAGGTACCCAGACTTAGGAATAGAGGGAAATATTAAGTAGGAGATTTCCAAGCCATAGGGGAAGTAACCCTATGGATCCCTACATATAGCAATGTTAGTTATAGAGAAATCTCCTACAATATTATTATAAATTCTGTGTTGTTATTATCGTAATTGATAATCAAATATGCAGGAAAACTTTAAAAGCTCTTACCTTATTAATAAAAAAAATTGGATCACTGGGTTCTGAAAAAAAATTATTTCCAAAGTAATTTTACTAAAATAAGGGTTGTGAAGAAGCAGTCATTAATTTGCAAGTCAGTGAATTGGTCACATTATCGCAAATGAGTTAATTTGTTTTGATGGAGACATTTTATATCATTTTGGAAGACATTGTGAAGAATTTTTACTGATATCAGCTTGCCAAGAATTTGGAACAAAGTTGAATGACCTCCCTTGTTATCTTGAGTGTTGACCTAGCTATTCATTGCACATTTGCTATGGTGATCTCAGTAAGGTCAAGTTTCCATGGAAATCATAATTCATGAATAGAAAAAGGCCTCAAAAGTGGTCAGTTACAGTGTGTTGTGCATCTTTTGTGCCTCGTAATTGCCTCAACTGAAGGACTGAAAGCAAAATCACATACAATAAACATGACCTAATGTAGCTGCCGTGGAATCTACGAGGGGCAAATAAGAAGCACTGCATTTGATTTTCTTTTTAGAGGCTTTATTTCTTTAAAATTTTAAAATATATTGCATGGATAGGGATCTTGGTGCTGAGCTTGACTATTTTTCAATAGACGATCAAGATGGCATATTCTGGGCTAAAAGACTTAACACTTTGGGGGGGAATGTAATTTAAATGACACGACGCATTATCTTTAACCAAAGGTTAGTGTTAATACCTGCTCTCGAGTTTTTTTAAATATGTTATCGCAAAAAATGGTTTGCAATTGCGAAATTTTATTACATACACATACAAACATTGCAAGGAAGTCCTTGTGGTCCGTAATCAGTCACAAAGGACAAAAAAATGGTTGCTAATGTTCGCAAAGGTGTTTTGCGCTAAAGAAACATATTACATACCCCCATTTGTATTTTGCCAAAAATCAGACTTGTTATTTTTAGTCACATGTGAAAACATACTTCCATCACAATTTTTTTCAGAGAACTCAATAATTGTTATAGATATAAGACGCATAAGACGACTAAGGTTTATAGGGCTTGTCGTTGACTGATGCCTTATCTATGTCACAGTGCAAAGAACTAGAATAAATGCAAAGTGAACGTGCATTGATGCTATTGACTAAGGTTCCTTCACTGCGTCTAGCAACTTGTAGCAATGCACATGTTCTGCTTGTTGTGATGCAACAAAAGGGTTGCAATTAACCCTTTCCGCAATTTGCTTTCTGGATAAGGGATCCCATACTCGTATTCTTATACAGATATAGCAAGAAAGAAAGAAAGAAAGAAAGAAAGAAAGAAAGAAAGAAAGAAAGAAAGAAAGAAAGAAAGAAAGAAAGAAAGAAAGAAAGAAAGAAAGAAAGAAAGAAAGAATAATATATAGAACATAGAAAATGAGTAGTTCTGAGGCAAATACAAAGTTCAAAACAATAAAAATTCGAATGCCTTTATAGAAAAACACTAACCCATGAGCCAGCGCATTCATTGGATAGAGTGAGCTTTCATTCAGTTAAACGTACAAAGCGAAGTTGTATTTCTGGCCCATTTTGAGCATTTACAGTTGACCCCTGGGCAGGTCTCCTGCTAACTGCTAAAATATGTGCGAGTGTGCGTGACCTTGGTGTAAATGTTTTGACAAGCCCGTGTGAAATGAAAGTCCACTAAATACTACAGCCTTTTCCTCTGTTTTTACTAAAGGAGTAAGAGGTTGATTTGCAGGCAGCTTGGGCTGATTTACTAGTCTGGGCGTCAGGTAAGCCTGTGGTATGTTGCCTTGTGTAGGCCGCCAGCATTTCCTATAACATGTGAAGGCTTCGGCTGGGTCCCTCGCTGACCTCCTCATGACTCCATACATGAATAACCAGGTTTGTTGCTACCTCTCACGCTGACTTTTCTCTAAGGAAATATTCTGTTAAGGGGTTGCAGTTTTCCATCTGCATGTTATTTCACTTGGCTCAGCATGACACATTAATGGTATGTTTGGTTTCCAGAGCAAGTTCCTATTGAAGATACTATTGCTTGTGTGCTTTTTTTATTAAAGAACTACAGTGAAATATATATATATATATATATATATATATATATATATATATACATATGGATCTATGTATACCCAACTGGTTAACTACTGAAAAAAGCGACTCTTGCTGGGCGAAAAACATTACTCTCACCCCTATGGTCATTTGTGACTGGATCAGGTTCCTTTCCTCATAGCAACATTGAAAGCGAGGTACCCCCAAAACTCAAAATGGGAATTTAGATTCTAATTTTACAGTGGCTTCATTTTACTATGTGTTTTGGACATTAGGACTAGGGATGGGCGAATTTTTTCGCCTAGTTTTGCTGAAAAAATGACGCCCATAGACTTGTATGGCAGCGTGCGTCAAAAAAAAAAAGACGCGCGTCAAAACAGTTTCGCCGCGCGACATTTTTGACATCAGGGGGAATGAAAATGGGGAATTTAGATTCTACTTTTACAGTGGCTGCATTTTACTATCTGTTTTGGACAATAGGACCAATGTTTATGGTGATAGCTTGATTTGTGTAGCCCCCAGGCCCTGGTAATATTCCAGATAATATAGGGTCACTCCACCCTCCAGCCGTATCGGCCTATTGCATATTTTACTAGGAATTGAAAGGGATAGGGTCACCCACTAGGAAGCATGTGCCCTGATTTACAGATAAGCAATTTATTTATGTGGATTCGTACTCAATGTGGTGAGAAGGGGACCCCATGGCCTGATTAGGGGCAACAGGGTCTTGACGGGGCCTTAGGAGACAGCTATCCCCGCCCCTCCCCCTTTTTTCTTGTTGCAGGTGCTGATTGGCTGGGAGTCCCGGGCGAATGAGAAGAGGAAAGGAACAGCGGTAATACTTACCATTCGGCGCCAGGACGTGGAGGAGGAAGGTCACAGCATCCCACCCTCCCTCCCTATTTTATGTGTGTTAGTCGCAGTTGCGGGGGGTATCTTTGCAAGGACCCCCAGGGGAATTTAAAAGGGGGGTCTGTCATAGTCAGTGGAAATAGCCTGGTAGGCCTGGGTCCTCATAGTGTGGTATGCAGCCCGGTTTAGGGTTGGGAGAAAGGAACAGGAACCTATCTTGGCAGTTTGGGTACAGATACCCCACCCCCATTCCCTCCTCCTCGGGTGGGGGAATAATATGTTAAAGGTTTAAAAGTTTGTTATACAAACGGTTGTTAAAAGGTTAAAAAATGTTATACATGATTATAATTGTATTGTTGGTTAAATAAACAACTGCGGCCATCTCTTTCCAAACCAGCGGTGTGTATGTCTTATTTGGGGTAGGAGATTTGTGGTGTGTGGGGGGAGGTAGAGGGATAGGTGTGGAATCAACGCTGCACCCATCATGGTGTAATTTCCATCACTGATGCAAGCTCTTCAACTAACTGCATTAGTGTGACATTTATTAAGTGCAAGTCAGTTGTGTGTGTGTAGGTGCAATATTTAAGGGGAGCTCTGCAGGTATCAAGTCATAAATGCACGTGTTAATTCTAGTGTCTTGTGTCCGTATGCCTTGCACATTGCATGAAATGAATCAAAACAAGTTTAACAGTTGTATTGGTGCAAGGTGCAAGTTGCTTATTTAGGTTAAAATTTGGCATGCTTTAGGGCAGACATAGGGGCAGATTTATCAAGGGTCGAATTTCAAATTTAAAAATACTTCGAAATTCGACCATCGAATTGAAATACTTTTTTTCAGCGAATTTGGGTATCCTGTGGTCGAAGTAAAATCGTTCGATCGAATGATTGAGCGATCGATCGAATGATTTAACTTCGACTTCCAAAAATTCTCTAGAAGGTCACCATAGGCTAACATTGCACTTCTGCAGGTTTAATTTGGCGAAGTATTGAAATCAAAGTTTTTTTAAAGACACAGTACTTCGATTATCGAAATAGTCGAATATTCGAACGATTTTACTTTGAATTGAATTCGAAGTCGAAGTCGTAGTATCCTATTTGATGGTCGAAGTATCCAAAAAATTACTTCGAATTTTTGAATTTTTTTACTTCGAAAATTCCCTCGAATTCACTTTGACCCTTGATAAATCTGCCCCATAATGTTAGAAGTCTTGCAGAGTTCTGTGAGATGTCTAAAGGTTTACATTGCTGTCCAAACCCCTTAGGACTTCCAATATCCTTAAATTTTACAGCAGATATTAGTCTTGCAGGAGTTTCCAAGCAAACGAAATGTAGGTTTTCTATTTATTAACCAGTATCCTCATAACTATTTACAGTACACGGGCTGCCCTTCAATAATTTCAATTTAACTGCTGCCAAACTTGTAGTAATCAGCATTATGTTTGCTCTGAGGTTCCCCCCCTGAACTCCGTTGACTAACAGGCCAGTTCTGCTTTGGTGTTGTTTAGTAAAATGTCATAAAAAGACATTTTTAAACCCTTGTGGTTTTTAAGTTGCTTTTGCCCATGTTTAAAAAACAGAGACGCTGACATTATTAGCAGCAACTCACAGGCACCTAGTACTTTAGAAAGCAACCTTTTATTCCTGCTTTCATGCTGAGATGAAAGATTGTAAAAGAAAATTGCTTTCTTTTTTTTCCTAAGGGAATTCCAGCTCACAAAAGTTACTTGTGTCCGACAGTTATTTTACTACTCAGGGAAGATATTTAATGGGATTTTTTCTTCCTGCATTGGGCTGCAGCTTTAATAAATGGTGTCTGTCAGCTACTTAGTTCTCATTGTACCCTATTTTTGATCTGAATCTGTGTTTAATACACAAACTGCTTACACCGGAACTCTGCTTTAGGCCAAATTGTAAGATCTTTTCTTTTTTTTCTTTAAATGTATAAATGACTAGTGGTGGGAAGTCCTTATACATCTATTAGCTTCTGAACACTCTTATGTTAACATCTATCTTTACTAAACTTATATTGTGCCTTGGCAAGAATAGATGAGATAAGAATTGCCAGATTAAGTCAAAGGTGTGACACCTCATCTATAAAACTATCATTTCAACTATACCTATCTGAGATCAATTGATGAGGCAAGCTGGAAGTTGAAGCCCACCAACATTTGATGATCAGAATCACGATCTAGTCCAGTGGTCCCCAACCAGTGGCTTGTGAGCAACATGTTACTCACCATCCCCTTGGATGTTTCTCCCAGTGGCCTCAAAACAGTTGAATCCTAGAGTTGGAGGCAAGTTTTGGTTGCAAGTGTTTGGTTTGTACTGCCAAACAAAACCTCCTGTAGGCTGCTAGTCCACATTGGAGCTATCAAATAGCTAATCACGGCATTTAGTTGACACCCCAAGGAACTTGTTCATGCTTTTGTTGCTGTCCAATTCTTTTTTTTACATTTGACTGTCACTCACAGGTAAAAAAAAAAGTTTGTGACCCCCGATCTAGTTGGTTCTTCTGCATTACTGGTATTACTGTCCCTTTAATGTGCTCTTCTGGCATCAACAACAGCCTCTAGCTGACTGGCTGCAGACTTATATATCACTAGCAGTGATATAGTGCTAGTAGTGTTATATATACTATTGGTGCCATTGGGTGGCGCCATTAGACATTCTGAGATTCCCAATGCGATTCTCAGATAGGGGATCCGTTATCTGCAAACCCGTTATTATTTTTTAAATTATTTTCCTTTTTTGTATAATAATAAAACAGCACTTTGTATTTGATCTTAACTAAGATATAATTAATCCTTATTGAAAGCAAAACCAGCCTATTGGGCTTATTTAATGTAAAGATCCAATTTACAGACAAAATCCGTTATCCGGAAAACTCCAGGTCCCGAGCATTCCGGATAACAGGTCCCATACTGACAAACAAACTTCATGATGCCCAATGGGCACTAACGTTTTTTAAAACGGTAGAAAATATCTACCGCATGTGAAAAGATGATTCTGTTCCATAGCGGGTTTGATAGTGAAGAATTCTGTTGCTGAAATTGAACTCTTACTTCTTTCTATTTGGAGAAATGGCCTTGCCCAGCTCTGGTGATAACGAGAAGACCTTGAAGAGGGCTCCCTGCTTTAACCTTGAATACATTTACAAACAGTTCTTGTGTCCTCGCTTATGAAAGTATACACAAGGCGCTTTTCATCATCATTAAAATTATCCATTTCCTTTAATAATTTAGTTTTCACCTCTGAATTTTTCCAATTTAATAATGTCCGTGTTTTGTGAACTGGTGCCCAAGACAACACTGAATATTCAACCATTGCCAGGGATTAATATAAATGCAAAATTATACTTTGAGCCTGTGAGTCTGGGCCGCTTTTTAATTATATTAACAAATCTTTGGCAGTTATTTGCAGCAGCTTTCAGCAATTTCTCCAAAATGAAATAAGGAAAGACAATTCCACTAACTGCATTATCTCCATGGCTCTGTTTGTTCCCCAAGAGTATGAGAAGCTGAAAATTCTTTTCTATGTTCCAAACAGCCTGATTTTTCCTGCTGGAGTCTCCCATATACTGTAGTGACATTCACAATTAAATATATGTATATTTAATGCAATATAATTGTATGAAGACTCTTTGTCTCATTTGTTAGTGGTTGGCAGTAGGGATGTAGCGAACTGCCGTTAATGTGTTCGCGAACACCGTTCGCGAACACCGGCAAAAAAGCGAACAGTTCGCGAACAGTTCGCGAACTTCGAACGCTCGATAAAATCGTTCGATCGAACGATCGAAGGATTTTATTCGTACGATCGAAGGATTTTCGTTCGAATCGAACGATCGAAGCTATTCGATCGAATGATTTTAATTCAATCGAATGCTTATAATCGTTCGAACGAATGGAAATCGTTCGATTTTAGCGATCGAATGGTCGAATGGTCGAATGGTCGAACGAAATTTTACTTCGAATCGAATGCGAACACCAATTGGCGAACGTCGCGCGACGTTCGCGAACATTCGGCGGACGCGAACAGTCGAAGTTCGCGCGAACTAGTTCGCCGGCGAACAGTTCGCTACATCCCTAGTTGGCAGCACACAGACAAGGTAAAAGAAGTGGGGAGTATGAAAGTACTGTTGCAAACGTAGACTCATTACCCATTTCCCTGTGTGTTTCTAGTATTCGTATAAGATCTGTTATCCGGAAACGCGATATCCAGAGAGCACCTAATTATGGACAGGCCCTCTACCATAGACTACATTTTATCCAAATAATTTGTTACCAAATAATTAAAAAAGATTTCCTTTTTCTCTGTAGTAATAAAACAGTACTTTGTACTTGATCCAAACTAAGATATAATTAATCCTTATTGGAGGCAAAAACCAGCCTATTGGATTTATTTAATGTTTAAATTAATTCCTAGTAGACGATCCAAATTACAGAAAGATACGTTATCAGGAATACCCCAGATCCCGAGCATTCTGGATAACAGGTCTCATATCTGAATTATTTGATTATAATAGCGTCTACGGCAGATGGCCTTTCCGTAATTCAGAGCTTTTTGAACTACCAGATAATCCTGCACCTGTATATTCAAATATTGTGCCCAAAATGAGTGCATGCATGCAGGCAGAAGGCAGTAGGAAGAATGACTTGTACAACTTAAGTCCTGCTAAAATCTGTGCCGTAAATATAAGCTGTGAACACTTTAAGAGTAGCTATACCATCTGCCTTTTCTGCAGAACTGTGATTAAAGGGGAACTATTGTGAAAATGAAAACTTAATATAAGCGTCATCATAATTAATAAGAAACGTCTAAATAATCAAGTTTATCTTCACTATTCCTCTCTCAGCATCTGTTTCTATTCATTCTTCATGCAGGAGTTGGGTGTCAGATAGTCATTGACAGTTAGATCCAATATATCTTATAGGGGGGGCTCCTTTCCTAGCAGATGATTTAAAATCTCACTCAAATAACTGATTCCATTACAAACAAAATCTAACAAAATAACTGTATCCTGCATGTAGAGAGAGAATTTCAGAAATGGAACAGAATTTTTAATTGATTATATTTTGAAAACTTCTTATTTCAGTATGCTGAAGCTAATATCCATAGCAAGGACACATCCTTAGCCCTTCCCACGGCCTGAATAAACATTGCCAGCTAAGGCATGCCTACAACATATAGTTAAGGGACCTGTTATCCAAAATGCTTGGGACCAGGGGTAGTCTCAATAAGGGAGGTTTCCATAATTTGGATCTCCATACCTTAAGTCTACTAAAAAAATAATATAAACATTAAATGAATCCAGTAGGATTGTTTGCCTCCAATAAGGATTAATTATATCTTTGTTGGGATTAATTACAAGGACTGTTTTATTATTACAGAGTAGGGATGCACCGAATCCACTATTCTGGATTCGGCCGAATACCGAACCAAATCCTAATTTGCATATGCAAATTATGGGTGGGAAGGGGGAAAACATTTTTTACTTCCTTGTTTTGTGACAAAAAGTCATGTGATTTCCCTCCCGCCCCTAATTTGCATATGCAAATAAGGATTCGGATTCTGTTCGGATGGGCAAAAGGATTCGGCTGAGTCCAAATCCTGCTGAAAAAGAAAAAGAAAAGAAAAGAAAAAGAAATCCTGGCCGAATCCCGAACCGAATCCTGGATTCGGTGCCTCCCTATTACAAAGAAAAAGGAAATCATTTTAAAAAAAACTTTTAATTACTTGCTTAAAATGTCGTCTATGGGAAATGGCCTTCCTGTAATTTGGGGCTTTCTGGATAATGGGTTTCCCGATAACCAATCCCATACCTGTAGTAAAGCTTTGGGAAATGGTCAATAAGCAATCCATCAATCCCAGACTGCTATAGATACCTCCATTTACAGTTGTGCCAAGCTTGCTGGCATCCCCTGGTCTGCTAGGAAAAGTGCCCTTTCAGAGAGTAATAAGATAACAGGAGAACTGTTGAGAAATAATAATAACATAAATGGCATCTTGGGCAAACTGAAGACAATAACACATTGAAAGAAGATTGGGGGGGTTGGAGGGGCAAAAGGACAAGTATTATAAATTCAGCTTTTACAATTTCCATTAGACAATTCCAAAGTTAGGTAAAAATGTAAACATGAAGGGATAGTGACCATTTAAGCCGGTTTTACGACCAAATAATAAATTCCCTGGGCAGGAGTTGGCAAGCTGGCTTTTTGGCCTGGTTACTGTTTTCTCTTTCTACAATGTATATATTGTGCTTGTAAATCTATTGCTCTGTGGAGTTTCTTTGTATTGAAGTATCTGTTGTCAACAGCGAGGAACATGCCAAAATGTTTTGGCAAGAGACGCACTTACAGCCACTAACTTACACATATCAGTTTTCAATGCAGAATGTCCTGGAATGATTAACAAGTCGAATATTGGCCTATGGCAAACTATTATCCCATCAAGAACAAAGCCTCAGTGGTAATATATGAACATATAAAAATGATAAAAATAAGGGTCTGATTGTGTCTTAAATGGTGGGTTTTATGAACAGCTCTTTGTCTGGTTAAAAATGATTTATTTTGAGTTATTATTCTAAGCTTGGAAATCTGAATTCTGGTACAGGACAAATCCTCATGTATATTGAATAATGACCTATTTCGTTACTTAGGCTGAAAAACACACCTCGACCAAGTTCATGCAATGCATTCTTGAAACATTCAAATGTATCTGCCGGTGCACATTCAGGGAGGCTTTCCCACAATGTCACGGTTCACTATTCACTTTAAAACTGGGCTAAAATATCCTTAGAACTATTATAAGTAAGAGTCCCTGCTATGGAGTATTCCATTTATGACCCTGTTTTAACCACACGTAGTAAGGTCACGCCCAATGGGTTGAAAGACCCTGATTTTTCAAGGCCTTGGCGGGCCCTGGGCAAAGAGCCAAATGATGGGCCCACAGTACTGACCACACTCCTAAATACAACACCCATGTTACTACAACACAACCCAGATAAGCCAGTATAATTACTATAATTACAAAATTATTATACAAAATGAACAATGAAGATATTAACCTCAGACTTGACAATTTAATCCCTAATTATCCCAGATGTGCTGGCACAATTACAATAGAAAATGGATAATCGGTATATTAACCCCAGCTGTGCCAGTATAATCACTGTAGAAATGGTCAATAAGCAATCCATCAATCCCAGACTGCCAGTAAGATCACTGAATAATGGCAAATGAACACACCATTAACTTCCCACTTGCCATGAAGATCAGTGTAGTGAACACATTATCACTTGCACAAGGGGAGCATGAGTGGTGGGGATAAGGACAGTGTTGGACTGGCCCACAACGAAACCAGGAAAACTCCTGGTGGGCCCAGGTGTCGGTGGTCCCTCTTGCTTCTAACCATGTAGTCTATTTCAAGGTATACTAATATACTGCATAATAATGGAAGAATATAGTTAGTAGATATAGAGGTTGAGTAAGGGGAGGAGGAATAATAGTTTTTAAAGTAGGCCCATGGTCTTAGGTTTTCTGGTGGGCCCCTGGCATCCCAGTCCGACACTGGGTAGGGAAGGGGAGCATGAGTGGTAGGGGTAAGGAGGGGGATCATGAGTAGTGGGGTTATGGAGGGGTAGCATGAGCGGTCGGGGTAAGGAGGGGGAGCATGAGTGGTGAGTGTAAGTAGGGGGAGCATGAGTGGTGAGGGTAAGAAGGGGAGCATGAGTGGTGGGGTAAGGAGAGCAGTGTGAACAGTGGGGGTAGGGTTTGGCAGTGGAAGCAATACATTTAAATAAATAAAACTTCTGGTACAGTGGGCCTTTTCAAATCAAATCAGTGGGCCCTAGCCAGATGCCTAGTTTGCCCTATGGTTAAAGAGGCCCTTATTTTAAATCCATACTTGAAACTGCCTACCCTGCAGGGATTGAAAATGTTATGCACAGAGCAGCCACAGAAGCTGGAAAACTAGGATGGCCGGGATCTGGACCAGCAGGTACTGGTGCTGGATGTTAATGGAACGACAAGACATCAGATGGTTCCCAAAGAGGTTGATGACCAAAAAGAGTAAGGAACGAAGTGGGCATAATATTTGTTAAACCACATATTTGAGTGAATAGTATACATAAGGGATAGCTAAGAGTAAGAGTTTGGGTTGGGTGAAAATTACCAGCCTTCTGTAAGTTCTACAAGCTGAGCTGGCAAAGTACCAACCTAGATGGCACCCCTAGCTAAGAGAGAGGGTTTATATTTGTTTCTACCATGTCTTATTTTTATTTAGACCTAGTAAGCATGATGTCAGAAAGAACACATCTCATTGTTGCCTGACCCTGTTATACAAAACCCTATTGTGAAATTTTACCATCAAATTGTTGTATTGACAGGACTCATTAACTATTTCCTTACTAGAACTCAGCAGCATTCCCTGATCCCTCCTAATTCCAGCTTTATGTGCACTTGGGACTCCCAGCTTTACATACCACAACTCTCTCTATTAGTTTTTCACTACATAAACTTTTACATTTCTTTGAAGGGAGCAGCAACAGATCAAAGCAATTGGAACACTAAAGGCAGATGACAACTACAAAATGTGAACATAATTATCTTAAATCTCAAATTACCTTAAGGGAAAAAATACTGGACACAATACAAAGAGATAAAATTAGTGCTGTTTTCTGGAGAAAATATGGCAGACTACTGATCTGGAATGTGTTCTTTGCATAAGGGGGTGGGGTCACTGTTTTAATGCATTTCTTGCTTCCTGGTGAAAAGGAAGCGAGTGCTGCAAATAGAAATATTAAGGTCGACCTGTCACACAGACACGAAAATCTGTATAATAAAAGTCCTTTTCAAATTATACATGAAATCCAATTTCTATTTTTTAATAAAGCATTCATAGCTGTTGAAAGCTCATTTAAAAATCTCAACTGTCAATCAAATATTGCCTGCCCCTCCTCGGAGGCGGAGCAGACAATTACTTTCACTTTCCATTCAGTACTTCCTAGATGTCACTGCACTCCCCACATTCCACCGTTCTCTTGACCATTTAATTGTGTAACCAGGGCATGGGGATGGACATCAGGTCCCCCATTCTGGTGCACAAACAAGATTCTGAGATGATGCAAGACTTGTCTTAATAACAGTGTCCACAAAATGGCTGCTGCCTGCTTGCTGGAATTTTGAAATCCCAGACTGAAGGAAGCAAGATTCAAATAATTTATATAGTGTAATTAAAGTTCAATTTGCTTGACTAATGTGATAAAATCGAATTTTGAATATTTTTTTTGGGTCCCCTTTAACAGTCTGTTGCAATCAGCTATAATTCCAGCCACTGCAGTAATGCTACGGTTGTATCAGTAAAATACGATCGTCTGGGGCAAAGACCTTGATTGATTGAAATTGATGCTTACCAAAGTAGACATGAGATACTGTTTATAGGAGCAGAGAAACTGTAATTACAAATATCAGCTATTCATTAAAAAGTAGCCCTTAGGGAAAACTATTGCTGTCCACAATGTAATACCCAACAGGCCAACTTTTATCATATGCTCTGGGATCATAGTCTCCTATTGGGCACAAATAATGCAAACCCTGGCCACACATATTGTGTCTTCCTTGTTTTGCCTACTAGAAGTCCTGGATACCACCAATCAGGCCCGCTTGAGAATCAGGGTGTTATTATACTAAAAAAGGTGGTACTGCACTGGATGAGCCCTAATCCACCCCCCAGAGACTCCTGGATCCACCTGGTTAACTCCGCTATTCCCCTTATCAAATTCATCTATGAGGCCAGAGGTACTTACAAAAAATTCGAAAAAAACCTGTAGTCCCTGGTGGAAGTCTGGACTGGTATCCTCAGTGACCTTCAATCTTGCTGATTTTAGGACTGCCAATGCCCTTTGAGATCTGAATGGGAATTCAAGGATCTCCATGCTAAATTAAACCTGGCTTTCAATCTGCTCCCTAACTCTAGATCAATGACCAAGACCTTCTGTACTTCATAATACACTGTATTTACTGTTTTCTACCCGTGTCCCTTGTTTTTTTTAAAATTATGGTGCACTGTATAATTGGGGCATTAAAACCAATAAAAGTTTCCTAAAAAAGTAGCCCTTAGAAATTTTTTGGCCTGAGTTGTCTGCCATTTCTGGCGCTTCAGTCAAAAGTTATAGTAGATAAAAGGTCTGATGATGGTCTCCTAGTTCTGGTGGGTCCTTGGCGATTGCCCCTAATGCCCGTTTATAAAAACCACTGGCAGAGAAGCAGTTAAAGGGGCTGTTAACCTGACAATTAACTTTTAGTATGATGTAGAGAGGGATATTCTGAGACAATTTTTCATTGGTTTTTGATTTTTTATTATTTGAGGTTTTTGAGTAATTTAGCATTTTTTATGCAGCTCTCCAGTTTGCCATTTCAGTAATCTGGTGGCCAGGGCCCAAATTACCCTAACAACCATGTATCGATTTGAATAAGTGACTGGGGTATCAAAAGGAGAGGCCTGAACAGCAGGGAGTAATAAAAAGTAGCAATAACAATAAATTTGTAGCCTTACAGAGCATTTGTGTTTTAGATGGGGTCGGCGACCCCCATCTGTAAGCTGGAGAGAGTCAGAAGAAAAAGGCAAATAATTCAAAGACAATAAAAAAGAAAAGAATGAAGGCATGAAGAATGAAGAAAAGTTTCTTAGAATTATTTTTTCTATTGCATGCTAAAAGTTAACTCAAAGGTGAACCACCATTTTAAGAAAGGCTGTAGCTCATCACAACACAATTCAGGATTGGTGTCTTCATTTTAAATCTTAAAAAAATATATTTTTATATATATATTTTTTTTTCTTTATAAACCAGATTTCAGTACAGGAGTATGCTTAAGATTAAGAAGCACTATGAATTGGTAAAAACTTATGGTTTCCCCATGACAGTATCCCTTTAAATCATCTCCATGGACAACTCCATACCTGTTGCTTTGTCCTGTTCTGTCTTGTTCCCAAAGATGTACATGAGCCCGTGAGATAATTTTCAGAAGATGTTAATCAAAATATTTTTCAAATGTATTCCCTTTTATCTTAGACATCATTTTCCTTTGAACTGGATGAATTCAAGGCTACAGAAACAAGACTTTTATCAGTAAATGAACTGTATTTATTAAACAGGAATTTGCTTTCGAGACGTTATTTGTGATTGTGCGCTTACGCTCAAAGAATGTGGTTGTTATTCTCTCTGACAGATAATTATTTCCTTCTCACTCACTTTAAAACGACGGAGAGGCCAAACGCTTGGCAAAGTCCACTGGACTCACCCAGATAAGTTGCTCATCCTAAACGTTTAACGATGATCAAAAATCCACTTGTGCTTCCAATATAAACTATGCTGAAACTGCTTTGGACACTTATATAACACTTTGATAAGGGCTTCCTCTGCCTTCAAAGCAAGTATGCGCAAAGTTGATCTAAGAGGTGCCCACCATGTTATCTAAGTAGGCGTGCTCCAGCAGCCGTGTGAGCGGTTTCTTACACAGTGCAGCAATAAAAATATTAAACCATCCAAAAGAATCCAAGGGTCTCTTTATAATTTTCACTAAAAAAGCCAATGGCACATGTAGAGGTTGATGTTTACTGCTGTAACCCTAGGGAGAACTGTGGATGCCAAAAAGTTCTTGACCACCGATGGATACTATACCCTAATATTTTCATACTGAATAGTTTTTTTTCCTTTTATTCTCCCTGGGAGGCAGATAAGCTCTACCGATACACTGGGGTAATTTATTTTGCCTTGAGCGGCACTAAGGAGCACAAAAACGGCACTCAGCTCAGTTTGCCTCACGAGGAAACTTCGGGCGACTTCAGAATACAAAGTGCCACGTATGCCATTCCGCAGGGGACTTTTCATTATAGCTGGCGCAAGACAGAGGGAAGGCTTCGGGGAGATTCGTCACCCAAAGAAGAGGCGATTAGTCGCCAGGCGACTGAATCTCTCCGAATCGCCAGGTGTGCCCTTACCCTAAAGAGGGTCAGGCCAGAACTGTCTTTAACACCTGCCATGGAGCAGGAAAGAATTCACAGAACAGGTTCATTTCAGTAACAACCCCATTTTAAAGGCTTTTATACACTAAGGGGCAGATTTATTAAAAGTCAAATTGAAAATTCTAATTTGAGTGTTAGACATTCGATTTTTTTATTAAATAACCCCCCAATTGGATTTTGAGTATATTCGAATTTATAGAGTTTAAAAAACCTTCAAGTCCATGTTCTGTGATGCATTTTGGGTTCTGTCATTTGATATTCCACTATTGTCGCTTTCTGCAATGACATGGCTGTTATTCAGATTGCTCGGGACCTGTGGGTTTTCTTACTTTGGGTCTCCATACCTTAAGTCTACTAGAAAATCATGTAAACATAAAATAAACCCAACAGGCTGGTTTTGCTTCCAAAAAGGATTAATTATATCTTAGTTGGGATCAAGTACAATCTACTGTTTTATTATTACAGAGAAAAGGAAATATACATTTTAAATATGTGCAATATTTGGATAAAATGGGGTCTAAGGGAGACGACCATTCCATATGTTGGAGCTTTCAGGTTAACAGGTTTCTGGATAACGGATCGCATACCTGTACAAGAAACTGATGTTTCTCAGCTTTGTTTTGGCCCTTGCATATATAGCCTAATAGCAACAACAGAGGATTTTAGAAGCAGTTATGTTTTCCTCTCACTTAACTGCAACTGACTCTGGCACCAGATCTGTAACATTTTATTATTTCACTCAGGCTGAGGGGTGCTCATAGCTAAGGAGGCGAATAGTTTAAGGAGAGAAAAAATGAAGCAACTAAAATAAATGTGTATTAGGGTCAGGGCACACGCTCAGATTCAGGGAGATTAGTCGCCCGTCGACAAATCTCCTCTTCTGCCTCCCGCCAGCTAGAATGTAAATTGCCAGCGGGATGGCACCTGGAGCACTTTGTTTTCCAAAGTCACCTGAAGTTTCCAACTTGAATGTAAATCGCCAGCTGGATGGCACTCAGAGCTCTTCATTTTCCGAAGTCAGCCGAAGTTGGACACTTCGGGCAACTTTGGAAAACAAAGCGATCTGAGTGCCATCCTGCCGGCAGTATGGGGAGATTAGTCGCCCTGAAGAAGAGGAGATTTGTCGAAGAACGACTAATCTCCCGGAATCTGATTGTGTGCCCTGAGAGACAGACAATGAAAGGTGACCCAGGGTCCCCTAATACGTTGTTATGTCTAGTGATGGGCAAATTTATTCACCAGGCGAAAACTACGCGAAACTGCCATGAAAATTCGCCAATGTCAAAAAAAAAATAGACAACGGCGTCAAAAACGGATGCTGGCGTCAAAAAATGGACGCCAGCGTCAAAAAAACAGACGCCGGCGTCAAAAACGAGACGCCAGCGCTGTTTCACAAATTTTTCACCATTTTGTGAAATTGGCTAATTTTTCAGCGAAGCGAAATTCCGCAAATTCGCCCATGACTAGTTATGTCAGCTCCTTTTGACCTTTTGCAAGTGAATTAAGAATAGCAATAATGGACTTGTGTCTTTTTTCCAGGCTAAATTACTGAATTACACAGATTAGCCCTAACAATGGCAAAACCTGTGGTCTGTGGTTGGGATGCCCCCAGCTTCCACTCTGGCTGTGTTTGAATATTCAGTGGGGAAACTTCAGATTATAGCGTAATGGAAAACACTGAATTAAAATTTCCCATGACTGTTTGCATATAAATGAAGTGTGACCATTTGCTCCTCCCTTACTAGAAATTAGCTGCCCATTTAAAGAGCCATTTTTTAGGTTTTTGTATTTAATCAATGGAATCAAGAAGTTGATGTAGACTTGTACCCTCACCTTGCTTCTCATACCCAAGCTTTTGGTCTCTATGCTTTAACTAAACCACAACTGCCTCTCAGAACAACTTACTACAAACATATTTCTCACCTTCCATAGCTCTCCTATTGGGTTGTTATGCCCAAACAAGGAAATCGGTAAGAGGCCGATTTTGTGACAGGTGAATGTTTATAAGTGCGCTACCAAAGTAAATCCTTTAATCATTAGATGATGAAATTGCCTTGTGACACATTTATTTGTCAGATCCTCCAGTTTTCTATGTGCAGAATCGAATGCAGTGCCAATTCTCCTGACTTTCGGCTGCCGAGCACACTGGGGATGTTTGCAAATTACTAAAAGTAACACCTTTAAGGCCAAGACTAGCTCTACACTGGCACAGAATAAAGTTACACTGGGCTCCAGACACATAGGTGGGAGAAGCCAGCAGACACACACACTTTCAAAGATAACTTTGACGCCAGGGATTCTTGAACTCAGACAGGTGTTTAATTGAGAAAACTAATATTTTGTGACAGTAATGCTGCTCAGCAGTACCCCAGGCACCTAGAACAAAAATACCAGGCAGGTTTCCTTCTCAAGCGCAACTGGGGCATTTTATTCCACCCTACCCAGAGATAACAACCTAATTTGAGAATGACTCTGCATCATCATTTTTCAGCCCTTCCCTCCAACCTCCTTGCAGGTTTCAGTTTACACTATTTTGTGAGTTTCCTACTCTGGAATTGTTGAAAAACACTGGATTGTGTATAAAAAACAACTATTTGTGATATTTTGCATTTTGCCCTCCCTACGTACAAGTAGCAGAGCATTTTCTTGCCTTACATACAATGCCATTGGGCACTGGCAGGAACAAGGCACTAGAGAGCCATAAACGTACTGTCTGCATATGGGGGTACTCCCTTGCACCCCACAGCACCACACTATGAACCTTGCTCTGGAATTTTAATTCTGCACAAGGTCCTGGGCACATTCTGCACCAGGGCCAGATTTCTTGCCACGGTGCCCAGAGGCCGGCCTCATCCACCACGCTTGCCCCCCACCAGGATAGCATGCAAATACATACTTTGATTACATACTGGACAAGACGCACAGGAGATCTCCTGCATAACAAGACACAAGTGCCCAGTGTAAACTTAAGATGCGACTTGGCAGCATGCCACCCCTTATGCCATACTAAGCCCAGGCCTTTGTGGCCTTGCCACAAATCCAGGCCTAGTCTGCACAGATCATTGTCCGAGGTAGTGCTCCCTTTGTGCATGCGCCCATAGTGCTCTAGCACTTGCACCGGGGCAATATTAAATAAGGTCCATAGTGGACTTTTTTAAACCAATCCTTAAAAATCATCAGCTCACATACCTGGATAAGCATCCATGCTGTTCTCTGACTCGAGTAATCCTACTCCCAATACGCAAGGCATGGTTCTTAATGTGAGAATACCATTGACACATTTATTTTAAATGAGGCTAAAAAACTTGAATGTTTTAATGAACTAGAAAAATAAATGAAAGACTTTTCCCATTGACTACTACTATTGAACCTCGCCAGTTTTTACTTTTTGAGTTTTTCCTGGCGATGTTTCTCTGTTTTTATTTTAATAAATAATGACCATTTCAGCTTCTGAAGAATATTCTCAAGTATATTTGCATTTTTTCTTCGTGAAAAAAAAAAGAAGCTAAAATCGGCCCCTTTGTATGGTCAACCCATGACCTTTTAGATGTTGCCCCAGTACAAGCCACGGCCTTTCAGCTGTTGCCCCAGTACAACCCAAAAAATTGTTCCAAAGCCTATGGGGACCTTCCCCACAGGCTAACATTGACTTCAGTGGGTTTTAGGTGGCGAACTAGGGGATCGAAGTTTTTTTTAAAGAGACAGTACTTCGACTATCAAATGGTCGCATAGTCAAACGATTTTTAGTTCAAATCGTTCGATGCGAAGTTGTAGTCGAAGGTCAAAGTAGCCAAAAAAACATTCGAAATTCAAAGTTTTTTTTTTTATTCTATTCCTTCGCTCAAACTAAGTAAATGGGCACCCTCGAGTTTTCTGGTCAGAAATCTGAAAAAAGAACTTGAAAAATCTGAAAAAATCATGAAAATAGGATTTTTTCCCAACAAATCAAATTTTCGGGAAAATGTAATAATAAATAAGCGCAAAAAACCCGAGCGGATTTGATCGGAGTTTGTAGCAGAAATTATTGACATAAATTCGCACTTTGATAAATAACCCCCCCAATGACATTGGCCATAGTGTGTTTTAATTTGTTATTTTAATGTGAGTTTTTTATTCTGTAAACCTTGTTTGTTAAATTATTGAATTGATTAAAGATCTGTTGTTATAAATTATTGTATTGTGCAGTATTACTTGCTGATGCTATATAAATAAATGATGATGATTGTAGGGTTAGTTCTGATCCTAGCACATAGGAGGCCCAAGTCTATAAACCAGTCCAAGGATAGAGCATTCATGGCCAGAATATTCTGAGTATACTCTGGCTGAACTCCATCCTAGTGACAAACATGTTTACAGTCAACTACTTTTCTTCAAGAAGCCTAGGCCCCCATAGAAATTTGCAGCAGGTAATATAATGAAAAGGAAAGTTTGTAATTAATGATAACGCTGAATTTAAGATTTATAAGTGATGCAGTGGATTTAAAGTGGGACAGTCCAACCTACTGATGTTTAACTTAGATAAAGGGCATTGTTACATATTCATTCCATGTTATTTCAGTCTGCACCAGATTTTAATATTATAATTCCAGTCTTGGCTGTACAAGGTATGAAATGTCATGGTCATAGAAGTCCTTTTAGCTTCATGTTTTGCTTGATATTTAGAATGTGTGTCTGATGTTCTAATGTACTAGCGTAATAGGTTTTATTGAAACCATCCTTTGGTTAATTCAGTAAATTGAAACCACATCTTAGTTATGTGTTCTCCTTTTATAAAAATACAGAAAATTGTGGGCATAGAGTTGTGCCTACAACAGACCCTTAACTGAGGGGGATTCAGAGAGTGAAACAACAATTACAATCAAGGGCAAATCAAGGCTCTCTGAATCGGTGTTGCTTGTTAGGGAGATCATAGAAAGGATCATTGTTGCTTACTGGATTCATGTAGAAAACACAAGAAAACATTTTAGAAAATGCTTTGCAGATATAATGCAGCACAGAAAGGGCTTATTTACTAAAGGGCAATTTTATTTAAGACCATACTTGACTTGTACACAATCACTCAAACTGACTTCTGTATAAATCATAACTGTGCACAAGGCTTTAACAGCATACCTTGTCTTTGAAAATTCTCTACACATCTATATGATGAAGCCTTTCTCATGTAGAGTATGGGCTGTTGCTGCCAAAAACTACATTATGTAAACGTTTTATCTGTTTGTTTAGCATTTCAGACAAGTCTTACAGGTATAGGATCTGTTATCCAGAAACCCATCTCCCATAGACACCATTATAATCAAATAATCAAATAATGTTAAATTGATTTTCTTTTTCTCTGTAATAATAAAACAATACCTTGAACTTGATCCAAACTAAGATATAATTAATCCTTATTGGATGCAAAACCAGGTTATTGGGTTTATTTAATGTTTACATGATTTTCTAGTAGACTTACGGTATAAAGATCTAGTAGATGTAAGGTAAGAAGATTACAAAAAGAACCCTTATATGGAAAACCCCAGGTCCCCAGCATTCTGGATAAAAGGTCCCATACCTGCACTGGCCTTTTAAGGCATCTTCAGGCTGGAGTTTCCTCTATAAATGAAATGGAAAATGCAAAGGTGGAATTGGGCACTTGTGTGCCATCAACATAAAGATAAGACAGGGGAAAAGACAACCCGTTATGTTTACAAAGGTTTGGTATCCACTAGACATCATCAAGTCAGCTTCAAATTAACAAAACCTCCAGTTCATTTTTGTCTTCAGAGTGTCTTTCTTTGCCAGCAATTTAAAGGAGAACTAAAGTGTACAATGAGAGTGTCACAGACACTCCTAACAAAATCCAAGATGGGAAACTTCTGTGACAACTTTGAGGGCTTGGATCATTACTACTATAAAAATGCTGAACCTTTAGGCTGGTTTGATATGTTCAGTATATAAATTATGGCATTTCTAGCCATATTCATTTTTAGGGTTTAGTCCTCCTTTTAGTATTAGTGATATTATATAACTGGAGTGATTAAATATGGAGGCTTCATTGCTTAAGAAACCCAATCAAAAACACTAAACAATCACTTTACACTATCCAAATTTCCCTACCCTCTTCTCAAACACAACACTACTGAGAAACCATAGTTAACAGTGAGTTCTGCAGCTCTGTTCTGTGGTTTGATAATACTACTACTCATTGTTTATTTCATTGTCTCTTGAACTTTATCTCAGGGACCTGTATTAAACCTATGAATCAACCCTGAAATTAGGGCAACCATTTTTTGAGCTGTATTCTTCTTGTATGTGAGGTTATTAAATCTTTATAAATAAATGGATGTAAATATCAGGACACTTTGATTGGAGTTCAACTTTTTGTTGTTGTTGTTGCTTTCAAGGAACCACAAGTCCATCAAGTCTATTTTCAAGATATTGTTCTTAATTGTAGCCGCCAACTAACCCAATTATTTTAAATGTGAGTAACTGTTTATGTATGGCTTGTAAGATGAGGGATTAGGGAACGCAATGTCAAAACTACTTAATGTCCGTGAACAGTTAGCTAATGGCCATTGAAATGTCTTGCCATTATCTAAATTTGCTCAGATGAATAAGTGCCAGCTGCTATTTATCTCAGCCATTGGGAAACACATTCATGTTGACGTTGCATTAAAGTAATGCGTGTATTCTTTACCCCTTTTGCTTTATCAAGGTCATTTATCTCAGAAAACAGAACATATGGGCTGACGTTTGTACCATCCCTGATAATGGCCGGCCAACATACAGCTTGCAGAGCTATTAAGGGTTCAGCAACTGTTTTCATGGCCAAAGTACAGCTCATTATTTTGTTCTCGTCTTTCCGGTAGAGCGGCTTCCAATCTTGACAGTAAATAGGGATAATTGAAGTGAAAGTGTTCAACCTCCGACTGCCCAATCATCTCATAAAACAATCACCAAATTGTTCCAGGGCCATGTTGATACAACAAACCTTGCATTGCAAATTTTGTTCCATAATTAGCAAGAAGCGCCTGTCATGCTCGTTAAACTGTGTTATGTGATGGGGTGAATGGAACAACAATTAACCGTCCTTCATTGCAGGAGAATTGAAGAAACGGCCATAAGTGAAGCTGACATGTATGTAAAGGGAACTAAATGAATTTGGCTCACACTTACACTTCGCAGGTGGAATCCTGGACCTCTAGACCCCCACTTTTGGAAATGTACTTCATCAGTTCCATGCTACCTTACTAATGAACCACACACTGCAGGGCAAATTGAACACTGGACTCTGCATTTCCCACCACCTCTCGTCTGAACTCGGATCTCGGTATTCCAATGTGGCATTGTAGGAGTTGGGAAGCTGGAGAAAAGATGAACTCTCTAATTGTTTATGTATAGGCTACATTTTTTTTTTGTTTTTTTTTAGAGGCTTCATTCGCCTACTTTTTTCTCATATGACGGGTAAAATCCATACATTGTTTGTTTGTCTTGGCAATGGAGGGAAATAAGAGATGAAAGAAAAAGAATCTAATTAGATCACAATTTTAAAAAAATTCTTGTGATCCCGATTTATTCAAAATCGACTGTAATTCTGGACTGGATATATAAACTAGGCAGCTTGTCGTTTAGAGAAGAAGCCAGATAACTTGGCTTATCTGTCATCCGCTTGCATTTATAATGAACACAGGATCTCCATACAGTGTGTAAGATGATAGTTTAGCGAATGGCCATGAAAGTAAAAATAATTCTTTCATACAGAAAAATGACCAGAGTGGCTTTCTGGCAGGCTGTTGTTTCTCCTACTCAATGTACCTGAATGTGTTGCAGTGGGACCTGGATTTTACTATTGAGTGCTGTTCTTAGATCTACCAGGCAGCTGTTATCTTGTGTTATGGAGCTGCTCTGCTCTGGTTACCTTCCCATTGTTCTGTTGTTAGGCTGCTGGGGGGGAAATGGAGGGGGTGATATTACTCCAACTTGCAGTACAGCAGTAAAGAGTGATTTAAGTTTATCAGAGCACAAGTCACATAACTGGGGGCAGCTGGGAAACAGACAATATGTCTAGCCCCATGTCAGATTTCAAAATTAAATATAAAAAAATCTGGTTGCTCTTTTGAGAAATGAATTTCAGTGCAGATTTCTGCTGGCGCAGCACTATTAACTGACGTGTTTTTGAAAAAAAAATCAGTATCCCTTTCACTAAAGAAGTAGAAATGTTGTACATTATGTTTTGGGTTCTGTACCAGCCCAAGGCAACCACAGCCCTTTAGCAGGAAAAATCCGTGTCTCCAAAGATGCCCCAATAGCTCCCCATATTTTTTTCTGCTGATTCACTGCACACAGTCTGTGCTGCACATGAACCCATCAATAGAAGCTTCTTGTAGAACCCTCAGTACCCTTCAGTCGAAGCAGAGGCAGGCTAGAAGGTAAGATCTGGAACTCCAGTCCAAGTAAAAGTGATGTTTTTACAGATGTCACATTTGCATTTGTATTCATGTGCCCCTAACCAAGACCCCTTGTATGGGGTTAGAACTTGTTGAGTTCCTTTTTCTTATACTTAAGATGAGATAGAGTAACTTTTGGATTTTTTTTCAGTGCCGATGTGCCCCTTTCTTTTTCTACAGAGGTCCCCTCCTTCCTGTAATCTCTAGTGTGAGTGCCCCTATAAGTAACCAAGGGGGATGCAACCATAAAGAGAACATTCTTTAATGTAAGGAGATTATTATACAATAGGAGGGCAATGGAAATGTCAAGGAACTGTGTAGCCCATTACAAAATCCTGAAGACGGCCCCAGGGAGGGTGCTGGAGTGTGGTTTGCTGATAGATTTTATATATATATATATATATATATATATATATATGTGTGTGTGTGTGTGTGTGTGCTTTAAATATATTGTTTGCTCTAGAAGGGTAATTTCAAGAGAAGAGAACATAAGCCCTGCCCCTTTAATTTCACAGCTCTTTGTTTTTCATTTCATGCTGAGAAACACACCAGCACTGAAATAAATCGTGTTTTATGTGGAAATAAAAACAAATCTTCAAAGCTTTTTATGTTTTCCTGGGGCAGATTTGGGGGAACTGTGCAAAAATATTTTTTTTCCAAAAAGGAACATTTAATAAACTTTAAAGGGGTAGAAATTATTGTGGAACATTGCATGGCCTAGGGAAAAGGAATAAACGTCACACAAGGTTCTATGAATACACATACTGGGGGCATTACGGGAAGCACAGCCATTTACTAATACGGGTTAAAAGGGAATATGACAATTAGACAAATGTGAGATTATTCCTGCAAAACAATCAGTTCATTCTGGGCCGTGTCTTGTAGTTTCTGTTGGTTTCTTGTTATGTGGTGGGACATTTAAATATAATTGTTTTGGAGAAATAAAGTAACTCATTTAGTTTTTCAGATGGAGGGAACAGTATTTCCACCAATGTTGCATAATCATACTTCATTTTATACTGGATGTCTTGGATTAACATGGTCACCCCATTCATATCAAACAAACGGGCACTTTGCTGTCAAAATCCTGCCACAAGCTGTTGTTTGCCTTTCAGCACAAGTAAACGTGATCTCACACACAGGAAGGCTGCGTTACTAATATTGGGACCTGTTATCCAGAATACTCAGGATCTGGGGTTTTCCAGATAAGGGGTCTTTCTGTAATTTGGATCACCAAATCCACTTTACACATTAAATAAACCGCATAGAATTGGCTTGCTTCTAATAGGGATTAATTATTTCTTCGCTGGGATCAGGTACAATGTTCTGTTTTATAATAACTAGGGATGCACCGAATCCAGGATTCGGTTTGCGATTCGGCCAGGATTCGGCCTTTTTAAGCAGGATTCGGATTCGGCAGAATCCTTCTGCTAGGCCGAACCGAATCCGAGTCCTAATTTGCATATGTAAATTAGGGGCAGGGAGGGAAATCACGTGACTTTTTGTCACAAAACAAGGAAGTAAAAAAAAATTCCCCTTCCCACTCCTAATTTGCATATGCAAATTAGAGTTTGGATTCGGTATTCAGCTGAATCTTTCACAAAGGATTCGGGGGTTCGGCTGAATCCACAAAAAGTGGATTTGGTGCATCCCTAATAATAACAGAGAAAAAGGAAATCGTTTTTAAAAATGTTGAATTATTTGATTTGAGTGGAGCCTATGGGAAATGCCCTCGCCGTAATTGGGAGATTTTTGGATGACAGGTTTCTTGATAATGTATCCTATATCTGTACTACACTGCATCAGCACAGTTATCACAAGCAATCAACTAAAAATTCTGGTTTGGTTTTTGGTTGGCATCTCCAGATCATCAGCAGCTTATTGGTCCATGCACGGGGTCCTCCCAACACATATCTGGCCAAAAATCAGCTATATATCTATTGGGCAGTTTAGAAATTGCCTACTTCAAGACTGGGATATTGGTGAGAGCGCCTCTCGTTTGGCATCCTTGCTAAGTGAGCAGATCTGCACATGTATGGCTAGCTTGAGACATACTGAATACATATATATATAGATCATTTCTTTGCATAACAAAATGAAGATGAAGTAGATTAGACTAATAAACAAGGCATACTATAATCCTTTATTAATATACAGGTATGGGACCTGTTATCCAGAATGCTCCAGACTTGGAGCTTTCCAGATAACAGATCTTTCCATAATTTGGATCTTCATACCTTAAGTCTAAAGAAAATCTTTTAATCATTAAACAAACCCAGTAGGCTGGCTGTGCTCCCATTAAGGATTAAGTATATCTTAGTTGGGATCAAGTACAAGGTGCTGTTTTATTATTACAGAGAAAAAGGAACTAATTTTTAAAAATGTGGATTATTTGATTGTAATGGAGTCTATGGGAGACAGTCTACTGTAATTCAGATCTTTCTGGATAACTGGTTTTCTGGATAACAGATCCCATACCTGTACATATAATATTCTGAAGCACATAACAAAGACTGATCATCATTCATATCAGTTCATACCTAATTATAATGTTGGTCTTTGAGTAAAGCTGCTCCTAGGCAAAATCTGAGGAAGATACTCTTGTTTTGATCAACTGAAAGTAAAAAAAAAGTGTTATTGCCTTAAAGAAGAAGGAAAGCTGCCAAGGTTAATTGTCAATAGATTAGGCACAACAGTGCAAGCTGAAATGCAACTTTTGTTCTTTAGAATGCTTTTCCATACCCGAGTAAACAGCTCTAGACACTGTCTCTGTTAGTTTAGGATAACAGCTTCCATATTAGCTTGCTGTGACATCACTTCCTGCCTGAGTCTCTCTCTGCTTGCTCATAGCCCTAAGCTCAGATTACAGCAGGGAGGGGAGGAGGGAGGGGGAGAGTAGCAAACTGAGCATGCTCAAGCCCTAGCCCTGGAGGTTTAAGCTGAAAACAGTGATTCTGATACAGAAGTCCATGTGTACACAATAGAAGGAAAGAAATGCAGTGTTTCTTTTGACAGAGGACGCAGAGCAGCATTACTTTGAGGGTTTACTAGTGTTTTGATATAGACCTTTCTGATAAAGCTTACTTAGTTTTAACCTTTCCTTCGCCTTACAAACTAAGCAGAGCTACAGTAATATATTTTTTTAAAATATGTCAGTGGGGAATCAAAGTAAAATAGTTAAATAATTACAGACATTTACCGAGAAAGGCAGGTTTGTAAAACAGCATGGACTCTCTGTTCATTGGTTATTAAAAAGAAACCCAAATGGTCTGAACAATGAAAGTATTCTCTCCCAGCAGAAAGTGAGAGAGAGTTCAACAGCAGCCCAAATAAAAACCCTGTTAAACTGCCTGTTAAACCTGACTGTCCCTTCTCAACTTGTCAGTTAGAGTTTCTAATGCTAACATACTATTGCTGCACAAATATGGCTGCCCCTTCATAGGGGAAAAAGGGGAGTAATAAAAATAATGTAAAAGCATCAGGCAGATACTTTTATGGCAAAATTATAAATAGCATTCAAGGATAATGTTATTATAGATATTGTTTTTTTTATTTTCTGGTGTCAGTATCTCTTTAATGTGGGATCACTGTGGTGTCTCTTTATAGAAGGCATTTGTCTTAAAGGAATTGTTCAGTATAAAAATAAAAACGGGGCAAATAGATAGTCTGTGCAAAATAAAAAATGTTTCTAAAATAGTCAAAAATGTAATGTATAAAGGCTGGAGTGACTGGATGTGTAACATAATAGCCAGAACACTACTTCCTGCTTTTCAGCTCTCTTGGTTTCAGAGGGTTCACTATTCTTTTAGCAGAAGGAGGCAGGAGAAATTTTCTCTCCAACAGCTAAAATGCACAGACAGAGAACACGTCCTCTGTGTCTACAACTTTAGGGCTATACTTGGCTACAGCGCTATGCCTGGTGCTCTCTGTGGAATGGATTGGCATCATTTCCTATAGTGTAAGCAAGGGAACAAAAACATGCTAAATCTCCATGGGCTCTACCCTACATTTACTTGCCCTGTTGTACTAGCGTTCATTCGTTTGTTTACAGCCTTAGGGGTGCAAGCAGGGTTGGGTTTTATGATGGAAACCCCTATGACCCCACCACCTACTTGTACCTTGCCACCCCCATCTACACCCCTCTCCCCTCTTGCACCCCACAGCCCTGCTCTCACACCCAACAAGCAGTAAAGGTAACTGGGCAGGCAGTCCTACCCCTAGAGCCGGGTTCCCCAACCAATGGCTCATGAGCAACATGTTGCTTTCCAACCCTTGGATGTTGCTCCCAGTGGTTTCATGTAGGTGCTTATTTTTGTATTCAAAAATAAATGGAAAGCCAATACCTTGTCTGCTACAAACGGGTGAATCCCAGCGTCACTGAGGAAGGGCCATGCAGTCCCGAAACGTTTGAACATTGAAGTGTTGTGAGCACCATGGAATAAAGTTTGGGATTCACCCGTTTGTAGCAGACAAGGTATTGGCTTTCCATTTATTTTTGACTATTTCACTGGCGAGTGGCTAGGCCAGAGCCTCTACCCAATTACCGTATCTGGACTTTAATGAGCTTATTTTTGTATTCCAGGCTTCCAGGCATGCCAGGCATGTTTTGTTTGCACAAAAACCAGTTGTACTGCCAAACAAAGCCACCTTGAGATTGTCAGACCACATAGGGGCTATCACAGCCTTATTTGGCACCCCAGGAACTTTTTTTTCATGCTTCTGTTGCTCCCCAACTCATTTTACAATTGACTGTGGCTCATGGGTAAAAAAGGTTGGGGACACCTGCCCTAGAGTTCTGCTGCCATAGGCTCAGGTCTTTGTGTCCTTCCATTAAATGCGGGCCAAGGTGCAAATAACTGTCCCAAGCATGATTCATTGCGTTCCAAAGTTCTATCTCTGGAAAAGGGTTGTCAAAGGGCAACCCTTTTGAAATAAAAAATAACAAAAGTGGTATAAAGTTTATACCTTTATTGGCTAACTAAAATAATCATAGAAAGCTTTCAGAATATTTTAGTCCCTTTTTCAAGCTGATTACTGAAGGTTTGCTATGATTATATTAGTAGGCCAATAAAGGTATCACCTTTATACCACTTTTGGTATTTTTTATTTCAAAGGGGTTGCCCTGTAACATTCTTACTGGCTAACACGGTACAGCAACTTTACCTGCGATTGGAAAAGGGTTGCAAATGTAGGATAACCTTAAAATTTTTATTGCTTACTTTGTTTGTTACATCAGGAGACCATACTTGACACTGCTTTATATATTCTCTCGACACAGGCTATGACCAGGCTTTAAAGGCTCAGTCTATCTCTCCTTGTCATACTCTCCATTCTGTCATACCCAATTATATCAGGCTTCAATTCATTAGGCCACATCCCCGAAGCTGGTTTGTAGGAGGATATTACATGTCACATAAAAGCACAGCTCTGGGAGAAGATAAAATGGATTATGGCATAAAGAGAGTAACAGTGTCTTTCTAGTTTACCCCTAATCCTTTAAAAAAAACTCAGTAAACCTTTACAGAAGTTTGGGGAAGTAACACAAGAACACAATTATAATACGGCCTGTGATATTTCCTTAACACAAAGGGTAAAACCAAAGAAGAGATTGCCTTGAATGCCTATTTAATAAATGACTAAGAAAATCATGATCTGGATGAAAAAGACAATCTACCCGTTGTTAATAGTGTTCAATGCCATTTGAACAGGGGGAAACTGATGTAACATAAATACAATAAAATCTCTGTTCAGATTTGACACACCATGGCAGACAAAGATATTTCACACAGAGGTCAAGAGAGTTTGGGCAACTATTGTACATTTCGGCACCAGAAGTCTTGATGACTACCCTAAATTTTGTCTGACATTTCTAATGTGGTCAATGAGATATACATAGCTGTTTATATTCCGGGGCATGTATTACAAAACACAGGAATGCTATCCAGGATGTTAGTAATGAGTTGTTGAACAGATGGGAATAGTTGTATCAGGAAAGAAACAGATACAGGACAATTCAGCCACGCTCAGCATTCTGTAACTGAATCTGTTAGCAGAGAGAACATCGCTCGAGATGGGCAAAGGGACGTCATTGTTTTTGTTTTTACCGAAGGTTTGTAGTGTATTGTTTTGGTTTTATGTGTATTACAATCAGCACACAGACACAAATCTGTTCAGTCTGCTTTACCATCCTACTTCCTTGTTCCGGAATTACATTCAACAACATATCCATGTGCTAAGTGGAGTGATATCAACTATAAGGGGCTAATTCACTAAGGGTCGAATATCGAGTGTTAATTAACTATTCTGGATCCTGACTTTACCGTGTTACAGATTTTTGGTTTTGGCCTGTTTATCCTGACTACGCTCCTGGTTCCTGTTTCTGTACTGCATTGCCTGACTGGTACTGATCCGGCCTGTTTATCCTGACTATGATTCTGGTTCCTGATTCTGTACTGTCTGGTTGGTACTGTCACAGCCCGTTCTACGATTTCACTCTCTGTTCCTCTTTCCTCCTTTATACGTTACGGTTCCCTTGCCTGCACAGAGCATTCTCCCTGGTCCTCTCACCAGGGGTGTTTCTGAAACATCGTTTCAAGTGCTGTCCCCTTCAGCTTACCTTTCTGAGTGATATAGTCTATGATCCAGCAGAAGAGACATGACACATACAATGAGCCATACCACAACTTGTGAAGTGTAGGAGGAAATATCATCAATATGCACCAATCACATCTATTTTAGTAAACAAGGCCTTTAGAGGCAGCAAAGAGTTGCAACACAAATAAGTGCTAGCTTATTAACTGCCAGCTTTCAGCACAACCAGTACTCTGTCTGACTACACTTGTGTGTGTGAGTACAACCCAATTATGGAAGGGATGGTCCCCAGCCCAGAGCTGCACTGAACCAAGAGGAAGACAAGTCTGGTTTTAAACACAGTAAATGGATGTCTATACCAGGCATATGAGACACGGCAAATAATCATGGGATGCACTTTTTTATGTGCTTTTATTGGAATATTTTTGGCTAATAAACTCTCTAAAAGGAAATAACACTTTTCTGTGGTGTTTGCAAAATAAATTTCCAGAACACTGGTGGGCTTGCACTTCCTTGATTCAATTAAGCTTTCAGGAAGCCCTTCATTATAATTTCAAGAAGTCTAGCTCTTATTTCTGTTTTCTGTGATGTAGATATTAGGTTTTAATAAACATAGTTGTAACACTGTTTCATCTTCTAGTTAACTCCAGGAAATTTGTCTCATTCCTATTCTACTCAACGCTTTTTGTTCATTGTGTTCTCTTTTGCTCTGAATTTTGTACTTATTTCTGTTTACAGATTTTTAACCCTTTTATCTGTTCTTTCTTGCAATGCACAAATTCCATTGTATCCTTATAATTTTGACTTGCTCTTTGTTACGATTACTTCTTAATGTACTGCTGATGATATATCTGTTTTGCTTATGAAAATGTAAGAAACATTTTATAATAGGGAAAATCAGGAAGTTACTGTGAGCTAAAAGATGTCCATCAGCAAATTAACCTTTTTTTTTAAGTTTGGTCACCTGCTTTCTGTGTTATTATTATATCTTCCTACGGCACTGATGATGTCAACAAACAACTTCTCTTTGCTTGCCGCAGTAACGCTAGCGCTACTATCCCAGCGTTCCGTGAACTGGATGTAACTTCGGATATTAGTGAATAAGCGTTGTCCTGTGAGATCTACGCCTGGCGAAGTGTTGCGATGTGAGTGAAGCAGTCACTGGCGAATTTTCGGAGGTTATTGAATTTGCCCCATAGACTCCATTTTAATAAATAATTCAAAATGTTAAAATCACATTATCCAGGTATTGGATCCGTTAACCGTAAAACCGTTATCCAGAAAGCTCCGATGTCTGTCTCCCACAGACTCTGTTACAATTAAAGAATCCAAATTTTAAAAAAACATTTCCTTTTTGTCTTATAAATAAAACAGTACCTTGTACTTGATCCCAGCTAAGATATAAGAGCACGGTGACACAGTTGAAGGAAAGAAAGAATGTGGGGAATGCGTAAAAATAATATTGTGTGGATGAAGGGGAAAATGGAACAGTCTACTAATCATTACAATTTATATACCTTAAACTCTTATAAATATTAAACTAGCCACTACAATGTAAATTAGCTGTGGTGTTATATATATTCATATTTTAAGCATATACTGTTTTATTATATTTACTTTATGCACATGTTATATCCAATGATAAATGCACTTGATTGGAACTCTACATTTTACATCCAGTTCTGTTGGGGTCACTAACTACTTCCTGGGCAGTCCGTAAAGTACAAAACACATTTTGCCTTCTGCTATTGCATAATACTCTTAAGTCTCTGCACCCCGTTATGCAGTGCAGAGACTTGCATCTAGTCCCTTGAAAAGAGTGCAAATTATATTCAGCAGTGCTCTATCCAAGAAAGGTAGGCAGGAGGAGGCATTCAGCGAGCAGCAGGCGACCCAGGCTTCAGTGGAGCCGTATCCTTACTGCCTACCCTATATATTTACTTGCCCCTATCTAGAGCACAGTATTTAGGTCTGGAGCCACCCAAGGTACCAGACCTCAGAACGCACATTTTGCGGATTCGATGTCATGCACATGACTGTATGTGACATCACATGTATTATGTATGATGTCATTTCAGCATAATGTATAGCAAACAATGCACTCCTAACCCCTCACCAAAAAAATTTTGTATAGTGCTGCCCATTTAAAGCTGTCCCCCTAGGCACAGGCCCATGGGTGTTTCTTTACTGTGGGTATATTTTTTTTATTTTTTTGATGATTTTGGGGAATTTGCTATATGAACTTGAGGGTTGTTTGTTGGGATATGTATTTTATGATATTTCTTAATGATATTAATATGTTGGTATAAGTAGTTGCTTATTGCTTATTAGTGACGACTGAACAACGTCATCCACTTTCCTTTCCCTCCAGTATGTGTATATTAGGTACTTTTTGTTGTTTGTAAAAGCACTTTGAGAAAGGCTAGATCGTTAGTCTCCCGGTAACAAATAAAAATCTTTATAATTTTCATTTTAAGACCTGTGAGTGCAGATCCCCTTTTTCCCCATATATATGTATACATGTCATGCCTGATCAACAAAGTTTCAATTACACTACAATGAAATAACACACAGTGCTGCTTTAATACACGAGCCTTTAGTTGTGAGGCTGTGCACTCTTGAAGTAAAGTCTGTGCACAGAAATCTCTGCTTCTTCCGAAGTTGGTGAGATTCCTCAGCAATACAGGCAATGCGCACACACAGATACAATGTTTAGGGTGCAAACACGTTTTTCAGCAGGATTACTGCAGATTTTATTTTTATGCTGGTTATAGCTAAGGCAACATGTATATCCACTCACTGGTGTTGGGACAGAACATGTTTTCAAATACGTATTTCCACTTAGTAAATCTGGGCCTGGGGGTTAATACGTTAATATGTGAGCCAGTAAGAAATATAATAGAATTACCCCTACCCTGCGCTGCCACTGTAATTGAGGGCTTATTAACCTGCCTTGCATGTAGTAGCCCACAGAGCATGGTTTAACAAGTACATGTGTCTTTGCTTTGCCTTTCATTTTCCTGCTACATTTGTTTACCATTTTATTAAATTTCCCCCTCTCTATCTCCAATGTCAACAGCTGCTTTTATCACAGATAATAACTTCCTTTCATTTAAAAGCCGAGTTCTGTTTGCATGCATTTTAAATGACATTTTATGAAACAAACACATCAGCTTTGCATTTGGCTGCATGTAACTGGCCACTTCTGGGTTTCAGGTGCACGGAAGCAGCATGTTCTAATCTATAATGTCATATTTCCCAGGATAAAAAATACTTAAATGCGGTTAAAATTTTGCATTATCATCAAGAAAAAAATCATTTGTTCCAGAAAACAACGGGGCATATTTATCAGAGTGGAAACAGAGCTCAACGCTGTTCCACACATGACAACTCCCCAGCTAAAGGCAGATTTATCCAAAAAAACAAAAGACAGTTTGCTTTTGTTGTTGATTTGTTTCGCTCATGGCCATTCAATCTAAGAGCAAAGGAGCCATCCACAGCCCTTTAGGCAGTTCAATAAGCACAGAACCCACATGGTCATTGGCACAACCTAGCTTACACGTATCAAAAACACATCCTAGGTAGGGATGTCGCGGACTGTTCGCCGGCGAACTTGTTCGCGCGAACATCGGCTGTTCGCGTCCGCCGCAAGTTCGCGAACGTCGCGCGACGTTCGCCAATAGGCGTTCGCGTCAAAATCGTTCGACCATTCGAGCGCTAAAATCGAAGGATTTTCGTTCGAATCGAACGATCGAAGCATTGGATCGAATGAAATCATTCGATCCAATGGCTTCGATCGTTCGACTTGAACGAAAATCGTTCGATCGAACGATTACAATCCTTCGATCGTTCGAATCGAACGATTTTCGGATGATCGAAGTTCGCGAACAGTTCGCGAACTGTTCGCAAATTTTGCCGGTGTTCGCGAACGGCGTTCACGAACACATCGGCGGCGGTTCGCTACATCCCTAATCCTAGGGCAGGGGTCCCCAAGCTTTTTTTACCTGTGAGCCACATTCAAATCTAAAAACAGTTGAGGAGCAACACAAGATTTAAAAAAAGTAACTGGGGGTGCCAAATAAATGCTGTGATTGGCTATTTGGTAGCCTCTATGTGGACTGTCAGGATAAAGGGGACTCTGTTTGGCAGTACACCTGGTTCTTATGCAACCAAAACTTGCCTGCAAGCCTGGAATTCAAAAATAAGCACCTGCTTTGAGGACCCTGAGAGCAACATCCAAGGGGTTAGAGAGCAATATGTTGCACATGAGCTATTGGTTGGGGATCACTGCTCTATGTGGACTGGCAGGATACAGGGGCTCTGTTTGACAGTACACCTGGTATTTATACAACCAAAACTTGCCTGCAAGCCTGGAATTCAAAAATAAGCATCTGCTTTGAGGCCATTGGGAGCAACATCCAAGGGGTTGGTGAGCGACCCACCAGATGGGAATCACAGCCCGAGAGGATGACCAAGGGGACACCCATGTACCACAGTCAGCCTGCCCCTCATGAATTCTGCTGTATTCATTGGAGAAGCACCAGACCTTGTGCTCCATTCTGGTGCACAAAGTCTTGCATCTATTGGCTTCAAGCAGGGGAGGGTAAAAAAAAATATATACAATTTACAATTAGGCAAATGGACTTTCTAAACTCAAAGATTAACCACTTGTTATGCTAGTGCCAAATAAAGCATTTCACCAAGGGTGAAACACCTGTAACTATTTCCTCCAGCTCTCATGTACTTCAATTTATACCTCCAAGAGGTGCAGGTATGAGCACTTTTTGTCTGAAAACTCTCAGTGCGGTTTTGGGCTGAAAAGTACTTTCATATGGTGCCAACTGAAGTTAATGGGAGCCATTGAGAGAAAGTCAGTGCAGCAGTTGATGGGCAGTCAAGCCACTAAGAAGGAAGTCAACGGGAGTCTTGAGTTAGAAGGGAAAAGTTCTCAGCTGACTGAATCCTCTATGGGGTTTATTTATCAAAGAGTGAAGTTAGAGATCTCCACAGTCCACAGAGTGAAATACAACCTCTCTCAATTCATTTCTATGGCATTTTTAAAGGCATATTTATCAAAGGGTAGATGGTGAAAGTTCATCATTTGGTAAATACGCCTTTAAAAAACCCATAAAAATTAATGGAGAGAGGTGGTATTTCACTCTGTGGAGATCTGTAACTTCACTCTTCAATCTACCCCCTATGTGTCATATAAACCATATAGATATTTTATTTTCTTGTGAAAACACATAATTTGTATACAGATTTTAGATACAAAAACAATTTTTTTCAGAACAACGGTATTGTTTTAAAAGACCTTATATCATTATCTAGATTTTTTTTAAACAATCAAAACAACCCCATCCTGTCTGAACCTTACAATGGAGTTTTGTCATCTGGGTTAAGACACATTAGAGTTGTAGGATGGGCCTGTCCAGTATAACAGAATAGTTTTCTTGGCCAGAAACAGTGGACCAGTTTTAAAATAGGCTCTGTGTATATTTTTTCTGTTCAATGTAATCAACCAGAATGGTCCATCACCATTGGGAAGGATATATATTTAGACAGAACAAAATTCTGTTCTAAAGCTAGCTTTGGTCACTGGCACCCTGACCTTGAGGGCAAAGCCACCCGTTTGGCTGTAAGAGCAGTTCTTTGTTTTTCTGTGCTGTGAAGATATCTCTAAGCCCTCCCACGTGCTCTCCTATGTCTTTGTTTCATATGTTTCCATGTAGAAGTCTATAAAAACCCGGTGATTTCTTTTTTCAGGGTTCTGATTCTTGGTCAGCTCAGCATTCACTGAGCTTGTGTCAAATAAACTTTGTCCTTCACCTCTGGACAACACCTCCACTGGCTGGACGCTGGGGGGAGAACGCTGTGTCACTTCCATTCCGTAGGCTACAAACGCCATTACAGGACAGAGTCGGCCCAGCAGCATCCCACCCATGCAAAAAGAGCACACTGGGGCTCGTGGCAAATTTGCCCATGGCCAGTTACCCATACCAACCAATCAGTGTTTAGCTTTTTAAAGCCAGCTGCAAGTAAAACAATGAATGCAGAATCATTGGTTGCCATGGGTTAGTGCCCATGGGCAAATTTGCCCAGTGTTAATAAATGAGCCCCACTGTGCGCAGCGTCAGCTTTACTTTTGTGTACATTATGTTATATTGTTACTGTATTACTGCTTTCACTGATTGTTAAGAGATTGTCACAGTGGAAAGTTTTGATCCTTGCCTTATTATTATATGGATAAAAATGGTTCTCACATGCCCATTGCTCTGGCAATGGCCGACATCGGGTTTTCTGGTATGGTCTAAAGTGGTTATATAATTAATGGTTAATTTGGTTATATAAATATGTGTTCACAAGTGGGCAAGTATCATTGAATAAAACATCATAATAAAGCTGCGATGATCTTCATCCACAAGTCAGCCTCTGAGCCATTTATTGGGTTATAATCGGAAGGGGGGGAATTGGTGATCTCTTCCCTGCAGTCAGGGGGATTTGGGGAGAATAAATCCTTGATCATTAGCAAATTGTTGATAAGTTAACCATAGTACATAGTACAATTAGGATTCATTATTTATTATATCTTAGTTGGGATCAAGTACAAGCTACTGTTTTATTATTACAGAGAAAAAGGAAATCATTTTCAAAATGTTGGATTATTTGAGTCTATGATGAGAGACAGCCTTTCCGTAATTCTGAACTGTCTGGATAACAGGTTTCCGGATAACGGATCCCACACCTGTAATGCTGGGAATATTTTACTTTTTCAAATTTCCATTGCCATACTGACATCAGATTTTAAAGGTGATATGACATTTTGAAGGTTTATAAATCGGCAATTCCATACTGAAAAGGGCGTTCCTGCAGGTGGAGCAAATGAGCCCCCTATGTCAGCTCCTTTTGGGAGAATACAGTGTGTGAAATCTCTCCCATAAGCCTGTCTTATGCTAGACTTCTCATTCTGAGCATTGTATGGGACCGTAAGCAGCTTATAACCAGTGGCATGTGCTTGGTGTGCTGCTTTCCAATATGTAACACAAGACAAATTAAATTTCTCTTGGCTTTGGACATTCTCCATTTTCAATACTTTTGCTGACATCATGCCTCAAACGTTACATTTATTTTGTATTTATATCTTTTTTACCCCAGGCTGCTTGGCAAGATGGGCTCTGGCATCCTTCCTTAATGACTAGTGAGCCTCTGTAGTGAGATGATGTCATATAAAGTTATGTGAAGAACTCAGATCAAGAATCCCATAGGGCACTACCACTTAAACCTTCGCTGTCACATTTCACACACACGTTCTAATAATAACTTTCATAAGAGGAACGCCATCTATTACAAGAAGACCGCCTTCTGCGTACAACCTGTATTTATTCCAACAGCTGCTGACAATCCCTTCTTGATTTACTGAATTAACGTCTTCCTCAAATGGAAGGTTTCATCTATTTCTATTTTTAAAGGGCATGTCGAGGCAAAAAAATAAAATCCAATTTTTACTTTCTTTTATGAAAAAGAAACCTATCACAAATATACTTTAATTAAAAAATGTGTACTGTTTTTATAAGAAACATGACTGTATGCAGTGAAATTCCCCCTTCATTTACTGCTGTGGATAGGAATTGTCAGACGGTCCCTAACTGCTGAGCAGTGAAACAATCATACTTATGAACAGCAGGGGGAGCCCCCACCTTACTTCCCAGCCATGCAGAACTCAAGCAGCTTTGATCCCTAAGCAGCACAGACCACACTGAGCATGTGCACAGTCTTAGTCTTGCAAAGATGTTTAACAAAGTTACAAGATGGTGACCCCCTGTAGCCAACTTTGAAAGCATAAATAATTTGTTTGATTAGGCTTGTGGTGCAGTAAGTTCATGTTTATATTTAGTATACAAAGTACAGCATTTTTAGCCTTATTTTATTTTAGACTTTACATGCCCTTTAAGTTTTTGGGGATAGTGGTTTAAAACAAAAAAAATATTTTGCTTTCATAAAGAATTATCGCTCGAACAGAAGCTGTAAGAAAAACATTTTATAAAAGAGTATGCGATATGTAACAGAGCAGTTCTTCACTTCAATGAACTTGCATCGGTATGAGACAAAAGTCACTAAGTACAAGTATGGGATCTGTTATTTAGAAACCCATTATCCATAAAGCTCCAAATTATGGGAAGGCCACCTCCCATAGACTCCATTTTAATCAAATAATTCAAGTTTTTAACATTGATTTCCTTTCATTGTGTAGTAATAAAACAGTACCTTGTACTTAATCCCAACTAAGAAATAATGACTCGAAGGCAAAACAATCCTATTGCATTTATTTAATGTTTATATTATTTCTTAGACTTAAGGTATGGGGATTCAAATTATGGAAACTACCTTTATCAGGTAGTATTCTGGATAACAGACCCATACCTGTACGAGGAGCGGGATAAGTGAAATGATGTACATTGGAGAAGAGGTAATTAAAGAGGAA
The DNA here is from genome assembly GCA_038501925.1 of Xenopus petersii. Lineage (NCBI taxonomy): Eukaryota > Metazoa > Chordata > Amphibia > Anura > Pipidae > Xenopus > Xenopus petersii. Next base: position 18,675,113 of record CM076683.1, read on the forward strand.
TTTAATAACTATGTATAAATATATAAGGGAACTATTAAATAAACTTGCCTTATTCACCAGGAGATCTTTACATAGGATAAAAGGTCATCTTTTGAGACGAAAGAAGAAAGGGAGCAATGGCCCACACAATGATTGAAAGTGCTTTGTTGGCAAACCAATTTCTAGCTCATTTGTCAACAGGGCTCTAAACTCTAAGGGGCAAATTCACTAAGCCGCGAAGCGCCGAACGCTAGCGTTAATTTGCTAGCATTTGGCATTTTCGCTACAGCGCAAATTCACTAACGAACGCTGGCGTCGTTTCGCTAGTGTTACTTCGCAACCTTACGCCAGGTGAATTTTCGCTAGCGACGAAACTACGCAAATTCACTAACTTGCGCAGTGTACTGAACGCTACCTTTTACGCTAGACTTCCTTCGCCACCTCAGACCTGGCGAAGCGCAATAGCGTAGATGGGGATTGTTTCAAAAAAAGTCAATTTTTTTTCTAAGTCCCAAAAAACGCTGGCGTGTTTTCTACATGATGGGTGATAGGCTGAAAATGATCGAAAATTTTTTGGGGCTCCCCTTCCTCCCCCCTACATTTCCTGACTCATGGCAACTTACCTAGACAGTGGGCACATGTGTAGGGCAAAATAACATTTATATTTGCTGATTTGAAGGTTTTCTAGGCATTTGTAGTGCTGATACGTATTCCTCCATTGAAATTTGAATTTCGCGCCGTATGCAAATTAGCCTTCGCTAGCATAACTTCGATCGCTTTACATAGCGAATCAACGCTAGCGCAACTTCGCAACCTTGCGCTACCCCTGTGCGCAACTTCGGATTTTACTGAATTTGCGGAGCGCTGGCGAAATAACAGCCCTAGAACAATGGAAACGGCTGTCTAGTTGTGATGGATTATTAGCTATAGGGCAGTGGCCAATGGGGAGATTTGTCACAATGATTTATGCATGACTGTGGGCGACAAATCTCCTGAAAATGCCTTTCCATTGTAAATAACTGAAATCAGCGGCAGTAAAACCTACATACAGCTCAATAAGTGACAGCAGCACAGAGCATGTGCAGTGATTCAGCAGAAAAGAAGATGGGGAGCTACAGGGGCATATTTGGAGACACAAATCTTTACTACTAATGGGCTGTGGTTGCCTTGGGCTGGTACAGAAGCCCAAAACTCAATGTACAATATTTCTAGCTACTTTTTTAGGGGTGGTTCACATTTCAGTTGACTTGTAGTATGCTATAGAATAGCCAATTCTGACCAACTTCTTAATTGATCTTCCTTATTTATTTTGTATAGTTTTTTAATTTTTTTTGCCTTCTTCTTCTGACTCTTTCCAGCTTGCAAATCTAAAAACAAATGCTCTGTAAGGCTACACGTATTTTTATTGCTACTTTTTATTACTCGTCTTTTTATTCAGGCCTCTCCTATTCATATCCCAGTCTTATTTGAATCAGTGCGTGGTTGCTAGAGTGATTTGGACCCTAGCAACCAGATTGCTGAACTTGCAAACTGGAGAGCTGCTACATAAAAAGCTAAATAACTAAAAAAATCATACTACAAGTTAACTCAATGGTGAACAAGCTTCAGTTATCCTTCAAGCATGCCTTAAAGTCCTCATATTGTTAGTCTTAGGCCAAACTTTTGTTTTGTTATGCTTTATAGTCACTAGGGATGTAGCGAACTGTTCGCCGGCGAACTAGTTCGCGCGAACTTCGACTGTTCGCGTCCGCCGAATGTTCGCGAACGTCGCGCGACGTTCGCCAATACGAGTTCGCGTTCGATTCGAACAAAAATCGTTCGACCATTCGATTCCTTCGACCGCTAAAATCGAAGGATTTTCGTTCGAATCGAACGATCGAAGCCATTCGATCGAATGAAATCATTCGATCGAATGGCTTCGATCGTTCGATTCGAACGAAAATCCTTCGATCGAACGATTAAAATCCTTCGATCGTTCGAATCGAACGATTTTGCGGATGTTCGAAGTTCGCGAACTGTTCGCGAACTGTTCGCATTTTTGCCGGTGTTCGCGAACGGCGTTCGCGAACACATAAACGGCAGTTCGCTACATCCCTAATAGTCACTGTGTTTCCTGCATTTCTCTAAAAAATGGTCTTGACTGTAGGTCAAGATCCATCTGCTAAATATGAATCCATATCTTTGCCTGCCACCCACCAACCTATAATGGCAAATAGTGTCATAGTGACACTACGTAGAGTTTATTGAAACTAAGAGAACATATGATACGTCTATGCACCTTGACGTTTCTCTTTTATTAAGAATTTCCCCCAAAAATGTGAATATATGTATTGGACACACACCCCTGAAATCCATATTCATATTAATCGGGTTCCAAAATGAACCCAGAAACATAGCAGCAGAGCTACTGTTATTGCCCTTTGCATATATAATGTTTAAAGAGATGTCAAAAACAATTAGCAACAGTATCACTCTGACAAACAGAAATATGTTATCTTGTAAATTGATTTAGGTAGAATTAGAGTCATATTCATTGGCAGAAATGAATAAAGTAGCTGTCCTGTGTGGGTGGGATATTTAGAACAGGATGGGCCAAATCAGATTAAGAAATGCTTGAAGCATTCATATTAGACAAACAAGCAAGGAATACCTAAAGAATGACTTCACCCAATATAAAAGTGTCTTGTATAGGAAAAGAAAAATATGGTTGTGAGCATGCCAAAAACTGATTAAGGTGACTAGTCCTTGAGGTGCATGTGTTGGTTGGCTGTTATCATGTATGTCCTAAAAGTATAGGATTTTGTTCATGTTTATTCTGAACTGTAGCTACAAAATGGCAGGGTGCAGCCTAAAGTCCAATCAGCATGAGAGTAGGGCATGACTGCTTATTTATATTATTTGGCAAATGGAAGAACTATAGAAGACTGACTGTCATAACCATGTGTTCATCTGTAGCCTTGCAAGTAGTAAAAGAACAACAACCAAATTGTGGATGTCAAAGAAGGTCCCAAGTTCAAAAAGTTTTGCGACCTCTGATGTGCAATAAGGTATAGTAAATACTGAAGCATTCAGTTCTGGGAAAACATGAACACTAAGGGGTCCATTTTCCTAAAAAGATTTTTTCCATGAATCTCGAAAAAAATTGTGGTTTTCCTATAATTCTTAAGAGCTCTAAAAATTAAGAGATTTGTTAAGGGTAAAAACCACGAAAACTTCTAATGCAAAATTTGGCAAGTAAAATTTGTCGAAGTCCTACAGAAGTGCGCCGTTCTTAAATCGTCAGTGCTCGGTCTAATCCACGTTCCGGAGTTGACCAGCTGTTGTAAACAATAAAAAGAGAATATTTGAACAAAAAGAAAAACAAATTGGCAGCACACGGTTTAGAATTATTACAAAAAATGAGGTGTTAGTACATTGTACCACACTTTGGCCAAGATATGTAAGCTCCCGTGCCACGTCAAGGCCCTCATTCTATGTTGTATATCGTACATTGCTATTTAGCCTTTAAAACAGGGAATGATTTACAGGTGTATGTTAATGGGCTTGTGCTTAAAGAAGAACTAAAGCCTAACTAAAAAAGTAGTTAGAAATGTTGTAGATTATGTTTTGTGCTTTTGTATCAGCCCAAGGCAACCACAGCCCTTTAGCAGTAAAGATCTGTGTCTCCAAAGATGCCCCAGTAGCTCCCCATCTTCTTTTCTGCTGATTCACTGCACATGCTCTGTGCTGCTGTCACTTACTGAGCTTAGGGACCCACTCACAATATACAGTACACATAGAATAGAAATGTCACAATATAAGGCTGATTAGTAATTAATACAGATAATTACTACATGTCAGCACAGAAACCAGTGCAATTAGCATCAGAATTTAATAATCAGCCCTGTAGCATCAGCTTATATTACAGACCAACCTCATTTTCTGCTGGATAATTAGTGACGAGCCCTAAGCTTAGCTTCTCAACAGCCAATCAGAGCCCACTGAGCATGTGAGTGTCACAGACACTTTCCAAGATGGTGACCCCCTGTGACAAGTTTTTAAGCTGAAAGTTTAGGCTGGTGCAATAAGTTCAGTATATAAAATGAAATTTTTAGCCACATTCATTGGCTAGGTTTAGTTCTCCTTTAAAAGCTTCTCACTGAGGGTCTTACATGCACTATAAGCTTAGAATGTTCATAAATAGTGTAGGATTCGTGTACAATGAGGGGCCTTGATGTGGCACGTGAGCTTCAATATTTTGGCCAAAATGTGTTACTAACACCTCATTTTTTTTAATAAATATTTTAAACCGTGCACTGGCAATTTTTCTCTTGTTCTTATTGGACTGCTTTTATTCAAGTCGCTTTTTAGAGGCTTTTGGATTTTTTTGCAAAAATATTTTTTTGAGGTTTTCAAGGTATTTGGATTTTTTTGTGCATCATTCAGCGCTTTTTTAAGAAATATGTTTTAGCAGCTTAAATAAATCAGTAATTTTGGACTGACAATGTTATTTTCAACCGGTTCCAGTAAATTTCCATAACTAAAATGTCATTTAAGGACAGAGACAGGCTCTTTCGGTAGATTAGTCGCCCAGTGACAAATCACTTCTACTTTCGACGACTAATCTCCTGCTGGCTAGAATCTAAATCACCGGCAGGATGGCGCTCGGAGCGACTTCATTTTCCGAAGTCGCCTGAAGTTGCCTCACGAGGAAAGTTCAGGCGACTTCGGAAAGCCAAAGCGATCCAAATGCCATCCTGCCGCTAATTTACATTCTAATAGGCAGGAAGGCAGTTCAGGGAGATTAGTTGCCCGAAGAAGAAGCGACTAATCTCCCGAAATAGCAGCATATGTCTCTGCCCTTAAAAGAAACTGCTCCTTTGCACTGTATAACAAGCCGTTTGGGTAAAAGTGTGTATTTTGGCTGATAATAAGGGAAGTAGGATGGCTTTGCCACAGGTTTTATATTGGCTGACAGTTTGGGCAAATCTTTTTTGAGTTGCCATTACAGAATGAGTAAAATTACAAATACTGACTGGTAGGGATGCACCGAATCAACTATTTTGGATTCGGCCGAACCGCAGAATCCTTTGCGAAAGATTCGGCCGAATACCAAACCGAATCCGACCCCTAATTTGCATATGCAAATTAGGGGTGGAAAGGGAAAAAAAAATTTACTTCCTTGTTTTTTGACAAAAAGCGATTTTCCTCCCTGCCCCTAATTTACATATGCAAATTAGGATTCCGATTCGTTTTGGCCTGGCAGAAGGATTCAGCCGAATCCTGCTGAAAAAGGCCGAATCCTGGCCGAATACCGAACCGAATCCTGGATTCGGTGCATCCCTACTGACTGGGCTTCCCTCTGCAATGAGAACATTATTCTGCAGCTTCCTATAAACATGGCTTACAGTATACAGAACATTTCATGTTTCCATCCACTTTATAAACAGGCAATATACCCCCTTGTTCAACAAGAGTACAAAGAATAGGGCTTGGGCTCAACATTTTCCTATTGTCTCATTGTATCGTGGATAATCTATGGTTTTTGTGTGAACAAAACTGGGCAAACAGGGAAAGTGAAGCTATGCAATATTTGGTCCTTGTGAAGCAGATAATCCTCCTGTTAACAAAACAGTCACAACAAATGGTGAAGGGAAATAAAATAAAGATGTTTTTTTTTTTTTTTTCAAATTGAAAAATCCCTCACAAAAAATAGTTAACTGTATCCCCACAGTAGTGAGGGGGCTGATAGCAAAGAATTGGATATCACCTATACCCGCTTCAGAAAAACAATTACCGTTGAGCATAAGATATGTGCGCAGAATGGATTATTTAACAGCACTTGAACATGAGACGGTTTGATGTTTGATAAGGTCCGGTATAACTGGGATGCTATAGAACTTACTGAGAATATTATAACCACAAATGAGTAAGGAGGAAGACTAAATTAGTTTGGACATACAAATGGAAATGGGCGACAGATTGACGGTCTTTGGTATAGATTGCCATTCATACATATAAATAAGATAATTGTCAATATAATGGAAATGTAAACGTTGATGTGTGTACATGTTCTGTTTTCACTATTGAATGACAATTGATATTTTTGTACTTTTGGCTATTTGGTTTGTTTGCTTGAAAAAAATGTAAAGACACTAGGCAAAAAGTATGTTGAGCCCATGCTCTATTCATTGAACAAGGGGGTATACTGCCCCTTTAATACTTTCTCCACCTTTTTGGGACTCTTGTGGTGTCTCAGATTTGTTTGTTCCTGTTTTTATGAATCAGAAACAAAAGTAGAATTGCATCATTTCTCGCACCGGCCATCTCAAGCCAACTGCTTGTGATTCTTAAGTAGGGATGCACTGAATCCACTTTTTTTGGGTTTTGCCGAATGAATACCAAATCTTCAATTAAGTATTCAGCTGAATATGCTGTTGTTGCATGGTTTACAGTCACTTCATTTTTATGTTTCGGATTTGGTTCAGCTAGGCACTTGGATCTGGTCAAATCCATATCATTTTTAAAAAAAAGGCTCGGATTTGGTCAAATCCCAAACTGAATCTAGGACTTGGTTAAGCCCTATTCTTTAGGCACAAAGAATACCAATTCTTAGTCCTGAGAAAACACACGAACTTATTTTTTTATTTTTTTTATTTTTTATTTAATAGAAGTTTTTCATAGATATTGTATTGACAAAAATACAAAGAGATAAAAAGTCGATGAAAAGAAGAGTAGATATGACAAGTACATCAATGTAGCATGCCAATTCCAGTGTACCATATGCGCACGCAACCAGAAGCATTAGCAATTATAACTACATAATACTACTACAATATTGTTGCTCTAACTATTTTGGCTAGCAGTACTTATTGATACTGTCTGTATTGGGAACCCTGGAATTACTGAGCTGGTGGTAGCTCCAGTGTTCTCCTGGGTCAATAAGTGCACTTGCGCTATATTTGTAACCAGAAAGCATGAATGGGCTTTGGCACAGCTATAGGGGAGTGCACGGACCATCTTTGGAGTGCCTTTAATTAACTGCCTCAATGTGCACCACATGTCTATTTCTGAAAACTGAACTTCAATAAGAAATGAAGGTTGGGCAAGGTATGGGAATACACAACTGCCTGTATTGCTGCTAAGAAACAGAAACATATTCATTTCAGATGAGTTGATGCAAATGTTAAAGTTCCTTGCTCTGGGTTTGACGTGCGGGTAGGCCCTTGGTGATTTATAATGAAACTTTGTCCTATAACAGCAGGTTACCTTACTAGGGAAGTGACATTATAATACACTAAGTGCCCCTAAGCAGAGCCAGATGGTGCAGCACGGTCTAGACTGAGAAAAAGGCATTGGCGTTGAAGAGTCCTTATCTGATAAAGTAAACTTTAAGGAACCACTGCTAGGTGTTCTCACATGAAAATGCTTCCTAGGGAGTGGGTCATTGAAAAACCAGTACACTTGACAGACTTTTAAAGGTTGTAACATCACTTAGTATTATACCTCTGGATGTTAAAACAGCATTTAGTATCAAGCCCATACCATAATACGCCATTCATGGGCTTTATCATGAGTTAATTACTCTGGGTCCTTGATAAATGAGCTCCCTCCTTCTCTACAGAGATTGTTGGCTCCAACATAATCTTGAGCACAGACCAAAGAATGCCTCTCAACTGGCCCTGTGTTTTCAATCCAAGCAAATGCCTTGGCAGGAGTGAGTTTAAAGTGGATCCTTTTAAGATGATCTGAGGGAATTGGCTGACAGTGAGCTGATTAGAGGGCTGTTATGGACTCCTCTAAGGACACGTCTACTTTCTAAATTTGCAATACGAGAGTGACTCTGGATGGAGGCAAATATATTGAGGCCTAACTAAAAAAATTCTCATACTCAGTACAGACCACAGCCTTCTTTAAAACATGAGGCCACTGGAAAAAACTGTTTTAAGGTTCTGCTTTATTTATGAATTTTCCAAGTACTAATAAATGTTCACATCAGTCCCTGTCCCGGTAGAGTTTACAATCAAGGTCACGCTTACATTCATATACAGTAGGGTCAATTTCATCAGGAGTCAATGAAACTGCTTGTATGTTTTTGAAGCGTGAAAAGAAAGCCGAGTACCAGGATAAAACCCCATACAGACATAGGGATTTTGCATAGGTTAGACCTGAGCTCAGACCACCGTAGAGTAAAGTACAACTAATATCTACTGTTCCATGAATCACATAATCCAACCTGCAGCTCTGTTTATAAACGTCCTTCCCAGTGGATGAAGGGAATTGTTCAAAAACATGCAGAAGTTTAAAAAATTGGAGAGATGTTATAAAAAAGAATGCTGGGCCTTATTCACAAAAGGTATATACACAATCAGGGTCGGACTGGCCTGCCGGGGCTCTGGGTAAAAACACGGTGGGCCCCAGCCTTGGTGGGCTCCATGTCCTCTAGTAATATTGATGCGATGCTGCACCACTAGACAAGCGCAGGAAGTTGCAGGTCAGCCAGCAGGTTCGACAGGTAGGGTTGTCACCTGGCCCGTATTTTACCAGCCTGGCCTTTAAAAATGTTGCATGATGCCAATGTTATTTATAGGGAAAAACCATAAAAATATAGGAAGGCCTGTATTTTTTTCCAGAAAAGGTGGCCATCCTACCGACAGGCCCTGTCCAGACTGTACTTACTGAGTGAGGCAACGGACCACACCAGGGTGGGCCTTGAATGAGACGCGTCACTTCTTATTCACACTGACGGCTGGCCTGGGAGTCTGCCCGTAATGCATCTTCCCCCAGCGCATGCGCACCAATAACAGCATGGCTGATTGATTCATCGTCGGTACTAAACTTGCACTTATTTGTAAATGTCACAAAAGTTGCACCTTTGCTATTTTGGGTATATTAAGGATGGATTTACATAGACATACATATACAAGTCCTTCAACTGTGCAAAAAGTGCAACAGACAACCACTTGAAGGTGCCATGTACAAATGGAGTCCTGTAGTTACTCCCTGGCATTGGCTTTGCCTTTTGCCTCATTTAAATTAACTTACAGCCCCTTTGCCAGAAAAGAGTCAAATCTCTGAGGGGAAACTAAGGAATTTCATGAATCTCTAACAGCAGCCAACTGCTGTTCTGCGTGGCCCAGGGAAGTGTTTGAGCAAGGGCATATTGACAGGGGGTACACGTGTATCCAGGCTTTGACACCTTAGAGGGCCTAATAGATCCTTCTACCAAACAAAGGAGCTAACTGCGTTGAGTTATTTGTGTAAATCTGGTGGAATTTAGAAATTAGTGATCATTGAGTGCATGGAATTCTGGGCCTCTACAATCAATTATTTCCTCAACTGATCCTCCAAAGTATTATGTTCAGGCTCTTCAACAGTTTAGTGAAGTAGCTTCACTAAAAACTACATTTTTTCACACTGGAAGTCTCTCCAGTCCCTTTTCATTTTACAGAATAGCCTCTAGCTATGCCATTGGTTAAACTAACCCCCATCCCAACCCTCATTCCAGAAAACAGCAGCCTTCCTGTCCTTGACAGCTTTCAGGGAGTGTGTGAAGATAATAAGTAGAGATGGCGCGAACTGTTCGCCGGCGAACTTGTTCGCGCGAACATCGGGTGTTCGCGCTCGCCGGAAGTTCGCGAACGTCGCGCGACGTTCGCCATTTTGGGTTCGCCATTGTTGGCGCTTTTTTTTGCCCTCTCACCCCAGACCAGCAGGTACATGGCAGCCAATCAGGAAGCTCTCCCCTGGACCACTCCCCTTCCCTATAAAAACCGAAGCCCTGCAGCGTTTTTTCACTCTGCCTGTGTGTGCTGAAGAGATAGTGTAGGGAGAGAGCTGCTGCCTGTTAGTGATTTCAGGGACAGTTGAAAGTTTGCTGGCTAGTAATCGTTTTGATACTGCTCTGTTATTGGAGGGACAGAAGTCTGCAGGGGTTTGAGGGACATTTAAGCTTAGGTAGCTTTGCTGGCTAGTAATCTACCTTCTACTGCAGTGCTCTGTATGTAGCTGCAGTGGGCAGCTGTCCTGCTTCTGATCTCATCTGCTGACTGCTGCAATAACAGTAGTCCTTGTAAGGACTGCTTTTATTTATTTTTTTGTTCCAATACAGAGCAGTATCAAGCAGATTACTAGCCAGCAAACTTACTATCATCTGTCCCTGAAATCACTAACAGCTCTCCCCCTACACTATCTCTTCCAAGCACACACAGGCAGATTTTTCAGATACATTTTTGCCCTTGATCCCCCTCTGGCATGCCACTGTCCAGGTCGTTGCACCCTTTAAACAACTTTAAAATCATTTTTCTGGCCAGAAATGTCTTTTTTAGATGTTAAAGTTCGCCTTCCCATTGAAGTCTATGGGGTTCGCGAACCGTTCGCGAACCGCTCGCATTTTTGCGCAAGTTCGCGAATATGTTCGCGAACTTTTTTTCCGACGTTCGCTACATCCCTAATAATAAGAGAGGAAATATGTGATAGGGTGAAATACATCTAGTAGAATGGACAACTGCAATCATTTTCCAGGCCTCAGTCTTATCAGGAGGCCTTGAATAATAACTTCATACCAGCATGCTATAAAAAGCGCATTCATCTCACCATTAATTGGTGTCTGTTGTACAACAGTGACCGGATACAGTATTTCTCATGGTTTTTATTTGGGTCATATTTCATTTTAATAAAGAAACCCAGTTGATAAAACTGGTAAGATTTGCGAAGTGCAAAGTCATCCAAATCTGCGCTTTGCAAATTTATGGAGAGTTCACATTGGCATTAGCAACATTATGCAAGTCACTTCAAAATGGGAGTGAATGGTGAAATTATTTCATCTTTGCTCATAATGTCTGCTCTAGTGTTATCCCTAGCCTGGTGTCTATATTGCATTTGTTATGTATGTCTTTATATTTTGTCCTATTAAAGATGATGGTGAGATGGAGGATGAAAAACATGATAAAAAAATCTCTAATGAAATAAAAACTAAATATAAGTATTATTGTATGCAGGCCATAGATAAGCCATGTTTAATGTCCATTTTTCATTGGTTGATATGCCAAATAGGAGGGGAGAGCACTTTCCTAGTGAATATCCATGATTCCAAATGTGTCCCACAAAGCAGGAAGACCCTTATAGGGTAAAAGTACAAGTATAATTTAGTGAAGGTGAATCTGTGACGTTTCGCTTCACCGAAAAAGTTGCGAAACGCATTTGTCAATGGGCATCAAAATAATTTTGATGCCTGACAATTTTGACGCAAGCAACAATTTTTATACGCACGACTATTCTGACGAGCGACAATTATTTTATTCGCCCATCACTATTATAATGTAAAGTTTTAGGGGGATTCATTTTTTTCAGCTGAAAATGTGGGTTTTAGTAATATCGATATATATTCATTTTTTTTAATATTAATTGTATATATTGAGTAAAGCTTCATTTTGTTCTTTGAAAGCAATCTATCACTTGTGAAAGAAGACCTTGCGGTTAGTCTGACACTTCCTTGAACTTGGCATAAATTAAAGCTGGATCAAATTGGGATGCTGTGAGCAACTGGATCATAACGCAGGCCCAATCACTCTTGCCCTACAAAAGTTTCTAACCTGCCCAGTAGACATGTGGCTTATTCTCAACCAGATATCAATTAGGCAGGTTGTTTGGATGGGCCCATTTGATAGCAGCAGGCCCGGACTGGCAATCTGTGGGTTCTGGCAAATGCCAGAGGGGCTGCTATAAGGTCCCAAAGAAAGTCAGTATTTAGTGGGCTGGTGGGGGGCTATCTGGGCCTCTGTGTGGGCTGATTGGGCCTCTGTGTACCTGAAATGCCAGGGCCTATTTTAGTTCTCAGTCCAGACCTGGATAGCAGCAATGGTAAATGTCCAATACAACCTTAGGTCATGTGAAGAGCATTTTGCAAAAACACCACCTGAGACAAGTTGTCACCTTACCACCTGGGAAAGAATCCTGGGAGCTATAAAGCCACCTGACCTGACGGAGGAGAGTCAGGAAAGTAGAAGGCTAAGCAGCCTGTACATCTTTGTACTCTGATGATATTATTACTGGGAACTGTGTAGACCACTAATGCTGGCCATACATTCAGTGATCCGCTTGTTTGGCAAGGCCGCTAAATGAGTGGATGTCTCCCCGATATTCCCACCTTGAGGTTGGTGATATCTGGCTGATATCTGGCTGATCCGATCGTAGGCCCTAGGGCCCAAAGATTGGATCACAAGGAGGACCAACCGATGGAGTAGGCTTTTTAAACCTGCCTGATCCTCATCTGCAAGACTTTTGGACAGATATCGATCAGGGAAGCCTGTCGGAGGGGCTCATACACTGCCCAATAAGCTACAGATTTAATTGGCCCGTGTATGGGTACCTTAAGACTGGAGAAGCTGTACTGTGTTCATCTGAAAAATCATGCAGACCTCCAGTTTATTCTCTCTTAAGTGTTCAACTACCCAACTCTCCCAAAAAGGGTTAATTCAGCCATTTATTACAAAAGATATTAGCACCTATAGTACACCATGTTGCAGGGGGTCTTAAAAGGTTTTTACTTTGAGGTCCTGTAACTTCACATTACATCACAATTGAATAAGTTTCCCCTCAGTCTCTATTTCTAAAAGATTCCCATATGTATAATAAATAATGACATCTGGGTTATTTCATTGTCCCAATTAACATGAAATATTGATGAGATATTAAGACTATTGTTTTTTTAACTGTATTAAGATGTGAATTTTAATTTGTTTTATCTCCATTTTTTATAACATAAGGATCAATCAGAATGGATTTGAATTTGAAAGATAAATTAGCTGTCTCCTAAAACATGATATTGCTTCTTGGGAAATTATTATAGTTCTTCACTAGGGGTCATTCAGAATTCTGATAGCTGAATGCATTATGCAGATTCAAACTGGTCCACTCCATGTGAAATGTGTTTATTGGAAGCTCTTGTAAGAGGAAAAAATAATTTGTAGATCCCTTTATTTATTTTTTATCTCCCTTCTTGCTATCCCACAGTCACACTCCCTTCCCAGAGACTATTATCCACTGTTACTATAGGCACCATCTCTCCCTACTATACCTGCTATCCCACAGTCACACTCCCTTCCCAGAGACTATTATCCCACTGTTACTATAGGCACCATCTCTCCCTACTATACCTGCTATCCCACAGTCACACTCCCTTCCCAGAGACTATTATCCCACTATTACTATAGGCACCATCTCTCCCTACTATACCTGCTATCCCACAGTCACACTCCCTTCCCAGAGACTATTGTCCCACTGTTACTATAGGCACCATCTCTCCCTACTATACCTGCTATCCCACAGTCACACTCCCTTCCCAGAGACTATTATCCACTGTTACTACAGGCACCATCTCTCCCTACTATAGCTGCTATCCCACAGTCACACTCCCTTCCCAGAGACTAATATCCCACTGCTACTATAGGCACCATCTCTCCCTACTATACCTGCTATCCCACAGTCACACTCCCTTCCCAGAGACTATTGTCCCACTGTTACTATAGGCACCATCTCTCCCTACTATACCTGCTATCCCACAGTCACACTCCCTTCCCAGAGACTATTGTCCCACTGTTACTATAGGCACCATCTCTCCCTACTATACCTGCTATCCCACAGTCACACTCCCTTCCCAGAGACTATTATCCACTGTTACTATAGGCACCATCTCTCCCTACTATACCTGCTATCCCACAGTCACACTCCCTTCCCAGAGACTATTATCCACTGTTACTATAGGCACCATCTCTCCCTACTATACCTGCTATCCCACAGTCACACTCCCTTCCCAGAGACTATTATCCACTGTTACTATAGGCATCATCTCTCCCTACTATACCTGCTATCCCACTGTCACACTCCCTTCCCAGAGACTATTATCCACTGTTACTATAGGCACCATCTCTCCCTACTATACCTGCTATCCCACAGTCACACTCCCTTCCCAGAGACTATTATCCACTGTTACTATAGACACCATCTCTCCCTACTATACCTGCTATCCCACAGCCACACTCCCTTCCCAGAGACTATTATCCACTGTTACTATAAGTACCATCTCTCCCTACTATACCTGCTATCCCACAGTCACACTCCCTTCCCAGAGACTATTGTCCACTGTTATTATAGACACCATCTCTCCCTACTATACCTGCTATCCCACAGCCACACTCCCTTCCCAGAGACTATTATCCACTGTTACTATAGGTACCATCTCTCCCTACTATACCTGCTATCCCACAGTCACACTCCCTTCCCAGAGACTATTATCACACTGTTACTATAGGCACCATCTCTCCCTACTATACCTGCTATCCCACAGTCACACTCCCTTCCCAGAGACTATTGTCCACTGTTATTATAGACACCATCTCTCCCTACTATACCTGCTATCCCACAGCCACACTCCCTTCCCAGAGACTATTATCCACTGTTACTATAGGTACCATCTCTCCCTACTATACCTGCTATCCCACAGTCACACTCCCTTCCCAGAGACTATTATCACACTGTTACTATAGGCACCATCTCTCCCTACTATACCTGCTATCCCACTGTCACACTCCCTTCCCAGAGACTATTATCCACTGTTACTATAGGCACCATCTCTCCCTACTATACCTGCTATCCCACAGTCACACTCCCTTCCCAGAGACTATTATCCACTGTTACTATAGACACCATCTCTCCCTACTATACCTGCTATCCCACAGCCACACTCCCTTCCCAGAGACTATTATCCACTGTTACTATAAGTACCATCTCTCCCTACTATACCTGCTATCCCACAGTCACACTCCCTTCCCAGAGACTATTGTCCACTGTTATTATAGACACCATCTCTCCCTACTATACCTGCTATCCCACAGCCACACTCCCTTCCCAGAGACTATTATCCACTGTTACTATAGGTACCATCTCTCCCTACTATACCTGCTATCCCACAGTCACACTCCCTTCCCAGAGACTATTATCACACTGTTACTATAGGCACCATCTCTCCCTACTATACCTGCTATCCCACAGTCACACTCCCTTCCCAGAGACTATTATCCACTGTTACTATAGGCACCATCTCTCCCTACTATACCTGCTATCCCACAGTCACACTCCCTTCCCAGAGACTATTATCCACTGTTACTATAGGCATCATCTCTCCCTACTATACCTGCTATCCCACTGTCACACTCCCTTCCCAGAGACTATTATCCACTGTTACTATAGGCACCATCTCTCCCTACTATACCTGCTATCCCACAGTCACACTCCCTTCCCAGAGACTATTATCCACTGTTACTATAGACACCATCTCTCCCTACTATACCTGCTATCCCACAGCCACACTCCCTTCCCAGAGACTATTATCCACTGTTACTATAAGTACCATCTCTCCCTACTATACCTGCTATCCCACAGTCACACTCCCTTCCCAGAGACTATTGTCCACTGTTATTATAGACACCATCTCTCCCTACTATACCTGCTATCCCACAGCCACACTCCCTTCCCAGAGACTATTATCCACTGTTACTATAGGTACCATCTCTCCCTACTATACCTGCTATCCCACAGTCACACTCCCTTCCCAGAGACTATTATCACACTGTTACTATAGGCACCATCTCTCCCTACTATACCTGCTATCCCACAGTCACACTCCCTTCCCAGAGACTATTGTCCACTGTTATTATAGACACCATCTCTCCCTACTATACCTGCTATCCCACAGTCACACTCCCTTCCCAGAGACTATTATCACACTGTTACTATAGGCACCATCTCTCCCTACTATACCTGCTATCCCACAGTCACACTCCCTTCCCAGAGACTATTATCCACTGTTACTATAGGTACCATCTCTCCCTACTATACCTGCTATCCCACAGTCACACTCCCTTCCCAGAGACTATTATCACACTGTTACTATAGGCACCATCTCTCCCTACTATACCTGCTATCCCACAGTCACACTCCCTTCCCAGAGACTATTATCCCACTGTTACTATAGGCACCATCTCTCCCTACTATACCTGCTATCCCACAGTCACACTCCCTTCCCAGAGACTATTATCCACTGTTACTATAGACACCATCTCTCCCTACTATACCTGCTATCCCACAGTCACACTCCCTTCCCAGAGACTATTATCCCACTGTTACTATAGGCACCATCTCTCCCTACTATACCTGCTATCCCACAGACACACTCCCTTCCCAGAGACTATTATCCTCATTGTTACTATAGGCACCATCTCTGCCTACTATACCTGCTATCTCACAGCAGGGCCAAGGTCTCATCTCAGAATTTTCCATGCCAATAAGCGAGCAATGTAGATTATATTTTCATTGCCAGTACTTATTACCCCCTTATGTGCCAGAGCTCTTCTCAAGATAAGGAAAAGCAGAGACAAAGAATGAAAGCTATGGTCAGAGATAAGAGGAAGGTGTTGCTTTGCTACATAAATAGTGACGGTTAATACTAGATAAGAGCCTAATGTATGCATTGCAAGATATTCTCATTAGTCGAGAACTAAATCAATCTTTTTAGCATATGGCCCTTGGGCAGCCCTCCTCCTCAAGATGCCCCCTATGTCTTCTTGGCATCCAGTGTGCCTGCTGCTGATGGGAGGTGGCAAGCATAGAGACAGAAAACAATTTGTCCCAAATTCGCCTCATGAGGAAACTTCAGGCGACTTCGAAAAATGAAACGACACATATGGCATCCCGCCGGCGATTCACATTCTTGCGCCCATAGTAGAGAAGATTTATAGTTTGGCAACTAATCTACCCGTGTGCCACGACCCTTATATTCATACAGCAGAGGCTCAGGAGGTGGATGAATATAAGAAACATTCAACTTTAATTTTCTATAACTAATTACCATGGAGTGAACTGGGTGTGGGAAGATGAAAGAAACTATGGTGCAGGTCAGAAAACGTAAAATGATTAGAGAGAAGCCGAGGCAGAAACCCAGCAGAAGCCTAAAATAAAAGAAGCTAAAGTAGCCTGTGATTAGAAATCCATCTCCGTGGAGTGGCTAAAGCATTCTCATGTTTACATACATATTAAACAGGGTTCAAAGGTTTTGTTGGCCAGACTTCAGTTGTGCAGAGCAAAAGCTTTTGGAAATAAACACTGAGCTCACCAAGTTCAGCAAATTAACATGATAAATGCTTGGCTAAAAGTTGCCCAGGCGCAGGCTCCGTATCCCAGCATTCTCTTACACTTTACATTGATTTGTTATCAGGCAACCAAACACAGAAAGGGACACAGATGCAGAATCAACTACTAAATTAGTGTCTATACTGTAAATATCAGAGTCATTTTACCAAAAACATGTGTAGGGGACAAGTGGAATCCTTCCCCTGTTTTTCTGCCTGTGACATAATCCAGCACAGTTACAGGCTGGAGAGCGATCTGATTAGCTGGGCACCCCAGTGCATCCTTGGGGGAGAGAGTGTGCCTGACTTTGGAGCCAAATGTACGGGGTCTCCCAGAGAGCTGAACAGAGCCAGAACAAGTAGCTGTAAGACTGTCAAGTACAGAGAAGCTGTTAAATCTGTGGAATCTGTGGAGGTACAGATTGAGCCCAGCCTGTTCCCTGCCAAGCTGCTAGAGAAGGAGAAAAGTGCCACTGGTGAGATTTATCCTGCTGCAGAGCTGCCTGTAATCTCCAGTGTGATTGCCTCTGAGAGCACCCCGGTGAGTAAGCCACCCAAGGGAGGATACTGGCATGGATACAAGCGTGGGGCCCCAAAGTGAAAACAAGTTTTGTGTATTTACCTGCTACGTGGGAGCTGTCGCTAAATTCCAAAGGGAGAGGTACTTTTGGGAAATGGTAGCACTACCTGGGGAATAAGAGCTCTGGGGAAGGGACATTTCAACTGTGTGGTTATTAACCCCTTCCGGAGAATTGGGACTTTGATATTTAAAAAGGACTGTGTTGGAGCAACAGTTAAGTACCTAATAGTGATTTAGGTAGTGTCCCACGTGTCCCCAGTACAGGAGTGCGTGGTGTATTAGTTTGCCCAAGTTTTACTGCATTTTATATAAAGTTTATATTTGTTTTATTTGCAAACTGTGTGTTTTATTATTCCTATTGGAATCCCCCTGAGGTGTGTTCCTCAGTGTTCCCTAGGTGGAGGCACTGCGCTGTAATTCCCAGTTCCCGGTACTTTTCATCCGCAAAAGGGACTCAGGGCCCCTGGATTGCCACGGTTAAGTTGCTATTTAAAGAGTCAGTAACCAAATTAGGGTTATACATGCTTTACAAAAACTAATATATAAGTGATAGTAACAAAAGTGCATTTAATATAAAAGAACTGTAAGGAAGTATGTCCATTTCATATATCATATATAGCATGTAAGTCTTCTCATATGGGACAAGGGTACAACACTGGTGTCCCTCAAAAATGATGTTCAAACGTTGGCAACCGTTGATGCAATATGCAATTTTTTTTAACTATAAGATTTCCCTAGGCTTTCCTAATTGCCTGCAACCCATTGGAATCTACTAAACCAGGCTGCCTTGCCACATTTCTTTAATAGTAAGCAATGCCAGGGGGGCAGCACCCTTGGCATATATAATTCATAAGCTCAGAAAGCAATAAGCTGGAAAGGGCAAATCAAGCGCTACATGTGACCCCTATTAAAGGGAACTCTAGAGAGAAGAATCACAAATGGTTTCCGGAATATGAGTGATATAGTTTGGTGTAACCCAATGTGCCTAAGGCCTCAGACCTATTCATCACCAACTAAAAGAAAAAATGTCAGCCACTCACAGATCCCACAAACAGGCTTGTAAAAAGACTGATAATTTTATTCTAGGCCCCAGTAAGTTAATACATAGCCTTTCGCATTTCCTGCCTGTGGGCACTTAATCATAGGCTGTACAGCTATGTATTAACTTAATCTGTGGCCTAAAATAAAATTCTCAGTCTTTTTACAAGACTGTTTGTGGGATCTGTGTGCGCATAAGCATTGTTTTTTGCCGCGAGCCCTAGTCTAATTTAGTCCCACCCCCATGTCTCTCTGCTCCCAGTCTAATTTAGTCCCGCCTTGTGTCTCTCTTATATTAACATTTTAATAAATAGGTCTCCCTATGTCTCCTTTAAAGGAAAAGTAAACCCTAAAAATGAATATGGCTAAAAATGATTTATTTTATGTACTGAACTTATTGCACCAGCCTAAAGTTTCAGCTTGTCAATACCAGCAATCATCCAGGACAAGCCTACAGGTCTGAATCTGAGGAGTAAATACCATTAGTGATGGGCAAATAAATTTGTCTGGCAGGAATTTGCAGTGAATTTCCGCGTTTCGGTGGCAAAAAATTTTTGGACGCACATCTGAAAAGTCGCTTGCATCAAATTGCCCATTGACTTTAATGCCAGCATCAAAATTGACATGGGCATCAATTTTCGAGTTTCACTAATTCTCCATGAATTTTTCCCAGGTTCGCAAATTTAGCAGGAAATTTGCAATTTTTTCTGCAAAATGGGAGAAATTCACCCATCACTCAATACCATACACGTATATATATATATATATATATATATATATTATGTTGGTACAGTGAACGCACTCCTCCCGGATATAGTTCTGTCGATGGTGGTGCGTTGGTCAAAGTTTGAAAATACAATCCAGTAAATGGACCCGCACTCGTTCATATTAGTGAAATAAATGTGTCTTTATTCACAGGTTCATTTCCAAAATCAATCTCCCTGAAACTCCATTGTTTTTGTATCATTTTCTATGGACATTCTTTCAATGTATGTCGCTGGGCGACTAATCTCCCCGAATCTGCCTGTGTGCCTTGACCCTTAGGGTAAGGTCACACTGAGCGTTTCGGGGAGATTTAGTTGCCTGGCAACTAATCACCTTGTCTTTGCGGCAACCAATCTCCCCGAACGCCTTCCCTCACTCTGCGCTGGCTAAAATGAAAAATCGCCGGCGCTAATCAAATGCGGCGATTCATTTTCCGAAGTTTCTTTGTGAATCAACTTCAGACGACTTCGGAAAACGACGTGTGATTAGAGCTGGCGAATTTTCATTTTAGCCAGCGCAGAGTGAGGGAAAGCGGTCGGGGAGATTAGTCACCGCAAACACAAGGCGATTAGTCGCCAGGCAACTAAATCTCCCGAAACGCTCAGTGTGACCTTACCCTTAAGGGGAAGAATACCTTTTAGTATGTTATAAAATGACCTTGAGCCTTAAGCTCCACATAGATTCCTGCAAGCAGGCAGCTCCCCTTTGTTTTCCTGGCAAATTGGTCTTTTTAGTTGATGGTAAATTCATACAATCGTTTCGAGAAAATCGTGGTCTCACGATAAGGATCTGATCTTTTAAAATTCTCGTAATAGAAGAAAAACCGGCACTCAGAGCTCAATGCATGCGGGCAAAGCCCTGCGTGTTTATTACAACGTAACGTTTCGGGGGCGGGCCCCTTCGTCAGACAGCAAATCACACCACAAAGTGAACCTTTAAAACATTGCTTAATGCATATTCATAAATGAACCCACACATGATTGATAATTTAACCCTTAGTTAATACAATTAACAAATCCATTCGTGGATAATTCATCATCAGTGAAAATGCCATACATAAAAAGTTAAAAAAAAAAGGCCAAATACAATTCCCAAGACCTTAGACACATATTGGAAAAAATGTTTTCGATACAAAAAAATCCTGTGAACAAAGTTAAATAGTATATCAGTATAAACATTAAAAATTCCTTTAATAGAGCTTAAAAACCACTAAAAACATTGTGGCATTCTGCCCAAGCTTGAAACATTATCTTGCCCTTAGCATTATCAAAAAGATTACTTTTTACCTTGCCTTTGCAACAAACTGATTCAATTTCTCAATATCTGCAAAATAGAGAGGAGAGGCAACATATTAACATTTTTAGATATTTAAAAGTAGCACGGGATTTCAGAGATAGCAAGCTAGATTGAATTCCTCATTCAACTGTTGGTATAGGAATGATTAAAAGTGACTGCAATCTCAGCTACTCGGGTGGGGTACCGCTAACCCGAGTATAAGCCGAGGCAGACTTTTTCAGCACATTTTGGATGCTGAAAAACTCAGCTTCTACTCGGGTATATACGGTAATTTTAATGAACTGTAAATCTACTAGAAAATCATGTAAACATTAAATAAACCCAATAGGATGGTTTTGCTTCCAATAAGAATTAATTATATCTTCATTTGGATCAAGTACAAGGTACTGTTTTATTATTACAGAGAAAAAGGAAATCTTTAAAAATTTGGATTATTCTGATAAAATGTAGTCTGTGAGAGATGGCCTTTCCGTAATTCAGAGCTTTCTGGATAACAGATCCCATAATTGTATTAATATGCCTCCCCTTGTATATTTTCTTAGAATGCACCTTTCCAAAAGTTACAGTTCAAAATTCTGTCATGATTTTTATGGTGTAGTTTTTATTTCTAAATTACACTGTTTACACTGCAAATAATTCACTCTGCCATGTAAAATTTCATTCCTGATCCAGCAAGTGTTTTTTTTAGTTGTAATATTGGGATGTAGGGGCATCTCAGGCCATTTTACCTGGTCATGTGCTTTCAGAAAGAGCCAGCACTTTAGGATGGAACTGCTTTCTGGCAGGCTGTTGTTTCTCCTACTCAATGTAACTGAATGTGTCTCTGTGGGACCTGGATTTTACTATTGAGTGTTGTTCTTAGATCTACCAGGCAGCTTTATCTTGTGTTAGGGAGCTGTTATCTGGTTACCTTCCCATTGTTCTGTTGTTAGGCTGCTGAGGGGGAAAGGGAGGGGGTGATATCACTCCAATTTGCAGTACAACTGTAAAGAGTGACTGAAGTTTATCAGAGCACAAATCACATGACTAGGTGCAGCTGGTAAACTGACAATATGTCTAGCCCCATGTCAGATTTCAAAATTAAATATATAAAAATCTGTTTGATCTTTTGAGAAACAGATTTCTGTATAGAATTCTGCTGGAGCAGCACTACTAACTGATGTGTTTTGAAAAAAACATGTTTTCCCATGACAGTAGAATACTTTTTCCTTTTAGCAATAAAATGTATCCTCATGCTACCTGACCTTAAACTGAAGAATTACATAGCATCATTTGTACACATTTTATATATACCCTGCTACCTATAAACTTCTGCAGAAATTCTCTGGGAGCCCGAGGGAAGTTTCTCTGGCAGAGTTCCAGGCCGACTCACTTATCAAAGTTCAACCCCAACCCCCAGCTCCAAACTAAGGGAATCAATATACATATATATGGGTAAAAAAACATAAACAGTCCTCCACTGGTGAGACTATTTCCAATATGAAACATCTGCTTGTAACAGAAATGAAGGTTATACAGTGCCTGATGCTCCCGCCGTGAGGCTCTACGTGTATATAAAGTCCTGTTTGGAAGATTCAGGGTTAGATTTCACTGTATTCCTTCATAAAACGTGAATCAAAATATCACTTTTTACTTTCGGGCCTCGCTGACTGTTAGAAATGCTCAATGGGACACCTTATAAATAGAACATCTCCGGCATTATACTGGGTCATGTCTTGTTTTCATAATGGAATGCACAATAATTATCATGAGTGCCTCCCAACATTACAGCTTGAACGATGAATGAATGAATGTCTTACTTTTAAACCTTTAAAATATATATAATGCACTACATCTTTATAAATAGTGCCCAGTGATGTCATCATTTACAGTATTAATGGCTTTTGGTGATGTCACTTGTTGTCTTGTGATTCATTCATATGTTTTAATATGTAGCAAAATAATAGATCATTTAAAATATTCCAAAATATTAGGGATGCACCGAATCCACAATTTTGGATTCGGCCGAATCCCCAAATCCTTCGTGAATACCGAACCGAATCCGAGCCGGGAAGGGGGAAAAAAATTGTACTTACTTGTTTTGTTACAAAAAGTCGCATTATGTCCCTCCCCTATCCTAATTTGCAAATGCAAATTAGGATTCGTATTCGGTTCGGCCGGGCAGAAGGGTTCGGCAAAATCCGAATCCTGCTGAAAAAGGCCGAATCCCGAACCCAATCCTGGATTCGGTGCATCAATATAGGTCACCAGCATTGCAAATGCAAATTAGGATTCTTATTCGGTTCGGCCGGGCAGAAGGGTTCGGCAAAATCCGAATCCTGCTGAAAAAGGCCGAATCCCGAACCCAATCCTGGATTCGGTGCATCAATATAGGTCACCAGCATTGCAAATGCAAATTAGGATTCGTATTCGGTTCGGCCGGGCAGAAGGGTTCGGCCGAATCCGAATCCTGCTGAAAAAGGCCGAATCCCGAACCCAATCCTGGATTCGGTGCATCAATATAGGTCACCAGCATTAGATTAACACCCAGTCCTACCCTAGGCATGCCCCCATCTTACCCAACTGTCATGTGTGCTATACAATCTATGCACCAGTACCAGGCCAAGGACCTGATCCCCAGTCAACCTGCTGCCACCAAAAAGGTGAAAATAGGAGATTTGAGGAAGAAGAGGTGCATGCCCAGTAGGAAAAGCCATATACAAAACACGGTTGTTTGAAAAACAATAACAAATAGTGGGAGAGCAAGATATAACCATTTCCTGGGTTTAACTTCCCCTTTAAGTTACATATTTGGAAGTTCTGACAGCTGAATATTTCCTTTCAGTGCCATGTTTCATTTCAAAGCCCCTGTGCATTATCCACATTGTGACTTATAGGGCAAATGGTTTTAATCAGCTTTCTCAATAAATGGTATGCCGTTGTGGTTACATCTTGGGTTTCAGAGTTTAGAGGAATGTGACGGAGGTTGAAAGTTTAAATTAAGTCTTGAGTCAAACAGTATTTTCAATATCCCATCTATTGTTTATTAATGCATTAAATATATGGTTAACTTTGTACATGAAACATTATAAAGTACATGGCCGGCAATTTGCAGTTTATACAGGCTATAACATCAGTTCTTCAGCAAGTCAAGTGCCTTCTGTGTTATAAACCAGAACAGCCTTCAGCAAAAATACCGCTACATAAAAAACACAAAACATCAGCAATAAACCACAGCTCTGTTAATCTCCTTGTAATTATTTTTAATCCTATACATGCTTGGACTTGTGTCCCAATTGTAGCATCTATGGTTTAATGCTTACCCCAATCAGTCAGTAAAATGCTTGGTAGGTTCTCCCTACAGGTGGCCATAGAGGCTACAATTACCTTCCTGAAAAAGATGTTTCCAAGAAAGATTGTTTGTTTCAATACACATGTGTAGAGCTGAATCTTCAGATATACAAGTAGAAACAATAGAATTCTGCCTGTATCTGACGATTCAGCGCTAAGTGTGGCTGATATTCAGGTGCCTTCCAAGCAGGGGTGATCCTGGCCCCTCTGCCGCCTAAAGCAGCAGCAGTTGCTGCTGCCCCCCCTCTCCCAATAATTTGCTCTTAAAGTACCAGGAGCAGCATTTTTGCTGCCCCTGGTACCTAGTGGAGCGCTGCTGCCTGAGGCGACAGCCTCAAATCTCCTCATTGGCAAAGCACCCCTGCTTCCAAGGTGCCCAATCCAAATTTTCCAACCAGCTTGATCTCGAGCCAACCAATATTCAAGTCTTCTGCCGATATCGGTCGGCTCGTCTCCCACCATACACGCACCGAATACCATATGAAAATTTGTTTTGTACGATATTATCGGTGCATCTATTGCTACCTTAACTGTGTGCTAAGTAGAGCCTAGAGCAGTGGCTAGGGGGTCCAGCCTGAAGACCAGTCAGGGCAGAAGAGCAAGCCCTAATGGGTAAGCTTGGAGAGGAGGTTGTAAAGATCAGGTTTGGGAGCCTCTTTACTCTCTTAGATACACCTAAAAGCCCCAAGGTCAGTTAAGGTGAGATTTGGGGTGAATATTTATTAATTTATTTATAAATGTACTTGAGACTATGGCTCAACATCTGATAAACCAATGTTTTTCTATATCGGTAACCTTGTAATAAGCTAAGAGAGATCAATGACTAGACCTTCACAATGGGATTGAACTCCTACAATCACTTGGATAGTGTAATATTTGGGGATGAGTTCTGTTTGCTCTCCTTCTATACCCTGAAAGTCCAATGTGAAGGTCAGTTGGGATGAGATTTGGGGAGATTTAGTGACCTAAATATTCTTGGAACAATCTCTGTAAACTTGTTTAAGAGAGGTCATGACCTCTAAACGTTCAAGGGAAAATTGAACTCCTACAATCACTGGGATAAAGGCTTTTTATCTATAAAGCAGCTGGTCAACCCCAGAGTGTGGGTTAGACTAAGTGCTGGCACAAAAGTGCTTCTAGCAGATGGTCTATGCCACAGCATGGGTAAGGTAGAGCGCGGAAGATTTCTACCTGTGATTGTTGGCAAATATTATTTCTAGATGCCATTCAGCCTTTAGAACAAGGAACTATTTACAAGTAGATGTCAATTGGCTATGGCTTGAAAACACCATGCTTGCCCACTAGAGCTCTTAAGTTAAAGGTAAGTGCAACATGACATGTCTTATTACTCACATTAGTCAGACTGTTTGCTGGGGCACTTGATTTTAAATACACCACAGACTTAGAATGCTAAAAGGCAGTGTAGGAGTCACATTAAATGAGGGGCCATGACGCGGCACGTGAATTTACTTAATTTGACCAAAGTGTGTTACTAATAACCTTATTTTTTGTAACAATTATTGTAACAATTATTTTTAAAGGCAAACTGTGCTGGCAATCTTTCTCCTTCTTTTTGTGTACTAAAAATGGCTTTAAATCGTTTCTAGCAACTGGTCAACTCCAGAGTGTGGGTTAGACCGAGCACTGGCACAAGTTTGCTTCTTGCAGCTGGTCAGCGCCATAGAGTGGGTTCGACAGAGAAGATCTCTTCCTGTGAATCATTGGGATAGTTTAAGAATTGGGGAGGAGGTCAATTTGCTCTCATAGATACCCTGAAAGCTCAATGTGAAGGTCAATGAGGATGACATTTGGGGAGAACACGTATTTTCTGACCTATAAATTCTTGGAACTATGACTTGGAACAAAATGTTCCTATACCTGTAACCTTGTTAAAAGCTAAGGAGGGCTTTTTCCAAATTCTACACCTCAAAGGAGGGCTTGTACTACAAAAGTTAAAAATCATATGGTGTAGGTCTAACAGTGAAGGGGCCGATATATGGAAAAAAAAATCAAACTAGGGAATAGAGAGGGATTGTGCTCATTTCAATATTTCATCAATCATGGCTCATGTCTGAAAGCCATTACTTGTAAGGGTCAGAGCACACGCTCAGATTCTTGAAGATTCATTGCCCCGCGACAAATATCCTCTTCTTCGGGGTGACTAATCTCCCCGAACTGCCTTCCGTAAATCCCTGTAAAAGAATGTAAATTGCTGGCGGGACGGCACTCGGATTGATCCAGTTTCCGAAGTCACCAAAAGTTTCCTCGTAAGGCAACTTCGGGCAACTTAGGAAAACGAATGGCTCCAAGTGCCATCCCGCCGGCGATTTACATTCTAGCCGGCGGGTGGCAGTTTGGGAAGATTAGTCGACGAAGAAGAGGAGATTCATCGTCGGGCGACTAATCTCCCCGAATCCAAGCGTGTGCCATGATCCCAGCTTTTGTGTCACTTCCTAGAGTTGTGGAATGAGGCAGAGGTAACTATATGTGTATATCTTTTTTTATAGTGCTACTACTAGTCTAAACAGCACCATACATTTTTTTGTATATATTAATAGTGCAGGCATGAGGTATACAGTGCTATAAATAAAATATATATCCCCTAAGCCTGACTCCAGCCACTAAGGCAACATTATTGTAAGCAATGGCTTTCAGGCAATGTGCGTATGTGACCTCTGTGACAAAGGGCTTTATTTAAAGACACACAGACTTCTCAGCCATAAAGCATCTCAGGATTGCTGCTTCTTGTAGTTAAAGGTACAATGTAAAAAAAACCTATAGGTGGAGAACATTGTTAAAAAGACACAGGTGGTTCAACCTCAGCGTTTGGGAACTCACAAACGAATGCAATATGTTGTATTCTTATTATTATCATTTTAGGAGCAAATCTTCAGGCGAGCAATGACGATGACACGGTCGAAATCATCTCAGAAGCTGTTTATATAACACGGGAGCCGATGATAAATCACCAGCTTTGTGCTTTAACTATCAAACGCTTACTGCTGCTACTATCTGCTTGTGTTGGTTAAACATTTTCTGCTGCTTTTAAACAAAAAGTAATTGATTACAGACCGCTGACATTTGAGGAGGTTTTGAAGTAACTTGCACTGTTTAGCTCCAATGTATACACACAAGCAGGAAAAGATAGCGCTGCCAAACCAAAATCTACATAGAAATAAATGTAGGACACGTACAAGTACACACGGTAGCCCTGGATATTACCAAGTATACCATTTGGGCTATTTTATGATATATTATATATTAATGGCAAACGTGAGGGCATGTTTATGTGACGCCAATGAAACAGTGTCTCCACTGGGTGAACTTAAAGGGGTTGTTCACCTTCCAAACACTTTTTTCAGTTCAGTTGTTTTGAGTTTGTTCACCATTAACAAAGACTTTTTTTTTTTATTACTTTCCATCTTTTATTTTTTACCAATTTCCCAAAATATAAGATGTGGCACGAGAGGCATGTTATTGCTCTTTTCCCCCAAAGTATGAGGATATTAAAGTTGCAATAATCGCTGAAAATCTATTTTCGGACCAAGAATTGTTTCCAGAAACCATTCAGACTAATAGGACATGATTCATAGAGGTTCTTGGAGGTTTATCTTTATGTTTTTTCCCCATGGCATGTAGACAAGATGCTTTTAAGTGGTATGTCTCTTAGCTTGTTGTGAGCCCGGAGAAACAGTTGTCGAGCACGCTGCACACTGTGGCCAGAACTCTTGGGAGTGCAGCCCATCACTGGGAGCCTTTCTGCGATTTTACCAGTTTGGCCATTGGGGCTACACATCAACAACTCACTATCACCAAAGGCTACATACAGTATACACTTACTTGTAAATGCACTTGCACTGGAATTTCCCACATCAGATATCTCTATATATAATTAACCAGATGGCCCAGGTCTACGTCTGCAAAGATGTCTTACTAACTTCCCACCAGGTATAGGTTGGAATAAACAGTATTTCCCAGCAGCTTTTGGCTGAGATATAAACATCCATTAACAAATGCAAGTGTGTCCAAGTTGCGCTTGCATTGTGATATAAATAAGGTGAAAGCTGCATCTAGCATGGCCACATGTTCAAATGCCATTTGCATCCAATTTGCTGGAAACAAATCAGGCGTGCCTATTGAAGAAATTTGTTGTGGGAACCCGGGAGATTCCCCCAGGCCCATTGTGGTGGTATCTTAAAGGGATACTGTCATAGTAAAACGTGTTTTTTTCAAAATGCATCAGTCAATATGGCTGCTCCAAATTTTGCACTGAAATCTGTTTTTTCAAAAGAGCAAACTGATTTTTTTACATTTAATTTTTAAATCTGAAATGAGGCTAGACATATTGTCAGTTTCCCGGAAGCATCCAGTCATGTGACTTGTGCTCTGATAAACTTCAGTCACTCTTTACCGCTGTACTGCAAATTTGAATGACATCACCCCCCCCCCCCCAGCAGCCTAACAACAGAACAATGGGAAGGTAACCACCAGATAACAGCTCGCTAACACAAGATTACAGCTGCCTGGGTAGAACATTATTGTAAGCAATGGCACTCAATAGTGAAATCCAGGTCCCACTACGACACATTCAGTTACATTGAGTAGGAGAAACAACATCCTTAAGTGCTGGCTCTTTCTGAAAGCACATGACCAGGCAAAATGACCTGAGATGCCCCTACACACCAACATTACTAAAAAAAATACACTGGTTCAGGAATTACATTTTATATTGTAGATTGAATTATTTGCAGTGTAAACAGTGTAATTTAGTAATAAAAACTACACCATACAAATCATGACAGAATCCCTTTAAAGGGGATGTAAAGGCAAAAAAATAAAATCCCATTTTTACTTTCTTTAATGAAAAAGAAATCTATCTCCAATATACTTTCATTAAAAAATGTGCACCGTTTTTTATAAGAAACCTGACTGTATGCAGTGAAATTCTCCCTTCATTTACTGCTGTGGATAGGAATTGTCAGATGATCCCTAACTGCTGAGCAGGGAAACAATCATACTTATGAACAGCAGGGGGAGCCCCCGCCTTACTTCCCAGCCATGCAGAACTCAAGCAGCTTTGTCTGTTTCCCTGTTTTGATAATTTATGACGATCCCTAAGCAGCCCACACCACACTGAGCATGTGCACAGTCTTGGTCTTGCAAAGATGTTTAACAAAGTTACAAGATGGTGACCCCTTTGGCCAACTTTGAAAGCAGAAATCATTTGTTTGATTAGGCTTGTGGTGCAGTAAGTTCATGTTTATATTTAGTATACAGCATTTCTAGCCTTATTCTATTTTAGACTTTACTTTCCCTTTAAGTTTCCCCCAGCATCTGTAAGTGCAGTTGCACCCCATGAAAGATGCAGGATGGATACAAACATGTGGCAGTGGAGGATCGGGTTTGGACACAAATTTGCTGTCGGTAAAAACACAAATTTGGTCAATCATGCCCATTTTAGAGCTCCTCCATTTGCAGGTGCATTGGTTGATAACACCTATAGTTCCCAATAGCCACAAAGCTACATGTTTCACATTTCTGATTGAAAGCAGATGATGGAACTAGATAGGAGGAGGTCGTTTTGACTTTTTTTGTTGGTGGGATCCGACACTGATTTCTGTGTTCTGTGATGTTTCTGCAAATGATTTTCTTGGGGGGGGGAGTGATCACCTGTTATGGGTACATGACTGAGAGTGCTACAGTAGAAGCAGCACATGGTATTTCCAACTTCTCTGCTTGTACAACGCTTATTGAAACAATTCATCTTGCAGCTTTCTGTGACATTATATACATTAATAAAGCTCTAGGTTTTTCCAGAAAACTATTGAATATTTCCATGGTTTCAGAGATCAAGCCCATAATCATAGTCCTTTTTATTCTCCTCTCAAGTCACAATTCTCATCACCGAGGGGCAGATTTATCAAGAGTCGAAGTGAAAATTCGAAGTAAAAAAATTAGAATTTCGAGCTATTTTTGTGTACTTCGACTAGGGAATAGTCCAAATTCGATTTGAATTTAAAAAAAAAAATCAAAAATTGGAATATCGAAATATACTGTCTCTTTAAAAATTAGACTTCAACCATTCACCATTTAAAATCTGCCGAATTGCTGTTTTAGTCTACGGGGGCCCTCCTAAAACCAATTGGTGGACTTTGAAAATTCGAAGTTTATTTTTTTTTTAAAGAAACTTCTAATCGAATTCGATCGAATACGATGTTACTTTAATTCGAACAATTCAAATTAGAACTAATAAAGCTTATTCACCTGCAGAAAAAACTTCGAATTTGTTAATACATTTCGGTTGGTCTTTTTTTATTCAAATTTCGAAGTTATGGGAGGATAAAAAAACTCCCATTACTTCGAAATTCTACCCTTGATAAACCTGCCCCATGGGTAGTGTGATAGTCAACAAGGAAACGTGAGTGTGCTCTTCCTTTATTTGTATTAAGAGTGGCATGGAGTGGTCTGGCACAGTGGAGCAACGGCATATAGGGTGTGCTAAAGTATATCTCTACCAAGACTCATACTGAATGTTACATTAAACCTATTAATTACATATACAGGTATGGGATCTGTTACCCAGAAACTGGTTATCCAGAAAGCTTTGAATTACAGGAAGGCCATCTCTCATTTTATCCAAATAATTAAAAATTTTAAAAAATGATTTCCCAAGTACTTTGTGCTTGATCCCAACTAATATATAATAAATCCTTATTGGAAGCAAAACCAGCCTATTGGGTTTACTTAATGTTTAATTGATTTTTGGGTAGACGTGGAGGCTTATTTATTGAAGGTTGGATTTTTGTTATTTTAGACGTTTTTGAAACCACGACTAAACTCACAAACTCTAAAACCACGATTGTCATTGGATTTATTAAAAGTTCTGATTATAAAAAGTACGAAGGAAAAAAAAGCACTGATCATTCCGAAAAAATTACAAAATATCTCAAAGACCTCTGAAAATTCACATTTTTTGGACAGTTTATATTGAAAAAAATATACTAGAACTAGGGATGCACCGAATCCAGGATTCGGTTCGGGATTCGGCCAGGATTCGGCCTTTTTCAGCAGGATTCTGATTCGGCCAATCCTTCTGCCCGGCCGAACCGAATCCGAATCCTAATTTGCATATGCAAATTAGGGGCAGGGAGGGAAATTGCGTGACTTTTTGTCAGAAAACAAGGAAGTAAAAAATGTTTTCCCCTTCCCACCCCTAAATTGCATATGCAAATTAGGGTTTGGATTCGGTTCGGTATTCGGCCGAATCCTTTGTGAAGGATTAGGGGGTTCGGCCGAATCCAAAAAAGTGGATTCGGTGCATCCCTAGCTAGAACCTCTAAAATTCTGATTTAAAAATGCTCCAATACAATCAGCACACCTTCCATTGACTTCTAAAGCACCTTGGACAACGTTTACTTGGAGAGGTTTGGCATTAAAGATTGTCGTGGTTTTTTCACTTTAAAAAATCTCGAATTTTTAGAGCTTTTCAGAAATATAGGTAAACCACAATTTTTATTGTGATTTGTGGAAAAAGTCACAATTCAATTCACGTTAGTAAATGGGCCCCTTAAATATGAAGATCCAAATTACGGAAAGGTCCTTTATCTGGAAAACCCCAGGTCCCTAGCGTTCTGGATAATAGGTCCTAAACCTGCATAAACAATTCTTTGCAGTATAATATTCTATACACTAAAGGGGTTATTTATCAAAATCCGAATTTTTCAGATTTTTATTTTATTTTAATTTATTATTAAGAAAAGCTTGATTTAATCAGTTCAGGTAAAAATTAGATAAAATCGAGCCAAAGCCCGAGTCGTACCATTTTTTTCAGAGTTTTTTCACGAATCGCTCGATTTTTTTCTAGCTTTTTCCCGAAAAGATAGAATTTTATGGCTTTTTGCTGAAAAAGGTTGGATTTTTGGGCTAACTTCAAAATAGGATAGGGACCTCTGCCACTTTATTATATACAACCTCGGCAGGTCTGAGATGGCAGACTTTTGGATTCTGACTTAAATAACTCTCGAAAAATTTGAGTTTAAAAAAAAAACAATGAAAAATTTGAGCCAGACCGGTGTTTAGTAGAAAATCCCCCTAAAAATATTATTCAAGAATATATTGTTCATCCCGTTCCATTATTTGTTCTGCTTTGTTTCAGTACAGATATAAAAACAAGAGCTTTGTCAGTTCAGTAAACTTCCCAGTAAATAACAACTAGATTTTCTGGTAAACAGTCTAGTTCTGTAAAAAAAAAAAAAAGTTCTTTGCTTTAAAGCAACACAAATTGCTTGTTTGGGATGGTTTTAAGGGTAAGGACACACAGGCAAATTTGGGGAGATTAATGGCCCCGGCGACAAATCACCTCTTCTTCAGGGCGACAATCGACCCGAACTGCCTCCCTTACTAGGGATGTAGCGAACGTCGGAAAAAAAGTTCGCGAACATATTCGCGAACTTGCGCAAAAATGCGAGCGGTTCGCGAACGGTTCGCGAACCCCATAGACTTCAATGGGAAGGCGAACTTTAACATCTAAAAAAGACATTTCTGGCCAGAAAAATGATTTTAAAGTTGTTTAAAGGGTGCAACGACCTGGACAGTGGCATGCCAGAGGGGGATCAAGGGCAAAAATGTATCTGAAAAATCTGCCTGTGTGTGCTTGGAAGAGATAGTGTAGGGGGAGAGCTGTTAGTGATTTCAGGGACAGATGATAGTAAGTTTGCTGGCTAGTAATCTGCTTGATACTGCTCTGTATTGGAACAAAAAAATAAATAAAAGCAGTCCTTACAAGGACTACTGTTATTGCAGCAGTCAGCAGATGAGATCAGAAGCAGGACAGCTGCCCACTGCAGCTACATACAGAGCACTGCAGTAGAAGGTAGATTACTAGCCAGCAAAGCTACCTAAGCTTAAATGTCCCTCAAACCCCTGCAGACTTCTGTCCCTCCAATAACAGAGCAGTATCAAAACGATTACTAGCCAGCAAACTTTCAACTGTCCCTGAAATCACTAACAGGCAGCAGCTCTCTCCCTACACTATCTCTTCAGCACACACAGGCAGAGTGAAAAAACGCTGCAGGGCTTCGGTTTTTATAGGGAAGGGGAGTGGTCCAGGGGAGAGCTTCCTGATTGGCTGCCATGTACCTGCTGGTCTGGGGTGAGAGGGCAAAAAAAAGCGCCAACAATGGCGAACCCAAAATGGCGAACGTCGCGCGACGTTCGCGAACTTCCGGCGAGCGCGAACACCCGATGTTCGCGCGAACAAGTTCGCCGGCGAACAGTTCGCGCCATCTC
This sequence comes from Xenopus petersii, assembly GCA_038501925.1. Classification (NCBI taxonomy): domain Eukaryota; kingdom Metazoa; phylum Chordata; class Amphibia; order Anura; family Pipidae; genus Xenopus; species Xenopus petersii. The sequence goes on from CM076683.1 coordinate 18,708,554, forward strand.
TATCCCTTACCTTCCAACAGGCTATAATGAAAAATCGCCAGTGGGATGTCACTCGCGGCGCTTCGTTTTCCGGAGTCGACTGAAGTTTCCTTGTGAGACAACTTTGGGCGACTTCGGAAAACGAAGCGCCGCGAGTGACATCCCTCTGGCGATTTTTCATCATAGCCGGTGGGAAGGCAGTTCGGGGGTGACTAATCTCCCCGAATCTGCCCATGTGTCCTTACCCTAAGGGCAGAGACACAAACTGCAATTTCCGGAGATATGCGAGACAAATTGCTTCTTCTTTGGGCGACTAATCTCCCTGAACTGCCCTCCCGCTGGCTACAATGTAAATCCCCAGCTGGATGGTACTTGGAACTTTTCGTTTTCCGAAGTTGCCTTATGAGGAAACTTTGGGCGACTTCAGAAAGCTGAAGAGATCTGAATGCCATCCCGCCGGTGATTTACATTCTATCTGTTGGGTGGGATTAGTCCCCCGAAGAAGAAGCAATTTGTTGCTGGGCGACTAATCTCCCGAAATAGCAGCGTGTCTCTGCCTTAAGAAGGGTGATTTTTAATTTCCGTGCTCTTTAATCTTAACGTATTTACACACAGGAGAGTAAAATAAGAAACTACTATAGTAACTGAGATTACATACTGTGCTAAATACAGAGTCTTTAACGACTCTCTTAAATTCTGCTTTGTCATAAACAAACTTTGATAATGGTCACCCAGCAGGTTATTTCATGTTTAGAGCCATGTGCCCAATTGACAGTAACATACAATTATCTAAAATAACAGGACACGAGAGAGGTAACATCTGGGCCAAAACTGATTCCTGTCTTTTTTAACAGTTGCTTTGGCTTTGATCTCTGGGTGAAACTGCCTGTGGACTTCTGTGGATCAATTAGTTAATAAGTCCTTCCTACTAATGGGTTCAATAGTCTTAATGCTTCACATGGAATGTACAGATGAAGCCACTTGGATTTGTGAGTTAAATGCGTCATGACTCAGGGGTAATTGAAGAAACTGTGTTATCTTAAGTCATCTTAACTCATTTAATGCATTTAACCTTTTCATTAGCATACCAAAGCTCCATTGTTCACAATGGTGAATGCTTTAATTAGATGGGATGTTGTGACGCAGTTTTCTGTGTTAAATGAGATAAATGGGATATCTGTGTTTAGTTATTCTGTGTCAAACAGACAAACCAAAGTGGCTGCATCTGTATGCTTAATGCTCACCCTCACAAATGAGGTTGCCAGCAGCAAGTAAAATAGCATAATTATTTATCCACTCTGATGCCTCCTATGGCTAATGACTTCCTCCTTGCCATTTCCCAAATTAAAGAAGTGCAAGCCCTTTGCCCATTTGCAGGTTACAAAACCACTTGAACTTATTGATTAAATCGACATCTTGTTTGAATTACTCAGAAATGACTAAATTCTGTGCGTGAAAATATATCCAAGGTAAAAAAAGTAATTCTAATTTTGAGAATTGGCTTTAGTAATAAAAGCACAGCAATATTTAATGTAGAAGAGTATTTCGATTTCCGGCTGACAGAATTAAGAGAATAGACAAGTGATTGTGGGATCTCACAATTCTGTGCCTGAGAGCCACATTCTAATGTAGGAGTTGTCGGGGAGCCATACAATGACGAGGTCCTAAAATTAGGGCTACTCAGCTGTTTGTTATCCTTATGCGGATTGACACTTTTCAGAAGCTTCTTTTCTAAGTGAAGTTGTATATTTGTGCCTCTAAGATTTAAGGCAGGAACTAAAAAATGAGCACATGCTTTGCAGCCATTGGGAACAATATCAAAGGCAACATGTCACTCACAAATATTGTTGGGGGATCAGGTTGGTACAACCAACATCATGGGTGAAAGACAATCTTCTCTATCTAGGGGGTTAGTGTTCAATGAATCACTCCACAACTGGAATATTCTTGGGGGATGGGGCTTTTTCATTTTTTTTTTAAAGCAGCTCTTTGTGGTCTCTAGATGTGGCTTGGCTGCTTTGCATCTGTTGAACCAATAACAGCTCCTCTTCTGCAATATTAATAAACTGTCTCTCCAGTGCAAAGGCTCAACAGTTTGTCTCTTTAATCTTTCTCAAAACAAATCACAAAAACAGTAGTTGGCAACGGCTAGTCTTCAGCATCTTCAGCAAACATTTGGGGGCAGATTTATTAAAGAGCGAAGTGGCTAACACTATCGACATTTCAGGGACATCGCCAAATCACTGACAGGCGTAAGCGCCAATTCATTAGCGAACCAGACCGTTGATAGCGCAGTTTCGGACCCTATAGCCAGGTGTATTTTCACTCCGGCAGACGGAGCTACTCTGCAAATTCACTAAAGTGCAGATTTTACTGAACGTTACCTCTTTCGCCAGAATTGACTTTGCCACCTCAGACCAGGCGAAATGCTTAAAAGAAACTAGATCTTCCTCAATCTTCTGTCACTTACATCATATCATGTGTGCGGAAAATGCAGTAAGTTCCAAAAACGCTTTGCGACTTTTCCTTTTCTGAAGGAGAATTGCCTGCAAACGTCCTGACTAAAACTTTTTTTGGGTAACCAGTTTTCTCCCGAAATCTCCCGAAATCTGAGCATGTGTCTCAGCCCTTAAGGTTTGCAGTGCTACCTAGCTTACTTATGAGATTAGACCTCAACCCCTAAGTACATTTGTGATTTAATTAAAAAAAATGTCATTATCCATTTAATAAAAGTGTACATAGGGTAACATTTCCCAGCTGCCCCAAGTCATGTGACTTGTGCTCTGATAAACTTCAATCACTCTTTACTGCTGTACTGCAAGTTGGAGTGATATCACCCCCTCCCTTCCCCCCCCAGCAGCCAAACAAAAGAACAATGGGAAGGTAACCAGATAGAAGCTCCCTAACACAAGATAACAGCTGCCTGGTAGATCTAAGAACAGCACTCAATAGTAAAAATCCATGTCCCACTGAGACACATTCAGTTACATAAGGAAGGAAAAACAGCAGCCTGCCAGAAAGCATTTCTCTCCTAAAGTGCAGGCACAAGTCACATGACCAGGGGCAGCTGGGAAATTGACAAAATGTCTAACCCCATGTCAGATTTCAAAATTGAATATAAAAAAATCTGTTTGCTCTTTTGAGAAATGGATTTCAGTGCAGAATTCTGCTGGAGTAGCACTATTAACTGATGCGTTTTGGAAAAAACATGTTTTCCGATGACAGGATCCCTTTAAACACTAGAGAGAAAAGTTTGGCAAATAAATAGTGTAAACACTGGGACAGGGAAGGCATAATCCATTTATATAACAGTATAAAGCATGGAACCCCCCGAACACTATTATGTTTCCTCATGTGCACATAATCCCATAGAAACAAGCCAGTCTTTGGTCCTGACCTGCGCTTCCCCCCATTAACAATGAACTGATGACCTCATGCGTTTATAAACCAAGAGAGCTTATGAATAAGGTTAGAATTTTTAACCTCAAACAGTAAATGAAAACAAATTATGAAAATTGGACTCTCACCAATTTCCTCCCATCCAGTTCATGTGACGACTACTTGTATGCCCGTCCTGCGTTACTAGAAGCCATTTATTACACTTGGGGGAACCTGCCGAGTTCACTGAAGGTCCAGGAAAGCAACCAAAGGGCGAGGGACATTAAAGAACAGAGGTTTAATAAAATAGTCTTTTTTTCAATATCTAGTTCTATGTTCAGAAAACATATCAGTATAGGTCATTCTGCAGTTTGTGTTTTTTCACACATGCCATGATTGCTCAGACAGGTTAATTGTGGTTACAATTCTTGGGGCAGAGACACACAGGGAGAATCGGGGAGATTAGTCACCCGGCAACAAATCGCCTCTTCTTCGTCGACTAATCTCCCTGAACTGCCTTGCCGCCGGCTAGAATCTAAATTGCTGGCTGGATGGCACTCGGAGCGCTTCGTTTTCCGAAGTTGGCTAAGGTTGCCTACGAGGAAACTTCAGGCGACTGAAAAGATACTCCCAGCAGAAAAACTATCACTAAAATGTGGACTAATGACTCATCATTAAGGATAAGAAAATATTTTATGTACAGGTATGGAACCCGTTATCCAGAATGCTCGGGACCTGGGGTTTTTCCAGATAACGGACCTGTCCTTAATTTGGATCTTTATACCTTAAGTCTACTAGAAAATCATGTAAACATTTAATTAGGGATGCACCGAATCCAGGATTCGGCCAGGATTCAGCCTTTTTCAGCAGGATTCGGATTCGGCCGAATCCTTCTGCCCGGCCGAACCGAATCCGAACCCTAATTTACATATGCAAATTAGGGGCGGAGAGGGAAATTGAGTGACTTTTTGTCACAAAACAAGGAAGTTAAAAATGTTTTCCCCTTCCCACCCCTAATTTACATATGCAAATTAGGGTTCGGATTCGGTTCAGTATTCGGCCGAATCCTTCGCCAAGGATTCGGGGGTTCGGCCGAATCCAAAATAGTGGATTCGGTGCATCCCTACATTTAATAAATCCAAAAGGCTGCTTTTGCTTCCAATAGGGATTAATTATATGGAAACTACTGTTTTATTATTACAGAGAAAAAGTAAATCATTTTTAAATATTTAGATTGTTTGGATAAAATGGAGTCTATGAGAGACAGCCTTTCTGTAATTCTGAGCTTTCTGGACAACTGGTTTCCAGGTTCTACATACCTGTAATGGGATTACTATTTTCTCTGATAATAAAACAATACCTTATACTTGTCTTAAACTATAATGAATCGTTATTTGGGGTTAAATAATCCCATTGGTTTTATTTCATGTTTAAGGGGGTTATTTACTAAACTCCAGTCTGGCTTTTTGGGGCAAAACTAAAATTTTTCAAGATTTATTAAAGCCCGATGCAGCAAAAAGCCAGAATCAGAAAATCTGCCATCTAAGACCTGCCGAGGTTGTGTGTAAGTCCCTATCCTATAATAAAGTTTTTGTGGTCTCTGCTGGAATTAGCCTGAAAATCTGACCTTTTCTGGCTTTTCAGGCAAAATCTGATAAATTCAGGCTTTTCGAGAAAATGCCTGATAAAATCAAGTGATTTGGGAAAAACGCAGAAAAAAACATACAATTCGGGTTTTCGCTAGATTTTATCGAGTTTTTACTCAAACTGATTGAGTTGAGCTTTTTTAATAATAAATAAGGTCAAATAGTGAATTCTAGTTTGGTCAGGCTTTTTTTATTTAAAAAATCAGCAAAATTTGGATTTTGATAAATAACCCCCTAAATGTATTCTGTAGTAGACTACTCCTGTAGCAAATTGTTAGGATAGTCAAAGATATTATGTATACTTAAAATGTCTGTATAGGAATATATAGGTATGTGCAGGTAGGGAGCATTGCGTACACTTAGGGGGTTATTTTTTAAAACTCGATTTATTTTCTAGTCCAGTAAAAAAATTTTTTAGAGATTTATTATCCCCTGAAGCTGCTAAAAGTCTGAATCCAAAATAACTCCCTCTAAAACCTGCTAAATTCATGTAAACGCCAATGGCAGCTCTCCCTTAAATCATTTGAAGATGTTTTTAACCTTCACAAGTTTTGGGATGTTTAATGCTGTTTTCGGTCGAAGACTTTTCAAATTTGAGTCTTTTGAGTGGCAGACTCTGGCTCCAGCCCCTGTTGCAAAAAAAGATATTTTATAATTCTTTCCTCTGATAAATCAATCAGCAGGCTTGCACATTAACATTTCCTAGTAATAGTTTAATGCAGAAGTCAAGGCCAATGTATATAAGCAGTGAACGTAGGGACCCGCAAGCTGCTGGAATGGTTGGATGCCCTCCACCCCTTTATTACAACAAGAATGGATAACATGTCAGATTACTGTGATTGGCTGCCTGGTTGGCAGCTTCACTGGCTATGGCTTGGCATCACTCCCTGACACAGTTCTAGGCAGAAATAGGTTATTTTCTTTGTTGTTGTTTCAAAGGGTCCACTTGGCTACAAAATGTCACTGAGAGATTTAGTAGCTACAATTTATCACATTGTGTAAGGAATAAAAGATATTTTATTGCTTATGCCTGGGGTTTCCGACCAGCAGCCCATCAGCTGGGAGCCATGGAAAATACTAAAAAAGGTTGCGGGGTAGTGCATAGCGAGAAAGAACCCCAGACTGGTATTTCCAAGGAGGAGCAATGGGCCAGGAGAAAAAAGTTAGTGACTTAGTAGACCAGGAGTGGCTAATATATTACCTAACATATTGGCATTCTCTACTACTGGGGTCCCCAACTATTTTACCCGTGAGCAAGATTCATATGTAAAAAGTGTTGGGAAGCAACACAAGTATGAAAAGTGTTCCTGGGTGGTACAAAATAAGGGATGGGATTGGCTGTTTGGTAGCCCCTATGTGGACTGTCAGCCTACTGGAGGCTTTGTTTGGCAGTACATCTGGTTTTTATGCAACCAAAACTTGCCTCCAAGCCTGGAATTCAAAAATAAGCTCCTGCTTTGAGGCCACTTGGAGCAACATCCAAGGGGTTGGTGACCAACATGTTTCTTATGAGCCACTGGTTGGGGATCACTGCTCTATTGTATTACCCTTTCCTTGTCTTATTAAATAAGAAATCATCTCCTAAAGACAAGACAAGGTATTCACCATGGAGTCACATTTATCAAAAGTTGAAATAGAACACACCGCAGTCCACCAGAGGAAAACTTACCACTCATTAGTAACTTGTGTGGGATTTTTAGGTTCATATATATCAATGAGCGATAGTGAGAGATTGCCAGGCACTTGGGCGAATTTGACCCATTTCGTTTCGGCAAAAATTCACCGCCGGTGAAATGTCGCCAGCGCCCATTAAAGTCTATGGGCATCAAAATATTTTTGATGCGCAGTGAATTTTTTTGACGCACATCTTTTTTTTTTTTTTGACGCACACCGCCATGGGTGTCATTTCTGTGGCAAAACAAGGCGTAAACATTTGCCAATGCCTACCACCTGATAAATTTGCCCTTGCCTAAACCATAAATGACAACCCAATTTCTAAGCAATTTTAAAGTCTGCGCCCAACCTTTCACCTCCAGTGTTAACAAAAATGGTCAATGACATCGGTGGAGGGTGGTGATGACATCACAAGGGGCAGGAAGTGGGGTGTTTCAGGGGTGGGGAATGGGTACGTCAGGGTCAGTAGGAGCAGGTCTGGCTACTTTAAAGTAAGTGCCACGGGGAAAATTTAGGAAACAGGAGGAATTACAAATTGTACTGGTTACATTGCCATTAAATATGTAATAGCAGGTGATTTACAAGTTAGGCCAGCGAATTGCAGGCAGGGTGGCAACCATAGAAAAGGCACTATTCTATTAAAATGAGGCCCATGACACGTCCCCTATTGACAAATGGAATGTTTTTACTCCCCCATCTTGCCCAACCTGCAGTAAACTCATATGCAGGCAATCCACATATTACTAGTCATTATGTATGTATTGGGTTAATACTGGAACTTTACATATAAAGCGAGTTCCATCATTGTCCCACAAAGGAACGTGGGGTGAGTAGTTCACGAACAGCTGGAAAGGCAGAGTCTGGAAATGGAAATGCCTTTATGAGATTATTTAAGACTAAGCAAAATAGAAACACCCCGAGGAAACAGAATGGAAATAGATGTCACCATTGATTAAGCAGCCTTTTAATATCGTCTTTAATGATACAAGAAGTTGTGCCCTCACTGTGTTTTATTCCTGAGCAGACAAGGCAGAATGATTACTATGGTCTGACCCGGGGTCACATGACATAAGGCCCAATAATGTTCCCATTCCTGCATATGAGCATTTTACAGGAAAATACACTGCCTGAAACCTCTTTACACCTCCTGAGGGGCACATTATTCTCAGAGTGTGAGATGTGCCTCTTTACCAGTTCAGAATTCCTTTACAACTGCTTCAAAAATACACTTTAAATACAGTTTATTTCCCCTTAAATAGGCAAGTTCGACAATAAAAACAAATGTCCAGCCAGTTGCCAAATTGGTGCAGTTTAGCAGCTCTGTTAGTAATTAGGGATGGGCGAATTTTTTCGCCTTGTTTCGCTAAAAAAATGACGCCCATAGACTTGTATGGCATTGTGCGTCAAAATAAAAAGCCGCGCGTCAAAAAAAATTTCGCCGCGCAACAAAATTTTTTTGACGCCTTTAATGGGCGTCGGCGACATTTTGCAGGCGCCAAATTTTTGGCGAAACGAAACGGGTCAAATTCTCCCATCCCTATTAGTAATTGAACTCCAAGAGGTAAGTGGGCAGAAGTCTGTGCCGGCTCTATGGAGGTGGGGGCTGCCATATTGTCACACCTAAGGCATTCACTATAAAAGAGTATCAGCGAATGTCAAGCTTTTATGTCTCATTTCTCGAGTTTTTAGCATTCAGTCTTTAATAAATAACCCTCTTGCATGTTTTTCTAGTGGACTTAGGGCCTTATTTATCAAAATCCGAAATTGAATTGGACCTTATTTATTATTAAATAAGTACGATTTAAAAACTCAACACAAATTGAGGGAAAATTCAAATCATACAATTTTTTCAGATTTTTTTTCCCCAGAATCGCTTGATTTTTTGGCTTTTCCCCGAAATAGTCAGATTTTCATGCTAAATCCAATGCAGACCACAGAAACTTCCAAATAGAATAGGGACCTCTCCCATTGACTTATATACAACCTCGGCAGGTCTGAGATGGAGAATTTCCAGATTCTGACTATTTCTGTCCTCGTGGTATAATAAATCTCAAAAAATTCTAGGGGTTGTTTTCCACTAAAAATTTGGATTTCATAGTAAAAAAAAATAAAGTTTTTCAAGTTGTTTGCATTCGGACTTTAATAAATAACCCCCTTAATGTATGAAGACCCAAATTATGGAAAGACCCATTAATTGGAAAAACCCAGGTCCTGAGCATTTTGCATAACAGGTCCCATACCTGTACCTTTAAATGATATTTCTGCTATGAGCCAGCTTTATGACTCCTCATGTAAGCGACATGTGAATGAAAGTGCCACTATGATTCCTTTTAATGGAAGTTAAATACATTTGCCATTAGGTTCTATATAAAAAGTGAGCTATTAATAGCATTACACTACATTGTGAATTACATCTAACGCATGAGATTTTTGCATAAAAAGACAGGTGTGTTTATTTTGTGCCTTGTTGAAATATTCAAATAGACTGAATGTTTTCCCTGGTTAAACAGCATTTATCCGAAAATCCATAGAACCGAATGGAATTTCATTCCACAGAGATAACAAGATTAATGTTTGCCGACTGACATAAAGCAGCGCCTTAAATATTTTGCTGTGGATAATTATAGTGTAACATTACATGAAATGTTTCTTTAATGCATAATGAAACATATGAGAATAATGCTCACTGTCTTTTTCATAACAGTTTTGTTTATTGAACTGTTTGAAGGAAAAGGGTATTTTAAACTAGAATAAATATGACTGTTTTGGTTCTTAAATATAGCAAAAAGCAAATTCTAGACATCCAGTAAATTGGTATTCATGTCCCGTAGCTACTTGTAAAAAGGTCAAGAGTAGTGATGGTCGAATAAATTTGCGGTGAAAATTCCGGCGCGTCCAAAAAAATCTGGGTCAGAAAATGAAAATTGTCGCGCGTCAAAATTATTCGGACGCCATTGACTTTAATGCATTTGGACAATATAGGCGCATGTATAAAAATTGTCACGAGAGTCAAAATTGACCCGCGTCAAAAAATTTTTGACACCGATGCGTTTTGCAAACTTTTCACCGTTTCGCAAATTTCGCTGTAAATTTTTTGCCCATCACTAGTCAAGAGCCATGTATAAATACATTACAGGTATGGGATCTGTTATCCGGAAACCTGTTATCCAGAAAGCTGAGCATTATGGGAAGGTCGTCTCCCATAGACACCATTTTATCCAAATAATCCAAATTTTTAAAAATGGTTTCCTTTTTCTCTGTAATAATAAAACAGTAGCTTGTACTTGATCCCAACTAAGATATAATTAATCCTTATTGGAAGCAGAACCGGCCTATCGGGTTTATTTAATTTTTACATGATTTTCTAGTAGACTGAAGTCATGAAGATCCGTTATCCAGGGAAAACCCCAGGTCCCAAACATTCTGGATAACAGGTCCACCAACATTGAGAGAGTGTGAGCTTATCAGACAACCTGGAAATTCATGGTCCATCACACAGAATGGCATAGACGTGTGTAATTGCTGTATGTCGCCATAAATCACCCCAATCTGTGTGTTCGGTTACTGAGCTAAATTATTGGACCATGTAAAGCCTTAAAGGGATATTTTATCCTCACATAATTTATGTATTTATTATTAAATGACTGTGATTTGTTTCCTCTGCCTTAGTACAGAGTTCTTACCTCAAGCACTTTGCTAATAAATCTATTTCAGGGCTCTAAATAATATAAATCAATAAACTGTCACTTTTGTGCAACATAACTCAGCAGGGACAGGGCTAAAAGGGGCCCATTCACTTAGCTTGAGTGAAGGAATAGAGGAAAATAGAGGAAAAATAGTTTGAATTTTTTTGGCTACTTTGACCATCGAATTGGCTACTTTGACCTTCAACTACGACCTTAGACTTCAAATTGAACGATTCAAACTAAAAATCGTTTGACTATTCCATTATTCGATAGTCGAAGTACTGTCTCTTTAAAAAAAACTTCAACCCCCTAGTTCGCCACCTAAAACCTACCGAGGCCAATGTTAGCCTATGGGGAAGGTCCCATTAAAGTCTATGGGCGTCAAAAAAATGTTGTCGCGCGGCGAAATTGTTTTGACGCAAGTCTTTTTTTTTTGTGACGCACGATGCCATACAAGTCTATGGGCGTCATTTTTGAAAAAAATTCGCCCATCCCTAATTAAAATCCTTCGAATCGTTTGATAGAACGATTGCGCTAAATCCTTCAACTTCGATATTCGAAGCCGAAGGATTTCAATTTGGCAGTCGAATATCGAGGGTTAATTAACCCTCGATATTCGACCCTAGGTAAATGTGCCCCTAAATGTTAGTTTTGCCCAGTGTGGTTCTATCTGATACAGTTAACTGCACCCAGAAGAGACACACATTCCTTAGAATCATTCTCAGAGGATCCATAAAACCCAAAATCATTGTGTATGAGGTAGTAAGGTTGGTCGGAATGTAGCTGCATCTCTAATCCGAATAAAAAGCCGATTTCTAAACCTACATAAAATATTTTAAATCAAATAAATCTGATTGAGTTATGCGCAAATTATACATCGAACATGTGCAAGTAACATTTTCCAGATGTATCCCATGATAATTTTATGTAAATTGACACAAATAAAACAATTCCTTTAGCAAATTGCATTATCTATCCATGTGAATGTCAGAGGCCCGGATACATAGAGAACGACGGATAGAGACCTGGATAGACAGAGGGCGATCTGATTTGGGTTGAGATCAGTCATGGAATGTGTGACTGTCATCTTTGTTTACCGTGACAGGCTTTAAATCGCTATTAACAAACAGTATAAGGCGGATATTCCTGGTGACACATGAGTAAAACATAATTGCCAACAAATACACCTAGGGGCCGATTCACCAAGGGTCGAATATCGAGGGTTAATTAACCCTCGATATTCGACTGGGAATTAAAATCCTGTGACTTCGAATATCAAAGTCGAAGGATTTTAGCGCAAATAGTTCGATCGAATGATCAAAGGAATAATCGTTCGATCGAACGATTAAATCCTTCAAACCGAACGATTCGAAGGATTTTAATCCAACGATCGAAGGAATATCCTTCGACCAAAAAATTCTAGGAAAGCCTATGGGGACCTTCCCCATAGGCTAACATTGGCTTCGGTAGTTTTTAGATGGCGAACTAGGGTGTCAAAGTTTTTTCTTCAAGAGACAGTACTTCGACTATCGTATAGTCGAACAATTTTTAGTTCGAATCCTTCGATTCGAAGTTGAAGTCGTAGTAAGGTCGAAGTGAATCCTTCACTCGACGTTAGTGAATCGGCCCCCTAGATAAGATGGGTGAAAAATTTTGCCATGTACAAATTCAACGCAAACTTCCGGGTTCACCACCAAAACTTTACACAAAACGGCGTCAAACATTTGTCTCGCAGCTTGTTTCGCTTTGCACAACAAAAGAACAAAAAAAGACGCACAATGAACGCATACGTATGTCATTTTATCGTTTCCCTCTCCCTCCGAATCAACCAAAGATATGTCTATATAAGGACATACACATAAATACATGGTTTATTCATTTTAGGGGTATTATTTATCAGAAAAAAATTTGATAGTCTAAAATTCAATCAAATGGGAACGACCCAAAAATTCGATTAGTATTAGATTTGAATATGAACGTCGTTGAATCGAATTTTCCATTAACAAATAAATACAATAAAATGAACTTGGAGGATTTTGACTCTTAATAAATCTGCCCCTTCAAATGTGGGATACAAAGCACCTAGATATTATCTGTTGGTGGTCAGGTTTATTATTATTTGTGTTTGTAAGCCAGTAATATATAAACTATAGATGGTACTTTTTGGTTAAACAGCAATATAGTTACTAAGGGGGTTAATTATCAAAATCTGAAATCTGAATCTCACTATTTTCTGAAAACTATTCAGATCAAATCCGCACTGACTTTTTCCTTAGAGAAATAGAGAAGGTCATGCCCTAAACTTTGCTCCCTAGGCACGTGCCTCTACTGTCTACCCTTAGTTCCGGCCCTGGTGGATATGAGGTTCTCTATCAATGTAGGGCATGTGTGTAGCAGTGAAAAATGCATGTGATATTGCCCTCCCAGTTTTTATTGGTTGCCCCAAAGCAGAAACAAGGTGCCAAGAATAAAACACCCATAAACTCTAATGTAGTTTGCCACAAACAGACAGGGACAGACAAATTTGCTCATCACTATTAGCTCATTCTCATTGAGATTTGTGCATGAATAACGGTACAATAGAATGGTATGTGTTATGCGCTATTATTGTAAGCCAGAAATTTACATTTTTATAAAGGGCATTGATACTTGGAATGGTCATCTGCAACACTGATTTATAAATACAGTTACCTAGGGCTTTCCAAAAACATTTGCTCCTCTCTTGGAAGAGGTTGGCTCTTAAGGGCTAGTAAGAAGAGTGTCTGATGAAAAGACTAGTTTATTAAACTGTCTCAACTGAAATAGCATAGACCACTTATGGCCTCCTTCCTGCACAGACTATATCTAATGGGAGTAAAGGTGGCCATAGACGTTACAATTACGATCTTTCCAGAAAAAGATGTTTCCAAGAAAGATTGTTCGTTTCAATACACACGTGAGGAGCTGAATCGTCAGATATACAGGTAGAAACAATAGAATTCTACCTGTATCTGACAATTCAGATGTTAACAATGGCCGGTGTTTGGGTGCATTAAAAGGTACCCGATAAAAAATTTCCATCCAGCCCGATCGACGAGCCGACCGATATCCAAGTCTTCTGCCGATAATGGTCGGCTCTTTTTCCATAAAACGCACCGAATATCGTACTAAAATTAGTTTCATACGATATTATCTGTGTATCTATGGCCACCTCAACCCATCAGGCGCTTGTCTTAAGGTGGCCATACATTATAAGATCCACTCATTTGGAGAGGTCATCAACCAAGCAGATCTTTCATTGATATAGGTGGGAAATATTGGCTGATCATTTAGCCCTTGAACCAATGATCGGATTATAATTATAAACAGCGAGCAGATGCAGACCTCTATCCAACAGGAAAATCATATAATAATTTTTAAAGAATCAGAGGATAGAGGTATTAAAGCTGAGATAGGTAGAGATTAGGTATCATCAAGACTTGTGGGACGATTAAAAGATTTTCACCAGGGGGTCTGGTTTTCATAATAGATATGTAAACAATATCACTTACCCTGGTGGTCTAGTGGTTAGCAGCGACGCCTGCCGTGTGCGTCCTACCTCCTTCAGTGCCGGTTCTCCTATGGCGCGCTCACCGGCGTGCTTCCGGGTTTATGCACCGGCGTGATGACGTCATCGCGCATTGGCGCAAAATTCAAATGTATAAAAGGGGAATTCAGTTTTCTAAGCGCTGCCTGTCATTAGGTTCTATTAGTTAAGTTCCTGGGTGTTTTTCTTCGTGAATCCTATTTGATCTTCTGTGTTTGACCTTGCCTGCCTTCTTGATTCCTCTTATCTCTCCAATTCTAACCCTTGCCTGCCTGACTACTCTGATATCTTCAATCCTGACCATAGCCTGCCTGTTTAACTCCGAACTCTCCAATCTGACCTTTGTCTGTCCACCGACTATTCTTCGCTCTCCAATCCTGATTCTGGCCTGTCTGACTAATCTACTCTGCTTGTGTTGGCCCGGCCTGCCTGTTCCACTCTGTGTTGTCTGTCCTGCCCTCCTGAGGTGTTCTTCCATTCCAGTATCCTGGTGAGACCATCGTGCCCCTTTGCTCATCCAGGACTTTGCTCCTCTCTCAAATAAGACCTGGCAGCATCCAATTAGCCGAGGGCTCCTCCCGAGGTGAAAGGCGGCGGTTATAGGCAGAAGTGAGAGCCAAGACCAGGGAGCTTAGCTTGGGTTCTGGATTTAGGGTGCCGATTCGTGACAAGATACAACTCAAAAAAGTCAAATTCAAACTGCATTATGACATTGTTTTTAATTTCTAAGACATGTAGCTTTTAAGGGGAAATTAAAACAGACCATTATTAATGCAGATCTCTAGGGTGTTTGCTTAACTAATAACTTCTAAATTATTACTGTAGGTAGTAAAACTAATGTTCTGTATAAGAGATTGTATGGAGTTCCTGTGGAAAAAAAAATCTATTTGTACCCACAGATACAGGAAATGGATTGTGCAAGCTACTTAGCTGGAAGCATGGGTCTGAGGGTCTGAGCCTTGGGGAGTTTCTTGGTCCTAACATAACATACAATAGTAATTCATGCAGGCAGACTGAGCGTGATACTTTGCTTTAGGCTATTGGCACATGCTTAATAGACTCAATATCACTGCTGGCTCAAATACACCAATAGAAAAACATTTCCCATGCCATTGGCCAACAGAAAAGTGCCACACTCAATGTGCTTGCTTGATTTAGTACAGGTATAGGACCTACTAGTGATGTGTGGGTTGGTTTCCTCCCGACCCGCACCCACCCAAAGCTGACCTCCTTTCACCCGCCTCGCCTGCGCCCGCCTACTGGCTTCCTTTTATTGACCCATGCGGCCCCACCCCAGCGATGATGTGACAAAAGGGGCGGAGTGAACAGGCGCAGAGTAAAAGGTACTGTTTTGTTATTAGGGATAAAGAAAAAAATATGTTTTAAAATTTTAAATTATTTGATTCAAATTTAGACTATGGGAGCCAACCTTTCCTTAACTAAGATTTCTGGATAACGGATTTCAGGATTTCAGATCCTATACCTTTGCTAGATAAAAAAAAATACATATGAGAAACACTGAGAAAATCCGAATTTTTAAATGTAAAAAGTCAAAGCAAACTAGAATCCACGATTTAATCGAATTGGGGACAAACCCGATAAAGTCGAGCAAAAATCCGAATCGCACAAGTTTTTCTGAATCACTCAATCTTCTCCATCATCTGCGAAGAGGAGTGCGAGGTTGGTCTCGGGCCGGCCCGTACATCACTAGGACCTACTATCCAGAATGCTCGGTTTTCCCAATGTGAGGTCTTTCCATAATTAAAATTTCCATATCTTGTGTCTGCTAAAAATCATTTAAACATTTAAAAGAAAAAATGTTTTAAGATTTTATATTATTTGATTAAAATTGAGTCTATTGGAGACAGCCTTCCCCTAACTAAGATTTCTGGATAACGGATTTCAGATTTTCAGATTCTAAACCTTTCATAGATAAAAAAAATACATATGAGAAACAGTGGAGGCCTTGTTTATCAAAATCCGAATTTTTAAATGAAAAAAGTCAAAGCAAACTAGAATCCACGATTTGACCTTATTTATTAATAAAAAAGCAAGATTTAATACGATTCAGGACAAACTCAATAAAATCAAGCAAAAATCACAAGTTTTTCTGAATCGTTCAATCTTTTCAGTTTTTTTCCCAAAAAGACAGAATTTTTCCCATTTTTGCCTGAAAAGTCCGAAATAGCCTGTTTATCGGGCTAATTTCTGCGCACAACACAGAAACTTCCAAATAGGATAGGGACCTCTCCCATTAACCCATTAACTTATATACAACCTCGGCAGGTCTGATCTCGAAAATTTTGAGGTTTTTTCCTCTAAAAATTCAAATTTTATAGTAAAATAAACTAAAAAATTTTGAGTTTTTGACATTCAATTTTAATAAATAACCCCCTATTGTGCCATAGGCTTTTAACACCCTCCCTCCCTGGGGCTCAAAGTAAATTCATACCCTGTAGCATGGCTAGTGAATGGGGGCACACAATATACAAGAGGCCGGGAGCCTTATAATAAGAATTCATTGGTTTATTTTTCATATGCCAACTCTGGACTGCTGGCTTCAAAAGCTTATTTCTACAGAAATATCTTAAGCCATCCCCCCTCCCTACTCAGTATGTAAAATAATCATGAGAAAAGAAAATCACCCAGAAGAAATAATTAAAGTTTTTGCAGGCAAAACAGCTACTGTACAATTAAGTTTGTGTCCTCTTGTTGCCATAGGGGACAGAGGCCTATTGGAATGCTGTGCATTTTTGGGGGGGGGGGGTTTAATAAGAAAACTTGCTTTAGTGTTTGCGTCCGGCCACCTATGGAGAGAAAATAAGTTTAAAAAAAGGACAAATCTTTTGCTATATTAAACCCAATATTGGTGGCACAACTAGATATTACTGGGCACCACAGCAAGAAGTTGACCTGTTTTACCAATATTTATTGAAATTATATATGAATTAGAGCCTCATGGGGCCCCTAAACCTCCTGGGCACCCCTGCAGTCTGCTTCCTCTATAGTTACGCCCCTGATTGCTGATTGAGAGTTAGATAAAATGTTTGAAACATGGCAGAGACATTTCAACATGGACAACTGGCTTCAGAAGAGCATCAATCTTAGATTCATGTCAATGGCAAGGTCCATTAGGAGCCATATTTTGGGTGAAGGGTTGTTATCTTATGTCCTGGTTGCTCCTGGGACCATAAGATTATGTCTTTTGTAAGTTATTTTGTGTTCTTTCCATTACAGACAATGTTTCTTATTCAAGGAAGTTCTTAAAAAACATATGGAAGGAAACATGGATATCTGAACAGAATCCACAATTGTATTTTCCAATCCATAAACCATCTAAGAGATATGATGAATTCTGTAGGCCTTTGTGAAGTGATATTGAAAACAGGATATATGTCAAGCATGAGCCGTCCTTCAACCTTGTTTAATGTTTACAATATTAATGTTATAAAATAAAGCTTGTTTTTATACAATAAAATAATAGTCTGCAACCCTTGGCAGGCTTCAGACAGTCCATCCATAGAAAACATAGTGGACGTTCTGCCTACAGTGATCAGACAGGCACCTCTCCCCAAGAACACAGTCCACGTGCCATGTTTTATAATGGGAAGTGACAGGTGTCTAACGGTTCTCCCCATTTCTAAAAACTTTTCCATGAAAAGAAATAGCTTTGGTTACTGCAGTCCCCCCTCCCCCGATTGCACCACAGAGGTTAAAACACCCCATGTTTCAAAGCCTAATAGATAATGTGCACCTAAACTGTTCAGATATTATAAACACATATAATATTTCCAATTCGTTTATTACAAGGCATAATCTAAAGGGTCTATGTATGTAGTCTGGCTCCGCTTACAATTTACTCAATATACCTAAACATAGTAACATGGAATAATATTCCCTTTAAAGGGGACCCGTCACCCAAAATAATTATTTTAAATCCTATTTTATCACATTAGTCAAGCAAAATGAACTTTAATTACACTGTATAAATTATTTGAATCTTGTTTCCATCAGTCTGGGAATTTATAATTATAGCAAGTAGGCAGGAGCCATTTTGTGGACAGTGTTATTAAGGCAAGTCTTCCATCATCTCAGAATCTTGTTTGTGCACCAGAATGTGGGACCTGATGTCCATCCCCATGCCCTGGCTACACAATGAAATGGTTAAGAGAACTGGGGGAATGTAGGGAGAGCAGTGACATCTAGGAAGTGCCTAATGGAAAGTGAAAGTAAGTGCTTGCCCCGCCTCTATGCCTAGGCATAGAGGAGGGGCAGGCAATATTTGATTGACAGCTGATATTTTTAAATGAGTTTACAACAGCTATGAACGCTTTAATAAAAAAAAGAAATTGGATTTCATAATTAATTTTAAAAGGACTTTTATTATACAGATTTTTATGTCTGGGTGACGGGTCCACTTTAAGCCTGTAACATGAGGAAAGGAATACAGATTTGTTATATATTTGGACAGCCAACTTTTTTCATATAGAGGGCCAATTTGATCCTGTATTACATTGCCCTGCCCATGTCCCACCGCCTCTCCACCCACTTCCCGCCCATTCCCGCCCAACTTGCTTTTCCCTTCCTTGCTGGTAAGAGAGAGTGGCTGGGGAAGAGTTTTTTTTTTATAAGCTATAGAGGAAGCAAACCTCATAGTCTGGGCCTCCCTGTTACC
The DNA here is from genome assembly GCA_038501925.1 of Xenopus petersii. Lineage (NCBI taxonomy): Eukaryota > Metazoa > Chordata > Amphibia > Anura > Pipidae > Xenopus > Xenopus petersii. Next base: position 18,727,157 of record CM076683.1, read on the forward strand.
CAGGCCCCCCTGCGACTGTGGGGTCTGCTTCCTCTATAGTTACACTCTGATCCAATCGTTGACTGGTGGGCCAAATGCTTGGATTATCTTGATTCGGCCCTTCTTGTTGGTGGCCACATTAAGTGACTAGTGATGGGCGAATAAATTTGGCTGTCACGAATTCATGGCGAATTTCCACATTTCGCAGATGGCAAATACATTTGTGAATCTCCCACGAAAATTCGCCTGCATCAAAATATTTTGGACACGTCAAAATCGCTGCGCGTCAACACTATTCAGACGCCCATTGACTTAATGCCAGCGTTAAAATTTGAAATTTGAAACGGGAGAAATTCGCCCATCACTGTTGGTGACCTTACAAAACAAACAACTACAAGAAAATGTTGGTAACTCACCTTTTTCATCAATGACCTCAACTGCTAAACAGTATGTGCTGCTTTAAGGCAGAAAGAGACCTTTTCATTGTGATAAAGAATATAGGGACCAAGAACTGAATTCTAGACTATTTAAGCATGCCTTATGGTGATTCATAGTAAGGGTAACTGAGTAGGATGAATATGACAAGGCCTTTGTATGTAATGGCTTCTGTTTCTGCACAGAGAACACCCACCTTTTTTACAATCTCAAAACGTATAAGCGATCAGCGTGGCTAATCATCCCAGCTATTTATAGAATAATGGCTTCAAAAATCAATATCAGTGTCAGATAAACTTTGCTCTCAGGGCTATTGCATGGGGTTTATCATTGTCACTGGAAAATAATATTTAACTGTAATACATTGTTATTAAGGTTGAGATCTGACCACAAGATCTATTGATAATGACCTAACCAACCAGGATCATTTGGGCAGAGCCATCAGCAATGGTGGGGGAGCCTGGAGTTTCTGGATAGGAAGTACTGTGTCATGATGTTGTCTTACGACTCGTTTGCATCAAGTGCATTTCCCCTGTTCTGCAGTAGAGGTAGACCATTAGAATCTATGGAAAATTGATAGGAAATTTCTATCAGCATTTTGAATTGAAATATCTCCAAAAGATGATTTCGTGGCAGTGATCTATGTCTATGGGAAAAGAAAAGAAAGGAGAGAAAATATTTTCACTTGTTTTCATTTAAAATATAAATGTCCCTAGTAAATTGTAAATTGCAGGAAAAATACATTGCAGGAAAAATGGATCCGTTTCCCCCAAGAAAAAAAACATGAAAAAGGTTCAGAATCGTACATGTTAGAAAATCTGTCTCTTAAACTATAGTTAAAAATGCCATATTTTTTATACTGAACTTATTGCACCAGCCTAAAGTTTCAGCTTGTCAATAGCAGCAATGATCCAGGACTTCAAACTTGTCACAGGGGGTCACCATCTTGGAAAGTGTCTGTGACACTCACATGCTCAGTGGGCTCTGAGCAGCTGTTGAGAAGCTAAGCTTAGGGCTCGTCACTAATTATCCAGCAGAAAATGAGGTTGGTCTTTAATATAAGCTGATGCTACAGGGCTGATTATTAAATTCTGATGCTAATTGCACTGGTTTCTGTGCTGCCATGTAGTAATTATCTGTATTAATTACTAATCAGCCTTATATTGTGACATTTCTATTCTATGTGTACTGTATATTGTGAGTGGGTCCCTAAGCTCAGTAAGTGACAGCAGCACAGAGCATGTGCAGTGAATCAGCAGAAAAGAAGATGGTGGAGCTACCAGGCCCTGATTTGTGTCAAGGCCACAAAGGCCTGGGCCAAGGGTGGCAGAATTTCAGGGGCTGGAGATTTGAAAATCTCCAGCGTGTCTACAGTGCAGTTACACGTACATGTGCGCACCTGCAGGAAGTGGACGGGTACAGGGCGTAGAGGGGAAGGGGAGGAGAAGGAGATAGGGGAGGGGATGGGGAGGAGAAAGAGACGGGAGGAGAAGGGGATGGGACAGGGTGGAGAAGAAGACAGGGAAGGGGAGGCATAGTAAATCTGGGAGCTACTGGGGCATCTTTGGAGACACAGATCTTCCCTGCTAAAGGGCTGTGGTTGCCTTGGGCAGGTACAGAAGCACAAAACATAATGTACAACACTTCTAGCTACTTCTTTAGTTAAGCTTTAATTCTCCTTTAATCACTATTAGAAATTGTGCCCCTTAATTCAGCCCTTCCAACTGACACATCATTCGAAGAAAAAAAAAAAAAAACGTCAATGCTTTGAAAAGAAGAAATTTGGCATTCTTGACGGATGTTTTCTCAGTATGACCTGGCAACTTAAATTCTATGTTGGCACTTACTTAGCTTGAACAAGAATTATGTGTTATTGTGATCATTTAGTTTCGAATTAAAGACCAATTACCGATATAACCAACTAACCGCATAGCCTATTTCGTTTTGTCTTCGTCGACATCTTGATTGTCTTATTAGGAGAGGAAAAACTGGCAGATCTGCAACCCTCCAGCAGCAGACTGAAATGACAGAAAAGGGATATTCTGGACATTTTTATGAGGCTGCTGGTGTGTAAGTAAGCAAAGAGAATATTACATTCCAGACAGCGCAGCTTCAGCGAAAGTAATGAAAGTAATGTTTTAACTTAAAACTTAACAACTTTTTCATATTTGCCAAAGACAACACATGGTAATATTTATTTGTTGCAGATTGTAACTACTTAAATTGGAGTATCGGCAATGAAGAAGCTTTTTGTGCTATGCAAACGATCACTTTGTAAGGTTTTTTTTCTCCCTTACAAATCGAGGGCATTCACAATGTTTTTATACCAATGGGTTGCCAAGTTGGTTATGCAGAGACTTACACCATCACTTTTCACCACTCCCAATGCATATACTTTACTCTATAATCAGACTATGCTCTTGTGTAGGATTTATAACAACCTTAAAGGGGTCGTTCACCTATGAGATAAATTTTAGTATGTTATAGAATGTCCACGTCCTACCAACTTTGCAATTGGTCTCCATTATTTATATTTTATAGTTTTTCAGTTATTTGCCTTTTTTTCTGACTCTTTCCAGCTTTCAATCGAAAAAAACAAATGCTCTGTAAGGCTACAAATGTATTCTTATTGCTACTTTGTATTACTCATCTTTTAGTTCAGGCCTTTTTCTGTTCATATTCCATTTTCTTATTCATTTAAATGTGTGGTTGTGGACCCCAGCAACCGGATTACTGTAGTTGCAAACTGGGGAGCTGCTGAATAAAAAGTTAATTAACTCAGAAAGCACAAATAATAAAAAATTAAACAATGAAAACCAATTGCAGATTGCTTCAGAATGTCACTCTCTACATCATGCTAAAAGTTAATTTAAAGGGAAAGTAAAGTCAAAAATAGAATAAGACTAGAAATGCTGTATTTTGTATACTAAACATAAACATGAACTTACTGCACCACAAGCCTAATCAAACAAATGATTTATGCTTTCAAAGTTGGCCAAAGGGTGTCACCATCTTGTAACTTTGTTAAACATCTTTGCAAGACCAAGACTGTGCACATGCTCAGTGTGGTGTGGGCTGCTTAGGGATCATCATAAATTATCAAAACAGGGAAACAAACAAAGCTGCTTGAGTTCTGCATGGCTGGTAAGTAAAGCAAGGGCTCCCCTGCTGTTCATAAGTATGATTGTTTCCTTGCAGAGCAGTTAGGGACCATCTGACAATTCCTATCCACAGCAGTAAATGAAGGAAGAATTTCACTGCATACAGTCTGGTTTCTTGTAAAAACCATGCACATTTTTTAATTAAAGTATATTGGAGATAGGTTTCTTTTTTTTTGGATTATTTTATTTTTTTGCCATTACATGCCCTTTAAAGATGAACAACCCCTTTAAGCACCTCCACTTGCATTGGTTATGGCTGTTATTTACACCTATTCCTTTTTCAGTGTTTTAAACTAGAAAATGGTGCAAATGTGCAGTAAATCAAATTTTCAGTCATAAATGAAAAGAAAAACCAGCCCCAGTTAGAAAACAAGAAGAGCCAAAATTATTGATGGGGAGGCAAAGCCTATATGTTAGTTAGGGTGATAATTATTATATTGTTTTCTGGTATCTAAAACCTTTTCATGAGCTGGGGGAGGCAAAAAAATGTTACACCACAAATTGGATCGTGTACAAAAATAAGTCAGGTAAGATCATTAAATCTCTGAATTCATGTTATAATTAAATGAATCTAAACCAGTGGTTGTCAGATTTTTTTTCAGTTCAAATGTCCCTTGAGCAAGTAACCTATGGACAGACCTAAGCTCATAATAAGTTTGCAGATGTGGCAAAACATTGTTTTATCAGTCATTCAAACATAGTTTCAAAAATACATAGAACATCAAATCAAATGTCCATACTAAGGGCCTTTTTTTATCTGACTTTATAATGATTGGACCTTATTTATCATTAAAAATAATCACGATTTTTTTCGTATGGGGACAAACAGGAAAAAATTGAGAGACAATCCAAATCGTACAATTTTCAGATTTTTTCCCAAATATCTTGATTTTTTCTGACTTTTCCCTGCAAAGTCCAAATTTTTCCTAATTTTGTCCAAAAAGCCCGAAATAGTCTGATTTTTTTGGCTAATTCCAGTACAGACCACAGAAACTTCCAAATAGGACAGGGAACTCTCCCATTGACTTATATACAACTAGGTTTGCCACCTGGCCGGTATTTTACTGGCCTGGCCGGTAAAAATGATGATTTATCCCAATGTTATTAATAGGGGGAAAAGATAAATATATAGGAAGGCCGGTATTTTTTTCCAGAAAAGGTGGCAACCCTATATACAACCTCGCCAAGTCTGAGATGCCGTATTTTTTTAAATAAATCTCCCACTAAAAATTCGGATTTTATAGTTAAAAAAATGAAAAAAAAAATCGTTTTTGGCATTCAAACTTTAATAAATAATCCCTAAATGTCATCCTTATTGACTGTCAACTGGGTTGTGCATGTATGTGTCTAGGAGAGCAAATAGACCTCCCCCTAACTGGCCTTGATGCTGAGACTTTCAAGACATCCCCCCTTGGGGAAGATATTCAAATGTTTGGAAATCACTCCCTGATTCAAACACAAAGGAGTGGGAAAAAGCCAATCTATAGGGTTACGATTTTAAAGAATTTTTGACAACATCATTCTTACCATGGACCTTGCATTTGCAAAGCTCTTTGAAACTTCATTTCACTAATATTCGAGACAATAATAAAAACATATAATTATGAGTTTAACATGAAATGTAATAGAATATTAGCAGTGGCGATGGGTGGCTTTCGACCGTTGCGGTGATCAAAACACTCCGTGTGCCATAGGCGCGTAGAAAGTAACAAAAAGGAAGTGTAGTTGGTCTGAATTAACAAACTCTTTGCATCAATAGCCCACTAATTCTGTGTTTCTGTTCTGTGGTTACTGTGAATATTTTAGCGTAAGTTCTAGTTGAACTTTGATCAGTGAAGGCATTATGTATTCTTTGGGGACATTCTGTGAAAGAGGCTGGAGTTCAAGGAAACCGTGATTATTCTGTGTATACAGTGGATAGACAATGTTGTGATTCTTTGAATGGAAAATCTGTGTTATTTATAAATAGGGTTTATCTTCTGTGTGCTGAGACAACACAGGATGAGGGCTTGTTTAATTACTTAAAACCCCCTTGTCTGTATATTTACATTTAAAGAAGAACCAAACCCTAAAAATGAATATGACTAAAAATGCCATTTTTTTATATACTGAACTTGTTGCACCAGCCTAAAGTTTCAGCTTGTCAATAGCAGCGATGATCCAGGACTTCAAACTTGTCACAATTGGTCATCATCTTGAAAAGTGTCCCTCAAATGCAGAATGTACTGGAAAAGGGGTTAGCATGCAATTCATTAGATGCAACTCAAGAACTGGAAGCAGCAATGTCTCAAGAGAGGTGTTCATTCCAAGGCTTCTTTGCAATTGTATGTTGCACCTGGCACTTAATAAAGTAAAGTGGATGCAACCAGCAATTGATGCAAATGCAATCACGAAGGAGAATATAAGACAAAACTACCTAGTGAATAGCATTTTGCACTTTCCACTGCACGTTGCAGTACAATTCCTAAAATATGGAATAAAATAGCCCCTCCAAAGGAGAGCAGTATTACATTAGACCAGTGATCCCCAACCAGTAGCTCGCGAGCAACATGTTGCTCCCCAACCCCTTGGATGTTGCTCCCACTGGCCTCAAAGCAGGTTCTTATTTTAGAATTCCAGGCTTGGAGGCAAGTTTTGGTTGTATAAAAACCAGATGTACTGCCAAACAGAGTCTCCTATAGGCTGCCAGTCCCCCAGTAGGGGCTACCAAATAGCCAATCACAACACTTATTTGGTACACCAGGAACTTTTCTCATGATTGTGTTGCTCCCCAACTCTTTTTACATCTGAATGTTGCTCTCAGGTAAAAAAAGGTTAGGGACCCAGCACTAGAGAAATAATTTCAACTGAAATATATGCTTATACTTCACTCGGAAAGGGACAAATACAAGGATTTATTTCACAATTTATTCCATATAAACCAGGAGCACTGGTTTATGACATGCAATGAAAGGGGCTCCGTGTATAAAAGATAACAGCCTCAAAACAAGGTACATGTGAGTGAGAACAGTGTTTCATACTCATTTTTAAAAGGTATCTTAGGCTATAGTAGTAGTTCGGGTAAGGGATCCTTCATCTGGAAACCAATTATCCAGAGAGTTCCATATTATGGGAAGGCCATCTTCTATAGACTCCGTTTAAAGCAAATACTTCAAACTTTTAAAACGTATTTGCTTTTTCTCTATGATAATAAAACAGAATGCTGTCTTTATCCTAATTCAGATATAATTAATCCTTATTGGTAGGAAAATAGCCCTATTTGGTTTCCTTTATATATAAATTATTTTTAGCAGACTTAAGGTATGGTGATCTAAATAACAGAAAGATCCCTTAACCAGAACAACCCTTGCCCTGAGTATTCTGGATAATATTGATACTCAAGCACATTTACACGTTCTAATTCTTGGACCCTGTTCTAACATGTCTGCAGCCCCATCAAAGGACAATGTTAGAAGCATTGTATTGTATTGTATGTATTTATTAATATAGCACCACAAGTGTCCACCGTGCATTACAAATCATAAACACAAACAGGGGTAGAGTTATGTAAAGGAAAAAAAATAAAATCCAATTTTTACTTAGAAACCTAGCTTGAATATACTTTAATTAAAAAATGTGGTTTTATAAGAAACCTGACTGTATGCAGTGAAATTCTCCCTTACCTTACTGCTGTGGATAGGAATTGTCAGACGGTCCCTAACTGCTCTGCAGGGAAACAATCATACTTATGAACAGCAGGGGGAGCCCACGCCTTACTTCCCAGCCATGCAGAACTCAATCAGCTTTGTTTGTTTCCCTGTAGAGCAGTCAGCGACTGTGTAGAGATTTGTATTGGATTTTATTTTATATTTTATATTCCCTTTACTGTTTCCAACTCCAGCTTCAGGGACAAAGATGATGGAGCCAGATTTAAACAGATAAATGGATTCTATTTGGAGGATTATTTTGCCGCAGCCACTGGTTCTGCAGAATTGGAGAAAGTTTGTATTAAACAATAGAAATACTATAAAATCCACATTAGATTACATGACAACACAGGACCCAGTGCAGTCTGTATATTCTGGCAGATATTATTTGACTTGTGCTGTTTTGATAATTTATGATGATCACACACCACACTGAGCATGTGCACAGTCTTGTCCTTGCAAAGATGTTTAACAAAGTTACAAGAGGATGACCCCTTGTAGCCAACTTTGAAAGCATAAATCATTTGTTTGATTTGGCTTGTGGTGCAGTAAGTTCATGTTTATGTTTAGTATACAAAATACAGCATTTCTAGCCTTATTCTATTTTAGACTTTACTTCCCCTTTAATACTAAATGAAACATTTGAGAATATGTGACCTGTGTTTGCACTAGTGGCAGTGTTCTACTCATGGCATATACCTATAACATTACAATAATCATCCTTATTTTCCCATTTTCATTCAGTGGGATTCACTCACAAAGTAACTGCATTGGAGGGACATTAAAATTCCATTTTGCAGTTTACAATAACTCCGTCTCTAGCATGGCCATGATTAATATTGTTGGCGTCCAGGAAATATGTTTTGGTTAGTTTGGCTGGGATTTTGGATATGCAGATATTTCTTTCAACACGGCTACTTCCTCTGCATCCTTCTGGGTACCAAAGCAACATTCCCTGGACTCTAACGGGTTAGATCTAATGCCAATACTTCACTCTCCGTAAAGTGCAGGCTTCCTCTGTTCATGTAAAAAGTGTGTTTCCTTGCAAAATAACAAGGTTCTTCAGAAGGTACAGACCATTTCCTGAGGAACACAAACTTTGCTTTTACATTGCAGCCATTGTAAACACTGCTTTATGCATCCTTTATGTTTGTTTTTCTTTCTGCATCTCCCAATCAGGAATAAAAAATCGGGGGGCTAAAGTGAATTTGATTGTGACTTTGTGCTGTAGCCAGTTAAAGCAATAAGCCAGCGACTTCCACCCCCACCCACCAACAAATGAATATTTATTCTCCTTTATATGGTCTTGTCGGGTTACATTGAATTGAGATCAAATGGCACATTCTGGTGCATTAGAAGAAGTGGGGATGCAGGAATGTCGACATATGAAAGAAAGAAAAACATCCAATAAAGGAATAAAGGTACTGAAAGAGAAGGAAGATGCAGTCATAAACATTGCATACAGAAAGCCTTGTGTTTATGTACTTATACGGATACAAACCATAAATAACCCTTGGCACTCCAAGTGCTTGCTTGTCTTAAAACTCCTCATCATATAGTGGCATAACTAGAGCCTATGGGCCTAAGTCATGAATATAGTTTTAAAGGTTTAGTCTTCCTGCTCAAGCACCAATGCCTCTATCAGGTTATCCACAAATTTCATATTAATTTATTTGAATAGCAGGTAGAAATACATGACTGGTAAGGAAGTAGCATTCCATAGCAAAAGCCTAAGTAGAAGACCAATCCCCAAGTAGACAAGTAGAGTATTACCAAGAAACCCCTGAATTGCTCCAGTGGATATAGCTGTCTTTCCGTTTATGTGGATGCAGTGAGTAGAAATCAATGGCTCATGACAGGCAGTAGCCTTTAAAGCAGTGGTCCCCAACCAGTGGCTCGTGATCAACATGTTGCTCATCGACCCCCTTGGACGTTGCTCCCAGTGACCTTAAAGCAGGGTCTTATTTTTGTATTTTTGGCTTGAAGACAAATTTTGATTGCATAAAACCAGGTGTACTGCCATACAGAAAGTCCTTTAGACTGCCAGCCCACATAGGGGCTACCAAATAGCCAACCACTGTCTTTATTTGGCACCCCACAAACTTTTTTCAAGTTTAATTGCTCCCCAACTGAATGTGGCTCATGGGTTAAAAGGTTGGGGACCCCTGCTTTATAGCTTTCAAAGAAAGACTGGATGGTCTTAAGCTATGCATAGATGTCCCATTCCAAAACAGACTGATGTCCATTGTAGATGGATATTAGTCAGAATCAGCAGACCACACGCCTATAATGATATGGTTACGAGTATGTTCAAAACCAATCTTGCTACAGGATTAGGAGTGACCTGTGATGTCAAATATGCCATCCATAATACAACTCTTGAGGGTTAGTTAATTCAAAGCAACCAATTCAAGCACCAACATTTGGATCACCAAATACTATATGGTCTGTGTCCCTTTACTGGTCAAGTCATAATTGGGTTTGTGATATGCCATAAGCCAACCCAAAGGGTTTTCAAATAACCAAGGCTCATTAAACCTGGACTGGCAGCCTGGATATTCTGGCACATATCAGCTGGGCTATAGACTGGCACTTTTTATTGGGGCTGTTTGACACTGTTGGGGAGGATGTAATTTAGCTCTTGGTCTAGACATTAGGCTTGTCATGCATTCCAACATATATGCAATCATTATCTGCTCAGAAAGAGCCCTCCAATGCTTTGGTTTCATAGAGAGATTGAACTGTAATACCCATAGAAATCAATCATTAAAACTGGAAGAGTCTAGGGACAATACCAACAAAGGGAAAACAAGAGATATCGTATACCACAAGCCATTGTCTGCTTTGGGTAGAGATAAAAAAGGTCATCCAGGTGAAGGTTAAACAACCACAAGTCAAATCTAGCAACTAGGGGCATAACTACAGAGGAAGCAGACCCTACGGCTGCTGGGGGCCCAGGAGGTTTAGGGGCCCCACAAGGCCCTAATTCACATACAATTTCAATTAATATTGGTAAAATAGGTCAACCTCTAGACATTTTGAAGGCCTGAAAAATAATTTGCTGTGGGGCCCATTAATATAATAACAGAAATGTGGAGAGACAGGACACTGAATAAGATGTTACCAGAATCACGGCAAGCTAAACAAGAAAAATAAACTGTATCAAGAAGAGAACAAGGATCGGATCAAACAGCATTCCCTTTAACTAACATAAGATGGGACCTATAATGGGCCAGGGTGAAGTTTTTGATTAAAGCGTATATAGACAGCTTCAAAATTGTGAGATGCCAATCAAAGGGCTGAACTCCAATGCTTAATGCAGTTCTAAAAGATAAATCTGAAATATGGAAGGATGTGGCAAAACTCAAGAACCTGGAGACCACCTTTGTAGCCGGGTGGTAAAGTGAGATAGCATCATTTCCTGAGTTCAAAACCACAACTACGTAACAGAGTTCTTATAGAAACAGGCATTTAACCTTAGACAAGGAAGGACTGCAGACTACTTACAGCTAATGTGATAAAAGTCCCAACCAGTTCCAGTGACCCAGATCAATAACCATCCCACTATACCATCATTGGGTGTGTTTTGGGCGTCTACATTCTAAGTTTCGGAATGAACACACAAGGAATAGATGGCTCGCTCAGTCTTCCGAAACTTACAGCTCATTTCTACAGTTTATACTCGTTGTCATCACTTTAAGGCCTTTAATTAAATTGCATCTGCTTCAACTTTAAACTTTACAACGCTTTCTCTTACTTTGGCTACAGTAGTTGAATGCATAACGCAAAACATGTGCTTGTATTTACTACATACGAGTTCACTATGATTTAATTCGTTTTTATAAATCATGCTCCCATTGATTAAAAGCATACAAATAAATATTTCCTTTCTTGGAAAGAAACACTGTACTACAGTAACACGATAACTTAATAACATCGCGCTGAGAAAAACTTTGCAATCCACAAGGCTTAATCTATTGGCTCTTTCATTCCATGCAGGGTTGCAGGCCAAAAAAATTATTTTCCTGCTTCTTTTTTTTTTCCGTCCCGCTCAACACTGTATTTTCATACAGCAAAATAAAAAATACTGAGGTTACGTTTCCTTATATGATTGAGTCATACAGTATAGCCACAAGCAACAGGTACAGTATGCACTATACAGAAAACATTTTGCTCTACCTGATTCTTTCCTAATTCTTTTGACATCATTTTACATGAGTTAGTGTATTTAAAAGTAGTCTGAAACAGTATTAGAGGACAGCAACGAATTATCGGACAATGTCAGTGGCATCAGGATGGCAATAACGGCAGTCAGTATATAAATACCACACATGGAGAAATGGCTGCCTTCCTATTGTTCTAATTGATGGTGCAAAGAGCACAAATGATCAAAACAGCAAGAAATGAAGGGGAGGTGTGATACCACCATAGCCATGAACTATGAATACTGATCAGTTTGGGACTTGGGCAGCTTTGATCTGCCCATTATTGGTAGGTATATGGCCAGCTTAAAGGAGAACTAAACCCCCCCCAGTGATGTTAAGTCCCCACTGGCCCTGCTCCCTGCCTCCCTCCTGCACAGTCTTACCCCAGAATTCTGTCCCCTCTTGAAATTATGACCGCACATGCAGAACGAGTGCAGCGGAGCTCACGGGCACCATCTTCTTCTCTTTGGCATCTATATGTCTTCTCCCCCCCCCTTCGGCAATTTCGGTCTCTTCCAGCGCATGCACAGTTGTTGCAAACCAGAATATTGCTCCAACTGCGCATGCACCATTACGCCGATCACTTCACGAAGATTACTGAAGAGAAGAAGATGGTGCCCGTGAGCTCACTCTGAATGTGTGGTCAATATTTCAAGAGGAGACAGAATTCTGGGGTAAGACTGTGTAGAGTGGAAGCAGAGAGGGGGCTCAATGGAGGGGGCCAGTGGGGCCTTAATATGGCGGGGGTTTAGTTCTCCTTTGAGCCTAAGGCCTAAGTTCCAAAATATCAAAATGACCAACCTGCATGATAAGTGGATGGATACTATCAAATTATGGCCACACATGGATTAGAGAAATGGAGCTGGAGCTAATTGGATGAACTGCCACCTGTGCCAGACTCAGCATCCCATGACCCAATTGTGTACCTGCAGGATTGGGTCATGAGCATATTTATCTGCCCTGCCCTGAAACCTAATCCATTGCAGCTATATTAGAATATATAATAACTTTATGATATGGATGTGTGATACCTGTACAGTGGTCCATCACCATTTCCATATACTATGAATGCTGATCGGTTTAGGAATCATGCAGCTTTGAAAATTGAATCTGCTCATTATTTCTTGGTATTTGGCCAGCTTAAGCCTAATGCTGACCATACACAAGGTCGAGGTCCCCAAACGAGTAGATCTCTTACCTGTATGCCCACCTTGAGGTGGGAGATATCAGGCTGATCCGATTGTGGGCCTAAGAGCTTAATGATCAGATTACAATGCTGAAAATACAGGTGGTCGGATTGAGGACCGCTTCAATGAACTGGTGTGGTCCTCCATCCAACAGGATTTTTAAACCTACCTAATCGACATCTGCCTGATTTTCGTCCAGATATTGATCAGGGAAGCCCATTGGAGGGCACCATACACTGGCCAATATGCTGCTGACTTGGTTTGTCGGCAACTTATATTGGCCTGTGTATCCCCACCTTAAGTTGCAAAATATCAAAATGACCAACCTACATGAGAATTGGATGGATACTATCCAATTATGGGCACACGTGAATTAGAGAAATGTTGGAGCTAATTGGATGAACCTCCACCTGTCCCAGACCCAGACCTGAAGGACTGGGTCATGGTCATTTTAAGCTAACCCTTTGCAGCTTTATCAGCAAACTGTCTGCCTCACTGGAATATAAATTACATCATTATATGCATAAAAGCAATTTCATAGGCTAAAGCCAAAGGGGAGTTGAATAAGCTGATTTACCCAATACCCAAGGCAATTAATGCAAAGCCCTAACTTGTTCGGCCTTTAAAAACCCATTATGTACAGTAGATAAAGGAAATGCCAAATTTTATTGAACAGTTCCAATAACCAGGTAAATTCAATTATCACTTGGCCTAATCCTTCATTTGGGGTGATCGGCTTTGGTGCAATCTCAGAGTCAACAATTCTACAACATCATGAAATAAATCAGCCAAAATGAAGAACATTTTTGTTTAAATTGCACAAATAGCATTGCTGTATGTCCGAGCTTTCATCATAAAAACTTTCCAGATAATAGATTACAGCACCTTCTATTCCTAGACCAACTGTGCATTTTCGGGTATGAATCACAGTGCTGGTGCTTTCAAGTGATCTTCCTTGAGGGCCATTTTCAAGTGTTTTTATAGAGGAAATAACACAGCATGCAAACATTCCCCAAGGTTTTGTGCCCTTGCCCTTCATGAATGGTGTTCTGGCATTTGTGTATATTTTCTTGTTGCTTGTGTTTACTCCAGCCCTGGCAGTGCTATATGAACTACTTTGTACTTAAAAATAATAATACCATCTGATTTCTGACAACTTCAGGCAGAGTTCTCGCCGGGTCAATAGTTTTCTGTAATGGTTTATCCATTTGTAACCTTTGTGAACCAGAAATGTTTCTTTAAGGTACAGTATTAACCCGTTCTGTCAGCACCAGCTCCACATTTTCTGTGCCTTTACTGGAGGGCCTTTTCCTGTGTTAGAAGTGGAACCTCTCTTTCTCTGATCTCAGCGGGTGCCCAAGTTATATGTATAAATCGTGGAATAAAAAGGACCTCAAGAAGTTCTTTATAATGTTGCTAAATGTGTTTGAAATTAGTATAGAGAACCCCACAGATGCACCTTACTAGGGGGGCAAATGTAGAAATATTCAGAATAATATCACAACCATTTTTCTCTGTTTCTCTAACCGGAATTTTTATTTGTTAAACTGTTTATTAACATTGGTGACATTTTTAACTTGACTGACACTTTCCCATAGACACAACAATATGAAAATGTTGTATAAATTGCTGCTACAATTTTGCCGTAGGTTAATAATGATTTAGGCCATCTCCGCACAGGGAAACACTGTTGGAGCAAAAACAACCATGAGAAAATTGAAAATGCATACATTACTATAGCTTGCCATAGAGATGTTTTTTTTAACGGCATTTTGTTGGGTGATTCTGTATCTTTTCAAACTATTCTATTCTGTTTGTGCCTAGCTATGCATTTTTATATACTAGAAATGAACTGCCTTTTGCTGTTAGATGATGAGGTACAGTATTACCAATTAATTGTATATTAACCATTCCTCTAAACTAGTTTTTTATTAATCAAGTTTCAACAATAACTCTGCTGAGTAATTTAAACTGCATTCTTATGTCTACTGTCCAGATGCATAATACTATCAAACCTAAAATCTAAAATCTCTGCTCTTGTTTAGTTTGAAGCAGCGATTATTATGGCCAGGGCCACCTTCAGAAATCACAGAACCCCATATCACAAAGTTATCAGAGTTCCCCAAACAGGGTGTTGCCCTAGTGTTTACCCCCCTCTCCTCTATTCGCTGACTAAGTGAGTGGACAGATAGACAGACAGAAGATGGCAGATACATACGTAGATGAAAGATTATTATTATTATTATTATTATTATTAACATGTATTTATATAGTGCCAACATATTGCGTAGCACTGTAAAGTAAATGTGATTATACAACTACCAGTGGCGTAACTAGTTGTTACTGGGCCCCATAGCAAATTCAATTTAGGGCCCCAAAATATTTATAAGTTGGCCTATTTTACCAAGATATATTAAAATTGCTAATTAATTAGGGTCTCACTGGGCCCCCTACACTCCTGGGCCCCCCTGCAACTGCAGGGTCTGCTTCCTCTATAGTTACGCCCCTGACAACTACATCACACGAATTACATATATAGAATATATGGAGTAACAAACGTCACAATCAATACAGGTACAAAAAGGTGAGGAAGGCCCTATGCATAGGCATACAGTCTAAAGGGAAGGGAGTAATACACAAGGTGTGGGAGTGGACAAGATCGAATTAAGTGGGTGAGAAATGTGGTATTGTATGCGGTGTTGCGTTTGGTAGTTAAGCAGAGTGAGGGTAGGCTTCTCGAAAGAAGTGAGTTTTCAGAGATTTCTTGAAAGCAGAAAGGTTGGGAGAAAGTCGGACAGACCGTGGGAGAGCGTTCCAGAGGAGGGGTGCAGCCCTTGCAAAGTCTTGAATGCGAGCATGTGAGGATTTAATGAGAGAAGAGTTGAGTAGCAGGTCAGTAGAGGAGCATAGTAAGCGAGTGGGTGAGTATATAGAGATGAGTTCAGAGATGTAGGGTGGGGCAGAGTTGTGAAGTGCTTTCAAAGTCAGTGTCATTAATTTGAATTTGATTCTGAAAGGTAACGGAAGCCAGTGCAGGGATTGACAGAATGGCAAGGCAGAGGAGGAGCGGTTGCTGAGGTGTATGAGCCTCGCAGCAGTGTTCATTATGGACTGGAGAGGTGACAGTCTCTGGAGGGGGAGGCCAATTAAAAGAGAGTTGCAGTAGTCTAGACGCAATATGATGAGAGAGTGAATAAGAATTTTGGCAGCGTCTTGGGTGATAAATGATCGTATTTAAGTTATGTTCCTTAGGTGGAAGTGACATGATTTAATAAGTGACTGGATATGAGGAGTGAATGACAGGGCAGAATCTAGGATAACCCCAAGGCACCGGGCCTGGGGAGAGGGGGTGATAGTGGAATTGTTAACTATGATGGATACTTCGGGGATGCTACTGGTGTTAGTTGGAGGAAAGAGAACCATTTCAGTTTTAGAGAGGTTTAATTTAAGGTAGCGTTGCGACATCCAGGTAGAGATAGCGGACAGGCAGGAGGAGACGCGAGTTAGGAGTTCTGGGTTGAGATCAGGAGATGAGAGATAGATCTGAGTATCGTCAGCATAGAGGTGGTAGTGGAAACCATACGAATTTATTAATTTGCCAAGGGAGGAAGTATAGAGGGAGAATAGTAATGGTCCCAGGACAGAGCCTTGAGGAACTCCAACAGAAAGAGGTAGGGGAGAAGATGATACTCCATTGTAGGAGACATTGAAGGAACGATTGGTGATGTAAGAAGAGAACCAGGACAGGGCTGTGTCACGAAGGCCAAGCGACTGGAGGGACTGGAGGAGGAGAGGGTGATCTACAGTGTCAAATGCGGCTGAGAGATCAAGCAGTATTAGTAATGAGAAATGATTGTTGGCTTTAGCGGTTAAAAGGTCATTAGTTAGTCGAGTCAGGGCAGTTTCCGTGGAGTGTTGTGGCTTAAAACCAGATTGTAGGGGGTCCAGCAGGTTATTGTCAGAGAGGAATGAGGTAAGTCGGTTGTAGACTAGGCGCTCAAGTAGTTTAGAGATGAAAGGTAGCAGAGAGATAGGTCGGAGGTTGTCAAGATTGGAGGGATCAAGAGAGGGTTTTTTCAGAATGGGGATGACAAGAGCATGTTTTAGTTGAGAAGGAAACAGTCCAGTTGAGAGCAAAAGATTAAATAGGTGAGTTAAGGCTTTGATTAGACAAGGATTGGTATTGCGGAGAAGTTTTGAGGGAATTGGATCAAGCGGGCAGGTGGTAAGGTGAGAAGAGGCCAGAAGCTTTGAGACTTCCTCATCAGTGACAGGGGTGAAGGAGCACAGGAGAGACTGGGGAGTGGTGGAAGTCTAGGGGGGTTGAGTAGTGTAATGTCAATTTTGTTTTTGAAGTGCTCAGCAATATCTTGAGCGGAGACAGATGTGCATGGAGGGGGTGGAGAAGGGGAAAGGAGAGTGTTAAAGGTGGAGAAAAGTTGTGCTGGTTTTTTAGAAAGGGAGTTAATGAGTGAAGTAAAGTATGTTTGTTTGGCTTGGAAGAGGCTGGTGTTAAAGGAGCGCAGGGCAGATTTGTAGCTCCAAAAGTCTGATTCTGAACGGGATTTGCGCCAGCGACGCTCAAGTGCACGTGAGTGTCTTTGGAGCGCTTTTGTATGAGCAGTATGCCAAGGTTGAAGTGGTTTGGGTCTAGAACGTTTCGTTTTTATAGGAGCAAGCTCATTTAGGGCAGTGGTGAGAGTACTATAGTAGACAGAGGTAGCCACATTAGGACATGAGATGGCTGAGATATTAGAGTGAAGAGAGTCAAAGGAAGAAGAGAGATGTGACACGTCTACAGCTTGCAAGTCACGGTAAGTACGTGTTTAGAGAATGGCAGGGGGTGAGGAGGGAGTTAGTGAGAGTTGAAATGTGAGAATATTGTGATCAGAGAGGGGAAATGGTGAGTTAGTAAAATTGGTGGTTGAACAAAGATAGATAGATAGATAGATATACAGATAATAGGATAAATGAGAGAGAGAGAGAGAGAGAGAGAGATGGATAAAAAGATAGATCAAGAGAGTGAGAGAAAGAGAGAGAGAGAGAGAGAGAAAGAAAGAAAGAAAGAAAGAAAGAAAGAAAGAAAGAAAGAAAGAAAGAAAGAAAGAAAGAAAGACATACAGACAGATAGATGTTGATAGATAGATAGATAGATAGATAGATAGATAGATAGATAGATAGATAGATAGATAGATAGATAGATAGATAGATAGATAGAAAGAGAGAGAGAGAGAGAGAGAGAGAGAGAGAGAGAGAGAGAGAGAGAGAGAAATGGATAAATAGATTGAGGGGCTGATTCACTAAGGATCGATTATCGAGGGTTAATTAACCCTCGATATTCGACTGGGAATTCAAATCCTTCGACTACGAATATCGAAGTCGAAGGATTTAGCGCAGATAGTACGATTGTACGATCAAAGGATTATTCCTTCGATCGAACGATAAAATCCTTCGAATAGAACGATTCGAAGGATTTAAATCCAACGATCGAAGGAATATCCTTCGATCAAAAAAAGTTAGGCAAGCCTATGGGGACCTTCCCCATAGGCTAACATTGACTTCGGTAGCTTTTAGATGGCGAACTAGGGGGGGTCGAAGTTTTTTTTAAAGAGACAGTACTTCGACTATCGAATGGTCGAATAGTCGAACGATTTTTACTTTGAATCCTTCTATTCGAAGTCGTAATCGAAGGTCGAAGTAGCCCAAAAAAAACTTCAAAATTCAAAGTTTTTTTACTTCGAATCCTTCACTCGAAGTTAGTGAATCGGCCCGTAACAGTATAATGTCTCATTAAATAATACTGCTTTTGAATACAAATCTAGGTTTTTGGTGTTGTGTATTATATAAAACAACAGAATTCATGCCTTTATACTTCAATACTCAACAAAGTGCTGGATTTTCTTATTGTCTTGTCTAATGGGAGCAAAAAAAGGATTTTCCTGGGAATTCCATCCAGTTTCCTTTGCTAATGAGCAGGATCATTTTTTTTTTTCAGATTTTATATTTTTTGGAAGGTGCTTTATTGGCTGTCCCAGATCGCTGAACAAACCCTGTAATGAAGCAGTAAAGCATTTTTATCCCCTTTCCTTTTTGCAGAACAGCCATTAAATAAGCTCTCATATAACTTTTATGAGCTTCCCAATTAGTTCCTTCATTAGTATCTCAACTTTAGCTCTTACTAAGAGAAAACCCTGATTTTTTTCTTAAATCAAACCTTCCCCATATGAAAGGAGAGCTATAGGTCGGCTGTTTGATATATAAAGACTAGAGTTAGAGAGTAGTTGGAAGAAAGAGGGGCCCTTTGCAATGTGAGAAGGTAGCCCCCTAGCCACCTAACCAAGGGAAGAAATGTTATAGATCTAGAACCGGCTGTCCTCCAGTTCTTATTAAACTACAGCTCCCAGCAGAATTTATGTTGGACTCCACTGATAATGAAATATCTAACAATCTTAGGCAACATAGTATATCCTTTGTACTTTTATCTTTGCACGTGCTGAGCCAGCAGCAAACCCCACCCAACATTTTTGGAAATATTCTGTGCATTTCAATAGATTTAAAGACACCATACACCCTATTTAGAATTTTTCTCTGCCGATAACATGATGTTAAAATAGAGCTGACCTCACCCCTTTGCCAGCAATGGAAACAGTGCAAGCCTAGCCTAGAAATCCTCTACCTACACCCGACCTTAACCCGCCCCCTCCCAATCTGAACCCGTCCCTGCCCGCTGCTGCCCCTTTATTTATAGACCCGCGCCCGCAGCGACATCAAAAAAGGGGTGGGTGGGGCGGGCGAAAGTCTATAAATTTAGGCGCCGGTAGGGTTGCCACCTGACCAAGAAAGTGCCCTGGTCAGAATTGAACCCTGCACCCCAGCCATGCAAGACTACAACCCACTGAACCACTGTGAAAACCCTCAGATTCTTGCAAATAAACTGTGCATCAAAACTAGAGATGAACCAAATTTGGTTTGGAATTCAGCCAAATACGATCCTTTTTTTAGCGGGATTTGAACCAATAGCCAAAACCTATACAAAGCAAAAAATTGACAGTTCGGGTTCACGCTTTGTATGTGCATCAGCTATTTCCATCAATGCCCACGCAGTTTCCAGTGGCACTGAGGCTTTGGATTTGGTTCGGGATTAGGCAGAATCCATTAAGGAGGATTCAGTTGAACACAAAACAGATGGGTTTGGCACATCAAATCTATACCTGCACCTGAAAATTCTACCCACTTTTTTTTTCTTTTAACCCTGCGGGTACCCGAACCCACAGCAGGACTCTACACACACCCACTAAATAGCAAAATAAAGGGGCAAACTTAGTGATTCTGAGTGTTGGCTGAATCCATTGCTGAAAGCACATGGATCTGTTGTATTTATTCTTTGAGGAAGGTGCAAAACATTAATATTTAAATAAAATAATGACTTTGATAAATCATGGCTGCCCTGGAGCTTTTATAATCCTGTGCACCTTGTGTCTTTCCAACGGACAGAGACCCTCAATGTACTATATATCTCCCCTACTCAAACCCCAAAAATGTCAATGCTTACTGGAAAATGAGCTGGGTGTCTGATGGATCATAACTGGGGTGGGTTTGCAGCATGTCCTGAATTGTTATTGTTTTAACATTCAAAAGTGGAAAGAATTATGAGAGTACAATTTTAAAGAACATCATTAAAGGGAATCTGTCGTCATTTTAAAAAAAATGTTTTTTTTGCATTTTTATAAAAAACACACATCCATAAACACTGTCTGGCAAATAAAATGTTAATCCACAATTACCCCCGATATAGCCATGCCGTTAGTGGCATATCGGGGAAAGATCCGCTTGTTTGGTGATGACGCCAAACGAGCGGATCTTTGAGTCTATGGCCAGCTTAAGTTTGATCTCTGCTTTCCTTTGGAGGGGGGAACTTTCTCTCCTTGCTGCCTTCCTAGTTTGTTTTACTGGTTACTAGATGAGGTAAAGGAGCTGTGAGTTCCCTCTGCTATCCACCTCACACACACTGCGCTCCTTTCCTGCCTGCAATACTTCTTTTTTCATTAACTACTTACTGCCTCCTTTTCATGAGCTATTTTAACCCTTCCTAGACTTCCTCCTAAGTTTTAAAGTATGTCCTCCTTATTTTATCCTTTTTTCTATTCCCTGTCATCAGTCCTGGGAGTGTACTCCTGTGTTTCTGCCATTCATTTTTGTGTAAACAAATATAATAAACTATCTATATAAAAAAAAATTCCAGTTTCCAAAATGAATTGTGTGTGTATGTGTGTGTGTGTGTGTATATATATATATTTATTTTTGAAACGTAAGTGGGGGCAGTGATCACAGGACTATCTTATTTCAGTCCTTCTGAAGTGGTGTCAGTGGGAGCTTATCTTGATACCTGCATATTGTTCAATTGACAGGCTCAGCAGACAAGGCTCTATTTACATTACAGCAGCTTGTAGGAGGGAGGGGTAATGACATCACTCCAACTTGCAGTGCAGCAGTAAAGTGTGACTGAAGTTTATCAGAGCACAAGTCACATGACCTGAGGGCAGCTGGGAAATGTCAAAATGTCTAGCCCCATAGCAAGTTTTAAAATTAGATATAAAAAAATCCATTTCTTGTTTTGAAAAACAGATTTCAATGCAGGATTCTGCTGTAGTAGCACTATTAACTGATACATTTTGTAAAAAACATGTTTTTCCACGACAGTATCCCTTTAAATTGAAAGCAAGTAAGAATACTTCTATCTAGGCTAGGCTTGGACTGGTGTGGGCCGCAGCCAAGGACAGATTCTATCAGCCCTTTCTTATTCTGCTGAACTGTGCTGCATACTCAAGCAGCATTATATAAAATAAAATCAATATATGAAATATATACATCTATAATAAATCTATTAATCAAACAGTTGCAAGAGTGGTCAGGTTCAGGTTCTTTGGCAGGGCCCTAGGAAGCCTATTTGGGCAACGACTTAAACCAATACCAATATGGCTCTCACATTCTCATCAGCATTTAAAATAATTTCAAGGCAGACTTGGTTGCTGGGCTATCGTGACTCACACACACTCAGCTGAACTATTTCTCATAACCTCCCATGAAACTGAACAGGTGTCAGCCCTACCCATGCTACATACCCATGATTTCTTCATCATTGCTATTCAGGGGAACGAGTGAGACACTTGCTATGTTATCTGAACCCTATTGCAAATAACATAAAGCCATAAAGTTTATGGCAGAAGCACTGGAAATGTTTACTAATGTCACACCCATCCTGCATTAGGCAAGGTGGCACCCAACAGGGGATGATGAATGACAAGGCTGGGAGTGATGGTGTGCTCAAGGGTCCTCTGCAAAATACATGTAGTGGCTCATTGGCAAGCTTGTTTGGGAGCTTGTTTTGTTTTGTATTTTCATCTGTCCCCAGGCGCCAGTTTCAATATGAGATAAGCGACGCCGCTGGTTACCCAACCCCATTGAAAGGGCCTCCAGTAAGTGGGAAAAATAGAACTGCATGGGGCGTTGGTATCAATGTGCAGGAAAAAAAAGAGCATTGCATGCCAGAAGCATTAATAAAACAATTTCTCTGCAAACAAGGGAGACTCTTGATTTGAAAAAGGGAGCCATATCTTTTCTTTAGGGGGCCGATTCACTAACTTTGAGTGAAGGATTCGAAGGTAAAAAACTTCGAATTTCGAAGTTTTTTGTGGGCTACTTCGACCATCAAATGGGCTATTTCGACCTTCGACTATGACTACGACTTTGAATCGATGGATTCGAAGTAAAAATCGTTCGACTATTCGACCATTCGAAAGTCGAAGTACTGTCTCTTTAAAAAAAACTTCGACCCCCTAGTTCACCATCTAAAAGCTACCGAAGTCAATGTTAGCCTATGGGGAAGGTCCCCATAGGCTTGGCTAACTTTTTTTGATCGAAGGATATTCCTTCGATCGTTGGATTAAAATCCTTCGAATCGTTTGATTTGAAGGATTTTATCGTTCGATCGAAGGAATTATCCTTCGATCGTTCGATCGAACTATCTGCGCTAAATCCTTCGACTTCGATATTCGAAGTCGAAGGATTTTAATTCCTAGTCGAATATCGAGGGTTAATTAACCCTCGATATTCGACCCATAGTGAATCGGCCCCTAAGTGTAACTCACCTTGAAGTAGTAGTTTAACATGTTATAGAATGGTCAACTTTTAAATTGGTCTTTATTATGTTTTTTTTGCATGTTTTTTTCAATTATTTGCCTTTATTTTCTGAATCTTTCCAGCTCTCAAATTGTCTCAGAATATCGCTCTCTACATCATGAACTGAAAGGTGAACAAGCACTTTAAGGTTGAGCTTAGATCTTAAAGGTGCCCAAATAAGGAAGCACTTGAACCCTAAGTCCCAGGACACAGACCCACAAACAGAACATTTAAAATAGATTCAGCCCCATGTTGTTTGTTCTACTCACTGTATGCTGCCGGTACCCTATTAATGATTGTTAAAGCAAACTGCAGATATTATGGGGCACCAGGGCAGCTGTCACTCACAATCTCAGTCTAGTTCGAGTTAGAAATATATAGCAAATATTTATTTATTTACTTATTTTGTTATGGGCAACTGCACATGTATGATATTGCACCTGTGATAGTCAATCAGTTCAGGCCCATGATTAAGTGTCCTAGAGGTACGAAACACGTAGGGTCCTAGGAGATATATGCACATTTTTAACTTTTGATAAATAAAAACCTATTTTTTAACTGACTTTTTTGGCCCTGTGGATCCCTCTGAGTGCCGGATAGCCACGCTTTTCCTGTTGTACATTTTCGGGTTTTTTCGCTCCCAGTGGCTGAGGGTCTGGGGCTGGTGAGCTATCTACACTGTAATTTATACTGATATTCTGGAGCACCTACTCCTTATTTGTTTCAATGTAACAAAAAAGCACCATCATTTTAAAAACTGTAAAATGTATATTTTCATTTTTCATTTAAAAATACTATTAAATATAACTTAAGACTTTTAAGGGCACATTTACTTAGGGTCGAAGTAAAATCCTTCGACTTCGAATATCGAAGTCGAAGGATTTACAGCATTTCCTATGATCGTACGACCGAACGGAAAAATCGTTCGATCAAACTTAGGGTCGAATATCGAGGGTTAATTAACCCTCGATATTCGACAGTCGAAGTAAAATCCTTCAACTTCGAATATTGAAGTCGAAGGATTTACCGCATTTCCTATGATTGAAGAAAAAAATCGAACGATTAAATCCTTCGAGTCAAACGATTCAAAGGACTTTAATCCATCGATCGAAGGATTTTCCTTCGATCAGAAAATTGTTAGGAAGCCTATGGGGACCTTCCCAGGTTTTACTTGGCGAAGTAGGGGATCGAAGTTTTATTTAAAGAGGCAGTACTTCGACTATCGAATGGTCGAATAGTCGAACGATTTTTAGTTTGAATCGTTCGATTCGAAGTCGATGGTCGAAGTAGCCAAAAAAATCATTCGAAATTCAAATATTTTTTTATTCTATTCCTTCACTCCAACATAAATGAATGTGCCCCTTACTGTCCCATATGTGCTTTTCAGCCACTGTGTTGCATAACACGTCCTGCTGACATCTGGCCAAATTACCTGGATAAAACTACACAGAACCCACTAATTCCTGCCGGGAATTGCTGGGGGGAACATTTAGGGGCAAATTCATCAAGGGTCGAATTTCGAGGGGTTAAATCCCTCAAAATTGGACTGGGGAATAGAATCAAATAGAATCTAATAGACAATTTAGGCGAATTTACGCGCTGGCGAATAGTCGAATTGGCGAATATTCGCCAGACGAATAGTCGCTCGATCGAATATTCGCTCGAAGGATTTTCATTTGATCTAATGCATTTTTATTCGATCAAAAACTTAGAAAACAAGCCTATGGGACTTTCCCATAGGCTTTTAAAGCAATTCGGTAGGTTTTAGGTGGCGAAGTAGGCAGTCAAAGTATTTTTAAAAGAGACAGTACAAATATCGAATGGCGAATAGTCGCATCGTTTTTGCGCTCGATCTATTCGAATCATTCTCCTCAGGCGAATTTATGCCAATTCGATAGTCGAGGAGCACAAAAAACTTCTCGAAATTCAACGTTTTTTTACTTCGAATCCTTCACTCGAAGTTAGTGAATCGGCCCCCAAATGCTCTATATAGCAAGATTTATCTTATTCCTTTATAGGCAGTTGTGTGCTTGAATCATTCACTTGTTTCATATTTGCAGTGACAGAGATGAGCAGAGATGTTCTCCTTGTCTCTGAGGGACATACAATCTATTTCCTTTCCACTAGATGGAGCAGTGGATAACAGTGAAAGCATCAGCAGAGTCAACCAATATGGCGCCTGCCACTTGTATGGAGAAACACAAATTGGCAGGAGGAGAACCCATTTTTTCAGAACTATAAATTATGTCCTTTCTTTTGCTATTTATTTAATACTTATAGGAGCCTCTCAGGACGCCAGAAATCATGTCTGCACCACTATTCATTTTGCAACTCCAACCCCCTTAACCCAGACTTGCATTACATTTGCTTTGTGCCAGTCCAGCACTTTTGTGCAGTTCATGGAGCGTCTGATCTATCAACAGTCCGGTCCTCAAAGAGTCAGTTAGTCCTACTGTTCTATCTGTACTGCAGCCTATAGGAGGACAATACCACCTACACTGGGGTGGGTTAGACAATGATTTTTACAAATCTACAATTTTCATTAGTCCCATTATTCATAGGAAATAATATAGCATTAAAAATGCTTCTAAATACGGTATGTGTTCCATAGGAATAATGCACTGGGTTGGATTTCTGGGTCAAACATTTTGTGTGCACTCAAATGTTATTAAAGGCTCACTTGGCTTTTTAACAAAGGAAATAAAATAAACGAATGACTCCAGGACAGATGTTGCTGTAGCACAGTGTATTGGATATAGTCTTCCCTAACAAAGGAATGCCAACAGTAACACTTTGGCTAGATATAATAATAAGGTAACATATGACTTTGTAGCCATTGTATCCTGAGGGTTGAACCCCCCTTTTTACCTTGTACCTGACCTGTAGGCTAAATGCCTTCAGAAGATATCAGGACTTGAATTTCAGCAACAATCCGTGGTCTCAACAGTATGGAAATCCAGCTATAGTAACTACAGGCAGAGGGCGCTGTTCATCACACACTTTCTATTTAATGTGATCACCTTCTAGGGCAGAAGTCCCCAACCTATTTTTACCCGTGAGCCACATTCAAATGCAAAAAGAGTTGGGGAGCAACACAAGCATGAAACAAGTCCCAAATTAGGGCTTTGATTGACTTTTTGGTAGCCCCTATGAGGACTTGCAGTCTAAAGGAGGCTCTACTTGGCAGTACATATGGTTTTTATGCAATTAAGACTTACTTCCAAGCCAAGAATTGAAAAATTAGCACCTGCTTTGAGGACACTGAGAGAAACATCCAAGGGTTTAGCGAGCAACATGTTACTCACAAGCCACTGGTTGGGGATCACTGTTCTAGGGCAATGGTCCCCAACCAGTGGCTCATAAGCAACATGTTGCTCGCCAAACCCTTGGATGTTGCTCTCAGTGGCCTCAAAGCAGGTTCTTATTATTTAATTCCAAACTTGGAGGCAAGTTTTACTTACATTAAAACCATGTGTACTGCCAAAACAGAGACTCCTGTAGGCTGCCAGTCACATAGGGACTACCAATAGCCAATCACACCGGGAACTTTTTTCAGGCTTGTGTTGCAGACGACTTTGGAAAACGAAGGGATCTGAGTGCCATTCCGCCAGCGATTTACATTTTTGCCAACGGGAAGGCATTTCGTTGAGATTAGTCGCCCGAATAAGAGGACATTTGTCGCTGGGCAACTAATCTCCCTGAATCTACAGGTGTACCACCAGTCTAAAAAAATGAATTTCCCCTATATCTCCAGTTGGTACGGAAGGCTAGCACCAATACCCATGGGTTTTTTTCTCCAGCTTTGCTCTGCCTTTTATCTAAACTATTTCCCAGATAAGAGAATCTGCTGAGAAAGGAATGGGTTGCTTTGATTTGTCTACAAGTGACTTATTTTTATCTTCAGATGGTGTTACATGACTTCTGTCCCAAAACTCCCTGTTCTCCAGCTCTGCTTTGTTTATCTTTGCATTCTTTCAGCTGGATATCTGATAGTGTCTGTAAGATTTTATACATAACAATACACATCATTATCCCTCAGGTCCTGATATCACATTATCTGTCTTGTCTCAGATACTACATTATCTGGGTTTCTGTAGTTTGTTGCTTCATGTATCACCCCTTTTACTACCTAATATCACTTATCATTAACCATTTTAGTTGTTAGGCTGACAAGGACAAAAATTGCTGTGCTGGATCTAGTGTTGCCACCTGGTCGGTAAAAATGATGGTTGATCCCAATGTTATTAATAGGGAAAAAAGATAAATATATAGGAAGGACGGTATTTTTTTCTGGAAAAGATGGCAACCCTAGCTGGATCCTTAGCTCAATGGCATTCAAGCTCTTGCACCCCAGTGGTGTTTGATCTCCAGGTATTGCTGGTAAGAGACAGGCTAGACATACAAGATCCCAACTGAGCAACAGCTTTTGGTGGGTTAAGAATGTTCTGGGGTGCTCAGCATACACTGGTGTTTATTGTCCTATGCAGCCAAATTCATGTCATTACTTAAAAGCTGTTTTTCCAGACGGGTTACTTTATATTCATGTTATTAATTTTAAATGATTTGATTACAACAATGTATTTAAAATATACATTTTGTCTACAATAAATTGGAAATAAGAACTCATCAAATAGAATGCAGGATGTATTCTTAATGTTCAGCAGCCATGCAAAGTACCATATAACACCTATGTGCATCTAATGGTCATCACAATATGGGTAGAGTGGTTGATAATGAGAGACACACAAATTGCACATATGGGGCCCACCTGGTTTAAAGGGCCCAGTATTTTACCAGCCTGGTAAAAATTATGCTTGATGCCAATGTTATTAATTGGAAAAAAATGCAAGAATATAGGATGGCCACTTGGCCAGTATTTTTTTCCAGAAAAGGTGGCAACCCTACCCATTTCCCACTTTGTGCCTGTCCCATCTCTCCAGCTCACAGATTAAGGTAATCATTGGGCTATTTTGCTTAACTATCTCCTCTCCCCAGTGTTTGACAGTAGCACAAAGGTCCATGACATGCCTCGGGGACTAAAATGTGCTTTCAAAGGCAAGAGCTGTGCCCTTAAGTGAAGAGTGAGGCAGACATTCAGAGACATGGCTCTGGAGCCAGACAGATGGAGATGGATGTGTACTGGGGTAATGAGCAATCCTTCTACCCAATTGGGAGCAAAGGATGCATGGGGGGGACACTAAGAACTCTTTATTTAAATACTGTCAATCTTATGGTAAGCTGATATACAATTTAAAACACAGATGCAAGGGGTCTGTTTCTTTTCAAGGGGTTGGGGGCATGGATATAAATAAATCCCCACAAGGCAATTAGGCATAAATATTACATTAATATAACATGAAAAGTACGGCCCTCGTTGGGTGGGAATGCAAATAGGTAAAAATAATATGAAGCAAGAGGAGCAATGCTTCATAATTAGAATTGCCCAACCTTTGTCCTAGTTGACTTACAGCTCCCACAGCCTCCATAGACTAGTCAGTTCCAAATTAAATTAGTTATTGGGCCTCCCACAGCCAGAGCTTTGTCACAGATATATTTATTTTTTGATAAGCCCCTGGTGTCTCTCTTATATAAATACATTTATATTTTCAATGTTCATCATTACTGGTTACTTGTTCTTTACACCTTGTACATTGCAGAATGAGACAAAGTTC
This sequence comes from Xenopus petersii, assembly GCA_038501925.1. Lineage (NCBI taxonomy): Eukaryota > Metazoa > Chordata > Amphibia > Anura > Pipidae > Xenopus > Xenopus petersii. The sequence continues at coordinate 18,755,661 of CM076683.1, forward strand.
TCCACCCAGTCCACCACATGCTCCGATTCCATAACTCACAAAGGCAATTCACTGCTGATAGCCATGAAACCTGGCACCATAAATCTCAGGCCACCGATGACAAGGGAGCTCCAGCCAGACCCTAAACAAATGGAGCATTTCAAAGCGGTGCAGTAGAGAGAAGCAGGTCCATTAACATGTAAATACAAACAATTCGCTGCCTACTGTTAAACAAGGTACTTGAGTATATTAAATCGTTTGTCCCCATTGCTGGTGTCTCTGCCCTGGAGATTTAATTCACAGAATGTCCCAGACTTAAGTGACAGGAAGGGACCCTGCCTCTTTAGTTGAGAAGGCAAACAATCCCCAGAACTAATATTCCCAAAGTAAACTAGCAAACACACTGAACACATTAGCTGTCCAAACTAAGGGGCTACTGCTCGGCTAATGAGCCTCCCTTGGGAGCAGGAATTTGCTCGATGACCCTACTCAGTGACCTAACGCAGCCAACTGCTCTGTTCCTTCCAGCAGCCCTAAGGATCTGGAGCAGGCATATATCTTATTCATATATAGCACCTCAGGGGGGAATAGCCATGGAAATTATTAGAATAATGATAGAATTTGTTTTCCTAACATGTTTTCTTTAAGATAGAGCTCCAAGTGCAGTTAAGTTGATCTGTTAGATATTAGTGGGTGTTAATTCAAACTGTCCCCCAACTGGCTAAAAGTATGGGTACATTTAATGCCTTCACCCACCAGTTTAATTATGGTGTTAGAACCTACAGCCGAACCTCGTCAATGCATTTGAATGATTTGGGACAATGCCCCTTGTGCTATTCACCTTTTATACTAGAGATGGTGACTTGACAGATATATCCAGTCTGGTAGTTTTTGACATTATAAAATATTCTAGTGTTCTCTACCAGTGGCGTATCCAGATATTACTGGGCCCCACAGCAAATAATTTTTCAGGCCCCCAAAATGTGTAGAGGTTGACTTGTTTCTCCAATATTTATTGAAATTGTATATGAATTAGGGCCTCGTGGGGCCCCTATACCTCCTGGGCCCCCCTGCAGCCGCAGGGTCTGCTTCCTCTATAGTTACGCCCCTGTTCTCTACTTTGGGAAACAGATAAAGACCCTGAGGGCCCTATGTAAAACAATTCTTTGGCTGCCTTTTCTTCATGTCCATCTGAAAACACATATATTGCCTTAGAGCACCAGTACCTATGATACTGTACTAACCACAGTGGGAATAGTTTCTCAAATGGACCGTACCACCTTCTAACTTTTGTTATATCTGGTTTTATACATATGGAGCAGCCAAGGTTCCTCTGTGAACTTGGGGCTTGGAGCAAATGGTCTCACAGCTCTGGCCTTAAGGTTCCGCTGTAGGATTTCTTTGCTGGCCCAATGCTTCAACTTACTGACTCAAATGGTGATACAAATGCAGTGCAAATGCAAAAGGCTAGTTTGGATGAAAAATGAGCATGCATTGAGTATACTCAGGTATAACTTCATAATTACTAGTAAAAAAAAAAAAAGATTATTTTCATCATCTTAATGATATTTGTAATTATAAAAACCAAACCTCATTAAAGCAAGTGTTGATCTCAGGCAGGGGCTGAGATCCACTATACTGTGTGTATATATATATATATATATATATATATATAGAGGGAGAGCGACAGAGATGTTGTGGGCAGAGGCAATTATCCTGTCTCGGAACATTCTGTTAGCATAAGTATTCAGAGACTGTTATGCGGAGTTCCTGAGGTTGGATGCGCTGGGTTTTACATTTCAATGCTACCACTTTGGTTTGTTTTTGGATTCTCCCAGTGATTATAGAAGCAGCAAACAATGGCTGTGGGTGGAAACAAAAGGAAAGTACAAGGTTTGTTTATTTTTAAGAGCCATAATCCAGATCTTCAGGAGCCACCAGGCTCCACCCAGAGAGACGACCCCAATTTGGGTCTGGTCTTAGCCTCCATTGTTTCTGTGTAAATAAAGAGAAGAGCCTAATTACATTGCCTCTCTGGGAACATGCAGGCCAGATCTCTGCAACCATGGCCCAATAATAATATTAGTGGCACATTCTCTGACAGCATCTGTACATATCAGTGTGGCCTGTCATCTACTGGAATAAAATCCACCAGACACTGGCAGCGAAAGTTGAATTTTGGCCTGCATGTTGCAACCTTTTGCAGTATTTACTATGTCATTGGTAATATAGTAAATAGTGCAAGGGCAAGTGCAAGAGCTCCTGCTCCTGTCTCCAACAATCTACATGAGAAAAGAACCATATCTGTGGCTTAAGAAGGCTGTTCCAGACAGGGGACAAAATTGGCACAATCAGCAGGTGATCTCTTCTCATGTATGTGCACTATTGTAGTCATACCCCAACAGGCATACGTCCATGGCTGATTAGTCGGATATTGTCTAATTAAGAACCAACCAATTATTCTGTACAAGCATGTTCTCAGATGAGAATCACCTGTGCTCATGTTTTAGGCAAATCCTTTTGCCACTAAAAGAGCAACTTCATGCATTCTGAAAAACTCCAGCAGGTAAAATGCATGAAATTGCCCTACATTCATTTTGCCTGCCAGGGTGATAATTACTTGGACTAACAGCCCCACCAGTGCTTTCAGGCAATTGTCGTCCAAAGTGAATGGGGGCATATTGAGCCCAAGGAGGTTCAAAATATCAAGAGTGAGAAAACACTTGAAATTGCCCGTGTGCCATTGCCCTCGGCCATAGGGATTCAGCATGCTCTTTTGTGTGCTCTATTCAAGTATTAGTGTTTCTTTTACATACTTTTCTTTGTAATATTTACAAGATTTCTGTAGGTATCTAAAATACAGTATATGGATTACAATAACAATTGACCTACATTTAAAGCCCTACTATGAAACATCAGTCTTTTGTGTATCTGTTTCCTCGGAAAATAGGATTTCCCATTCTTGTGCTCCCAGACTCCTGTTGTGTTGCTTTTGCAGGGTTGGTCTATGTGTGTGTGTGTGTGTAGCCCTCTCTGAGCATTGATTGCACAGCCCGGTACTTACTCTAAACCTCTGGGATCAGCCACTAATCACCAGATATTGAAACCAGATTTACAGACTCTTTACATAGGAGATTTTAGCCATTTCAAAAGCAGACGTTTGGTATTTTAAAACAAGGTCAAAACCCCTGTGGTCTCCTGTTCAAATAGAAAAAGTTCAGATGGCTTCCAGGAGGCTGGCTGTAAAGTTACACCGAGGAAGATGTTTAGTTTCTCAGTTCATAATCAAATAAACCTTGTTGGCAAAAGTTTCAGAATTACCATCGTATTTAGGAGAGGGGGTAAAAGCAGCCTATTCATGCTCACATGTTATCAGATGTTGCAGGATCAACTGTGCTTGGTTTCCTGGGGAATATGAGCATTATTATTGTATAAACGATGTTACGGTCCTAGGAGCTTGAGACTGGAGGGGCTTAGGCCTCGTTTACACAAAAGACTTTGTAACCACAGCTAAAAATCACAAGAATTAGGCATTATGACTTTTTATGGCATCGTTTGGAACAAGTAGCTGTCCCTCTTACAGCCATTGGGTAGGTGTTTTGCTTGTGTCCCAACGTAATATAAGCAGAAGGACACAGACCAATATATAATTTTTTACAATTTTATTTGTGTTGCCATGTACTGATTGGATTGGCTCTCTCAGTTCATGTTATTCACTTAGGGTTTTTTTTATCAAAATTCGAATTTATCGCTTTATTTTCTGAAATATACTTCCGACCAAATCCGCACGGGTTATTTCCCCTTATTTAGCAATACATTTTCCCAAAAAATGTATTGGATTTTAGTGAATTAGCGGCGCCCTGGCGAAACTTCACCTGGCGAAGCCTGCGCTATTGCAACTCTGCAGGTTAGTGAAATTGCCCCTATATCTGTCAGCGGGACGTGGGTAGTTGTAGGTCAACAGCAGCTACAGGATGGACATCCCTGATGCCTAAAATCAAACTATTGTTGTATAATATTCTGTCTTCCGGGTACTTTGATCTATATTCTTCCTAAGGACCCCCACTGATATCTATAGTAAAGCACTGGGCCACAGTTCTGCAGGGGATACCATATAGAAGTCATAGGAACCAAAATATGACCACCTACTGTAAGGTGAACCCATTAATCTTTTGTTGGTTATTACAGAGTAATATAAATAACCCACAAGGCAGTCCTGAAACATAACAACCCACCAAGCTGACTCTCTGGAGGAAGGATCTCCAACCTGCTGCCCTTCAGAAGCTGTTGGCCTACAATCCCCAATGGGATTTTGAAAGTTGCATTTTAAAAAAGTCTAGAATGCTGAATTTTATGAGCTCTTCCAATAATGGCTGTCTACCACCAATCGCACAACTACAAATCCCAGCATCCCCCCCACTTGGGAAATCGTCAGTTGACTCTAATGAGTCACAAGTTGAGAGATCTTCATCCCCTTTGTACTAATGGTGTCAATAGTCATTAGTAAGGGGATATTACAGCTCCATAGCAGGGAGACAAACCCAAAAGGACACAGTATAGGCGCCAGGCTGAAGAATTGCAGCACTGGGTTCATTTGCTTACGAATAGCTGGTATAAATCGGCTCCAGTGGCTTCTGGAGAAGGAGGAAAAATGGGGTAATTAGACCATGTGACATTTAAAATTGCCGTGAAATGGGTCAGGTAAGGAAAAACAATAGCAGCTTGTGTCAGGGGAGTTCCACAATCACAGGGCATTGTGTCCAATGCAGGAGATAACTGGTTAATGTCACACATAGTTACACACTGGCTGGGTCATGAAGCCATATACTTTAAAGGGGAACTATTGCGAAAATGAAAATTTAATATAAGCTTCAGCATACTGAAATAATATACTTTCTAAATACAATCAATGAAAAATTCTGTACCGGTTCTGAAATAATCAAGTTTATCTTCACTATTCCTCTCTCAGCATCTGTTTCTCTTCATTCTGTCTTCATGCAGCAGTTGCGTTTTCAAATATTCATTGATAGCTAGATTGAATATATCTTATAGGGGGTTCCTTTTGCCTAGAAGATGTATTAGAGCTCACTCTATTAAAATCACCAGACATCATGTCTCTCTACATGCAGGATTTGTGCAAAAGGCAGTTATTTTGTTAGATTTTGTTTGTACTGGAATCAGTTTTTGCGAAAGAAAATAACAGAAAATGGTTATTTCTCCATTCACAGAAACAAGAGCCGACTATATTTTCAGGCGAATTGGGCAGGTGGGACTGCATGGGGAATGATGGCTTGTCTGCCCATTGCCTAACCAAGGTCCTCAGATGCACTAGCATCTAACATCATGATGGGTGGCACCAACACTGGGTGTGTTGATACTCAATAGAAACAACACTTCAATAACCCTAAACCATCTGTACCTGTACCGATTCCTTACTGAATGTGCTTGCAATAAGCTGATCCCCATGAGGTCACCACTATTTCTTTGCCTACACTTTGCTTTGCCTTTTACCCTACCCAGTCAATGTCTTCCAGTGTGGGTTAAAACAAAATTGTATTTATTTTTCTCTTCTCAGAATTCCTCATTGGTTAAGCACTCACACAAATTGTTCTACTTAATAAACATGTATGGAACGAACGCAAGCATAAACATTTTGCTCAGTATCAGAGTCTCATTAAATGCACATCATGCTACTGCTACAAGGCTTTAACAATCAGGGTGAGTGACCTTTTCTTCTGAAAGACTAATTCCATTTCAAACCCCACCATTAGGCTTCTGTGTGACACAATAGGGGACTCGTAACGCATGACATGTGGAAGAATGAGGCCTCCTCCTTAGAAGCCTTTGTAGCTCTTTGAGGCGATAAATGTTTCCCTTTCAGGCATATTGCTATAGAGGAGATTTAATGAAGGCCAGCTAACATACTATGATATTAAAGTTGAACTCTGCCCGAAGTCAACCTTGTAAAGTTAAAGTTTCAATTGTGAACACCAGGAATCTAGTGAGGTTGGTAGTAGACTGGTTGGGCATTTTTGTTAGGTTTAAAATAAACTAGGCCACCCTTGTTTGAACCACATTGTTGTTGAAGAAGGACTAGGTGATGGCAGACGGCTTAGCTAGCATCACGTGGCAATAGGTGTCCAGTGGTCAGTGTGGGACCTACATCTCCTTAAGCCAGACATAGGACATGTGAAACAATCATCTACTGCAGGGGTGTCCAAACTTTTGGCTCGCCGGGCCACATCGGAAAAAGATAAAATTATCTGGGGCCACACATGACATACGCCAAAACATATTTGATTTGTAAGAGTAAAGGAAATACACAGAAAAGAACTACAATGCCATTTGGATAACCAGATGGGAGCTATACACTGGAATATGGGACACCTGGATATTAAATAGACGTATTATTATATTATTATTACTAACTGGGCAATGGGCAGAGTCCCCCCTCCTCCTATTTCCTCGGGAAGCAAGCGTTTCAAGCTGGGCCGCATTCTTATTCATCCTGGGCCGCATGTGGCCCTCGGGCCGCAGTTTGGACACCCCTGATCTACTGTATTAACCTAGTGGGAATTATCTTCACCTGTGTATGGAAGATATGAAAAAGGGTCAATGTGAATTCTGAACTATACGTTCACAAGTCAGTTGGTTGCACTAGCAATAGGTTGCCCGACTCTGGCATTATATATCAAAGAGACCAAGTTGGCAGCTTAATAGCTGTTGTATGGGACCCCCAACAGGTTACCCCATCTATATGTGGCCGAAATCGATGAGGCAGACTTTTCAATTCCCACCTGACCCCACTGCCTGCATTCCTGGCCTCCAGATCCGATTGTTGGGCCCGATATCATACACTCAAGGTGGGCATATTGGTGCAAGATCTGCTTGTTTGGTAACCTCACAAAACCAGCAGATCTACTCATGTATGGTCCACTTTAGAGGCAATAACAAACTTCCCAAAAGAAATGCTTCATTGGCAGGGTCGAACTGGGGGATCCACCAGGCTACTGTTGCAGGGCCAGGCTACTGTTGCAGGGCCCCCCCCTCCGGGTCCCCTGCCGACAACACTACTGAATCAGGCATAGCCCGAGGTACATGGCACAAATAGATCCATGTATTCCAAAATGAGCTCCAATGAACTTTTTTTTGCAAGAGCATCCACAGGAGTAAATAATACATTCTCCCAAAATCAGACCCTGAATGGGCCCCCCAAAAAATAAGACCACGAGTCCTCTTAGGAGGGTGTAGAGCAGGGAACATGACACAATGTGCAAAGTTTCCTTATCATATATGAATACACAGTGCCTCAGTAAATGATCTCCTAAACAAACAACCAGGCGCCGGATATGTAAAAAGCAGGTACAGTTATTATTGGAGGATTATCATAGACTCATCGTTGACTTTGGAGAGAGGGGGGGAGCAGTATTAATAGTAAGTTTTCTGCCCCAAAGTTCCCCTCATTGATTATACATTGATTATACATTGTATGGTGGCAGCTCTACTCCAGTAACCATTTGGGTCATGTCCATTAAAAAAAAAACTGAAGTTCTCCCATAATAATTGGATCTGTAATACCATAATTATACAAATAATAACACTTTTTTGCCTTGTTTTGTTTAGAGAGAGTGAGAGGTATCATTCCTCTGCCTTGGGCTCCTGTAAGGTTACAAAAACTGCTCTTTTCCTCTAAACCAAAATTGATGACGATTGTTGTGAACTTTAAACCCCATCACACCCCAGTCAGCACACAAACCTCTGCCACATCAGCTTTTTCTCTTGGGAGCAGACAGCCTGTTACAGATCATTCATCATACTTTTCCCCTTGGGGCCATTATTAATATTTGCATTAAAGCAGGCAAATAAACAGGCACCAGCCTTTATACACTCTAAATATTGCTAATTCTCCAACAGTAGCCTTACTAGAGCACTTTGCATCACAAAGACACACAGGGTGGGGCACTTGCATGGACAAACAAATCACTGTAATTACAACAGACAGGCTTGTTAAAAGCAGATGGGCTTTCATTCTTACTACAGGTATGGGATCCGCTATCCAGAAACCCATTATTCAGAAAGCTTTGAATTACAGATAGGCCCTTTTATCCAGATAATCCACATTTTTAAAAGATTTTGTCTGCAAAAATAAAACAGTAGCCTTTACATGACCCCAATTAAGATATAATTAAATAGGCTGGTTTTGCTTCCAATTAGGATTATTTAATATTTTTATGATTTTTAAGTAGACAAGCTATGAAGATCCAAATTACGGAAAGATCAGTTATATGGAAAATTCCAGGTCCCGAGCATTCAGGATAACAGGTTTTATACCTGTACAAATTGAAAGCAGGGTACTAAGTAATGTAGCTTTTGCTCTATTCCACCCAAGATACAAGCCGAGCCAATCCAAATATGTTGCAACACTAGTGATGGCCGAATTTGCGATGTTTCGCTTCGCCGGAAAATTCGGAAATTTCCCAAGAAATTTGCGAAACGTCCATTTTTGATGCGGCATCCGAATCTATTCGCTGGCGGCGAATCGCGCAAATTTGCCGAAAATTGGCGCCTGCTGAATAAATTCGCCCATCACTATGCAACACAGATTTTCTAAATGTTGGCGTGACTTCAGTTTAAGTGACAAGGAGGTGCCAATAGGACTTGTATATCCCTAAATACCCCAGATAATGTATTACCCTGTGTAATAGGCCATTTAAGGATCAGAGAGGCTCAGGGCTGTACCTGTAGGTTTTAGCAGCAGGAAGTCTGATTTACCTGCAACTATGGCCGAGTACTCCATTAAAAACTTTTTTTTTCCTAAACATTTAATTAATTTTATTACTCCTTGAAGTCAGACTTTTTTGTCCACCACTTATTTAATATGGCAAATCAGCTTTGGACCCTCAACTTGGTGTAAAGCCAGTCATGTGACCCATCTAAATTATTATTTCATATTGTAGGAAGAAACAGGTCAATATACAAGGGGATCATGGAGACCCCCCCCCAAAAGAGCATGTCGCCTCTTCTTTGGGTTCCAACCCATAGGTTTAGATCCCTAACATATAGAAAGGGGGTTATTAGAAAGCACTTTGGTATAAAATGTGATATTTGCATTTGTGAGATAGTGGTATTAAACTATATTCATGCCACAATGCCCAGGGCCTAATTTATATACAGACCTGTCCTAAAGGAGGAACCCCTTGGGTGTCTTTATAGGCCGAATTTTCCCTTAGAACACCAATATAGTTCAATGTCACCTGTGATTTCCCGCAAGTGATAAGGAGATATGGAGGTATGGGATCTGTTATCCGGAAACCCATTATCCAGAAAGCTCCAAATTAGGGAATGGCTCCCATAGACTCCATTATAATCAAATAATCTAAATTTAAAAAAAATGATTTCATTTTTTCTCTGCAATGATAAAACAGTAATTAAATCTTCGGTTGGATCATGTATAATGTAATCCTTATTGAAAGCAAAACCAGCTTATTAGGTTTATTTAACGTTTCAATGATTTTCTAATAGACTAAGAGCGTTATCATAATCATAGTTTTTCTGTTTTTTTTTTTAATAAAAAAGTGCGGCCAAACTAGAATCCACGACTTGACCTTATTTATTATTAAAAAAAAAAGCTCAATTTAATTAGTTAGGGTAAACACTAGATAAAAATGGAGCAAAATCCCAAATTGTACATTTTTCCAGTTTTTTTTTTCCCCCAGAATCGTTCAGTTTTTTCCCCAAAAAGTCGGAATTTTTTGGATTTTTGCCCGAAAAGGTCGGATTTTCAGGCTAATTCCAGCGCAGAAACTTTAAAAAAAAAAAAAAAAAAAAAAAGAACCTCTGCCTTGACTTCTACACAACATCAGCAGGTCTGAGATGGAGGAATTTTAGATTAGGGCTTTTTGCTGCATCAGACTTTTATAATAAAACTTGAAAAATTCGAGTTTAAAAAAGAAAAATGTGAGTTTTGCCCCAAAAAGCCAGACTAGAATTTAGTAAATAACCTCCTTAATGTATGAAGATCCAAATTATGGAAAGAGCCATTATCTGGAAAAACCCAGGTCCTGAGCATTCTGGATAACAGATTCCATTATACCTGTACCTCCTCGTAATAACCCCCCAAATAGTTCTCCATTAAGGAGTACAACTAGGCTTCTCTAACAAGAGGCATATTTTCACAAAATACATAGCAACGTGCGCAGAAATACCCCAAATGCCTCTCCATAAATGAAATGATAAATACAGCAGCACTGGCCCTTGTCTGCCAAATAGCTCATGTATCAGGTTCTGTTTAGCAGCGCCACTTTCAGACAACGGTCAATTAACTCTATGGGAGGCAGCTATTTTGTAAATTCTCCCCAGGTGCCATAGACCTTCAATACACTCGGATAACCCAAAAGTCATCCACTGGAAGCAATTGTGTCTTCTGAATAAGTCACCAAACGTTTGCATCATGTTTCAGACAAAAATATATATTTAAAAAACAAAAAAAAACTTCTATACAATAGACATATATAGGAACTTGTACACTGTGTACATTTTATTTCAATAGCAATATTAGCTCCCTAAAACTAAAAATAAAACACATTGTGACAGTGTGTACAGCTTCTACATTTTTCAATGTTAAGCAAATAAAAAGAGAGTCCATTGCTCTTTCTGTGCAAATATGACATTTTTGGACCCCCACACAGGAAACATTAAATATTTGCTGTGCAAAGATCCCATTTTTCGTCCTCCTTAGGATCAGTTTGTTTTGTTTAAAAAGAAAATAAGATAAAGTGCTCCCATCCAGCGGGATCCAGAAGACCCCCCTACTGGACCATTGTGTTGGGAAGGCGGTCATACAAATTCCAGCTTGCCGTGTCCGCTGTACATCCCCCAATGGACCAATGAGATGAATTTGTCATTGCTAAGGTCCGTGTGCCTCAGTTTGTCACAGGTCAGGCAGCAGTTTTCATGGCCAGACACTGGCACCATACACTCCAAGTCTAATTTGGCCATCTGGCCCTTTTTTGAATGGTGCCCGTGAAAGCTGTAGTGAAGCCGCGACAGCATCTGTTCCCTCTGATCTTTCAGTCTTTTGTTTTCACTGCGCAACATCCGAAGTGCAAGCATTATAAGTAGCACCAGGATCAGTCCACCAGCTATGGGCACAGCTATGACCGCTGCCCGGAACCACAGTTCTTTAGATGACGTCAATTCGTGGACCTTTGTGATGAGGCTCCTCGTATTATCGTGTGGGTGCCTGCCCCCTGGACCTGCCAACAAAAGACAGAGATTTAGGTTTTCAGCTTCAAAGAATTCAAGTTATCCAAAACATTTATACAGTATAAATGCGCTTTATAATGCACCAATGAGGCCTCTACGAATTTGCCTTATTTATTGCCCAACCTCACTCATCTCTTTAGGCCCCAACTAGCCAAATTAAATGTCAACTCTTTACTGGGCCAGCCATCTCCTGCATTGACTTTCTACATCAGTGGTTCAATAATCGTGGAACTGGTTACATTTTGGAACTCAAATATCGTCTGCAGTGCTAGGGATATTACGTCATGGAGATGTGGGGAGATATATCTTAAAATACCCCATTGTCATAGGTGTTGCCTTTATACTCCAATACAAACCTTTACTACACCTGCGCTTATTATAAAACCTTAATCTGCTAGGGGCTGCAGTGCAATATCTTTTTATAGTTTATCTTCACTATTCCTCTCTCAGCACCTGCTTCTCCTCAATTTGGCTTTATTCAGGAGTTGGATGTCAGATGAATGATCCAATATATCTTAAAGAGGAGCTCCTTTTGCCTAGAAGATGCATTAGAGCTCACTCTATTAAAATCACCAGACATCATGTCTCTCTACATGCAGGATTTGTGCAAAAGGCAGTTATTTTGTTACATTTTGTTTGTAATACATCTGCTTTCCCCCTATAAGATATATTGGATCATTTATCGGACACCCAACTGCTGCATTAAAGGAGAAGGAATGTCTTCTTCCGCTTGCTGGTGATCCTATCAGCAGAAAACTGCACCGGCCCGGGGTTATACCAGTGAGCACCACGGAGTGATCCTCTTCTGGTTTCTTCTGTCTTTAAATTTCAGGGGCAAACGCATGTGCAGTTGAACAAAATAGCCGTCTTTTTAGTTAAAATTCGGTTTTCTGCTCTACTGCACATGCACAGCCGCGAGAAGAAAGAAGAAGCCGGAAGAGGATCGATCCATGGAGTTTTCTGCTGCTTGGAGCACCGGCCCGGGGTTTCAGGTAAGTAATTACAATCACTTAGGGGGCCTAACATTTGGCACCCTCAAGTGGAAGAAGACTTTCCTTCTCCTTTAAGACAGAATGAAGAGAAACAGAGTGAGGATCATTGAAGATAAACTTGATTATTTCAGAAACAATGCAGAATTTTTAATTCCTTAGAAAGTTTCTTACTTCAGTATGAGGAAGCTTATATTAAATTTTCAGTTTTGTGATAGTTCCCCTTTAACGTACTACAAGAATATTTAGTATCACGGTGACAGTCTATTACATGTTCTGTTTCTAAACTAACAATGCAATTGGTGATGGGCGAGGCACAAGGAAAGCACCGGATTAAACAATCACCTACAGTTTATAAAGTGCCAAAGAGAACATGAAATGAAACCCATCCAGTCGATGGCGCTCCAGCGGCACAATGTCAGCCCAGAGAAAATGGAACATTCCTCCAAAGGCTGGAAAGAGATTCTGGTAACGGGCACTAAAAGCCAGACAGGAGCCAAGCTTTCAGACAGACATCAAAGCTACCCAACAGAAACACATCTTTGACTCTAACCATGCTTTTCCCAATGGTATCTCTAATTACATTAACAACAAAATCAATAGCAGACACACTGGGCCTTGGCAGCTAGAAGTCTATAGATCAAGGGAAAGGTTCTGGGTTGGAAAAGAGCTTCCCTTACCTGATGGATCACCCTTTGGATGAGACAGAACATCGTGCAGACCTCTGTAATTGCACATATCTTCGTGACAGCACTCCAACCTGAGCGTCGGCACCGCCACCGTGTGATTGTGCTCTGCGCTTGCCTTGCACAGCTCTGTGGTGCTACCCAGGGAGTCCAGGCACCCGTGGGTGAGAGGAGAGTTTGAGTTCTGCGGGTAAAGGAGCTTGGTAAAGCAGGCGTTGAGTTCCGACTTGCACATGTAGCCAGTTGCAACACATTGCGGAGCGTCACAGTAGCATCTGATTTCCCCTAAAGGTGCAAAGAAAGAAAACAAGACATATAAATACCTAAATGTATACATCCCCTTTAAATACAGTGTTACACATTGCCTCCCTGGATTGTTGTTGTTCATAGACACAGTTATAATTAGCTCTTCCTCGGTGCAACGGAGCATTAGAACATGTAGGAACTTGGGAATGGGTTTAGAGCAGATATGTAACCCCCCTCTCCTGTAAGGGGGACCATATAGGATAAAAGTATACATTTTGCATATATGCTACAGATTTATTATTTATTTATTGTTTGTATCCCTTTCTATTCTCTGCCTGGCTAGTTCTGACTTTAAAGGAGAAGGAAAGTTTAAAACTAAGTAAGCTTTATTAGAAAGGTCTATATAAATATACCACTATACCCTTAAAATAATGCTGCTCAGAGTTCTCGGTCAAAAGAAACACTTCATTTCTTTGCTTCTATTGTGTACTCATGGACTTCTGTATCAGACTTCCTGTTTTCAGCTTAAACCTCCAGGGCTAGGGCTTGAGCATGCTCAGTTTGCTCCTATCGCCCTCCCTCAGAGCTATGAGAGCAGGGAGAGACTTAGGCAGGGAGTGAGGTCACACCAAGCTAATATAGCAGCTGTTATCCTAAACAAACAGAGACAGGGTCTAGAGCAGTTTACACAGGTATGGTAAAGCATACTAATCTTCTGATTTGCTTACTGTTGCTACCAAATGTTGTTACTAAACGTCTAACCCCCTGCAACCTTCAACTACTACAGCTGAGCTGGAATGCTGGGAGTTGCAGTGCTACAACGGCCACGTGCATTGACTCGGCGTCCGCATATTTCCATCAGTTCCCCTTTAGAAAAGTGCCATGCACAATCAGGCGTGTGTCAGCCAAAGTCAATCCCTCTTGGCTGAAATGGAAAGTCATAAAAATGGTCAGACTGCAAGACGGATGCTTCTTCCTGCAGCCAGCACGCAATCTACAATGTGGTCAAAAGGGGAAATATTTCGACTTAAAATCCAATAGTGCAGCTCAGTAAAAAGAAGAAAAAAAAACCTTTCAGGAAACCTCAGAGAGAGAAAAATGAAAGGGAAGCGATAAAAGGTTTCCTTCATAGAACTCTCCCTAGCCGGGCCCCTTCCATCTGATGTGAACTGAAATGCATGTTCTTCTGCATAAAGCCTTTAATTAACATAACTTCTCTAATGCAAGAACTCAGCCTTTAAAAGCTCATTTAATGTGTGTGTATTTGGAGACGTGAGCCCGGGGCCCTTTCCGGACATGGGTGTAAAAAAAAATTTTTTTTAAAAAAACAACAACCACACAGCTTACATTCATTCAACGCCAAGTTTACTTGGGATTGCACCCTTCAATGTGGAGGCTGCTGGGAATTGTAGTTCAGATCTATCATATAGGTTGTAACTCTTGGATTTCTTTATAGAGAAATTAGTAGAAGCTGGGGGGTGATTAAAAGCACCCCTTCACACCCCGTCCAACGATTTAAAGGGACTAATCATTTTATTTGGATTTACCCCTTTGAAACACCAATGGAATTCTCACTGCATAAGGGATTCCCTGACTTCTTCCCAAAATATCCCTAACGTGGGATCGCAATAAATGCAACGATTTTGCAGCATCACGAAGGCAATAGAACGTACACAATAGACAGGGGTGGATACACTGCAGCCCACCTTGGGATCAGCTTTCACATGAATGCTCCAGGCTGTGCTCCCCTCCTTTAATAGTCTCCTTAATGGGAGCCAAATGACAGAGGCGCGGGAGCAGGGGAACAGGAGGCATCGAATTAACACTGACCAGATCTCCTTCAGCTTTCACAGGCCAAATTGCTTCTGGGGGTTTTCGATTTTACGCCGCCCATTAAAAGAAGAGTGCAAATCAAGTCTTATATTTAATGGTATATCCATTACACTTGTGTTTAATAAGTGGAGCTGGGAGGGGAGGCAGTGGCCGGTCCTGGCAATTAAGGGGTTAAACGACCGGCAAGAACCATAAAAGAAGAGGTTTATAATGACACACAACATGCTTATCAGGCTCCCGGGGGTTAATAGGAAACATATTTATTTGCCAAGCAGCACCCAGGCTCCTCTTCTTCTCACATTTGCCCCGTTTTATTTATATAAAGTTCCTTCCAATGTTTTGCAAAGGGCCAAAAGGGTATTGGGACTCTGACTGTGTGAACAATGGACTTTCTGTTCCTGTACCCCCCCCCCCTTTCCCCTCTCTTTATACTGTATGTAGCGATTAAGCAAAAATGCTGCTTCTAGTCAAGATGGCTACAGGAGACTGCGGGCCAAAAAAACAAAAAAAAAAAAAAGTCTTTTGAAGTCGTGAGCAGCCAGAAGTATGCGAGCCCCTAATTATATCATTATCAGGCACATAGTTTCAGTATGTCAGACCTCACGTCGGATTCACTCGCTCCCACCCCCCCCACCCCTTGATGAGGCCAGGAGTCAGAATTCAGAAACAACAGTGTCTAATTACCCTCTCCATTCACTGCCCAATGTAAATAAACAGAGAGAGAGAGAGGCAGCTCTCCATCCCAAAAGACACTCACCCCCTAATTCACTCTAGCAGTAAATTTGGTGTCATTATTATTATTATTATTATTATATTCACCAAGTGTGAAATTTTAGGAGTAACTTGAATTCTATTGTGACACTCTATATACAGGGGAATGGATGGCACAGCTGGCAGCGTGTGCTGTTTGAAGATACTTCTGGCAAACCCTGGTAACTTGCCTTCACTCCTGGCTCTATTAAACCCTGTGCCCAGCATGGCTGAGTGATGGCACAGGAATGAAAACTAACTCAACCATGACATTTATTAACTAATGGGTTCGGAACCAATTCTAGCTAAACCCTGGTACAGGGAAACAGATGGATAATCCCTACAAGCAAGATAACAAATGCTCATAGTTCATAGATCAGCTGAATCCTGGCACCAGCAAATACTGGCACAGGCACATGAAGATCTTCCTCTAAAGCAGCCAAACTAGGAGTTTACTCTGAGAGTAGGCAAGCCCTGGCACAGTCTGAGAGGATAATCGGAGAGTAGGAAACCCTGGCATAGTGTAGAAGGGTAAATCTGAGAGTAGGCAAACCCTGGCACAGTGTAAGAAGTTAATCTGAGAGTAAGCAAATCCTGGCTTAGGCTGAGAGAACGCAAACCCTGGCACAGGTTAATTTGGGAGTTTCTTTGAGAGTTGGCAAGCCCTGGCACAGGCTGAAGGTTAATCTGAAAGTAGGAAACCCTGTCTGAGGTTAAAGGCTAATCTGACAGTAGACAACCCCTGGCACAGTGTAGAAGGGTTAATCTGAGAGTAGGAAACCATGGCACAGTGTAAGAGGTTAATCTGAGTGTAGACAAACCCTGGCACATGTTAAAGGCTAATCTGAGAGTAGACAAACCCTGGCACAGTGTAGAAGGGTTAATCTGAGAGTATGAAACCCTGGCACAGTGTAAGGGGTTAATCTGAGAGTAAGCAAATCCTGGCATAGGCTGAGAGAAGGCAAACCCTGGCACAGATAAACTTGGGAGTTTGAGAGTTGGCAAGCCCTGGCACAGGTTGAAGGCTAATCTGAGAGTAGGAAACCCTGGAACAGGTTAAAGGTTAATCTGAGAGTAGACAAACCCTGGCACAGTGTAAGAGGTTAATCTGAGAGTAGAAAACCCTGGCACAGGTTAAAGGCTAATCGGAGAGTAGGAAACACTAGCACAGGGTAAGAGGTTAATCCGAGAGTAGGAAACACTGGCACAGGGTAAGAGGTTAATCCGAGAGTTGGCAAACCCTGGCACAGGCTGAAGGTTAATCTGAGAGTAGGAAACCCTGGCACAGGTTAAAGGTTAATCTGAGAGTAGACAAACCCTGGCACAGTGTAAGAGGTTAATCTGAGAGTAGGAAACCCTGGCACAGTGTAGAAGGGTTAATCTGAGAGTAAGCAAAACCCTGGTACAGACAAACTAGGGGCTTCCTATGAGAGTTGGAAAAGTCTGGCAGATTCTGAGGGGTTAACCTGCGAGTGTTGCAGAGGAAAGTCACAGACAGAGAATCGCAAAGATCGTTCAACACACACAAGCGCTTTGTGCCCCGCAAACAATCTGATTCTTTACTCAAGAGCCAAATCATACCTCCCAACTGTCCCTTTTTCGGAGGGACAGTCCCTCTTTTGACAGCTCAACCCGCAGTCCCTCATTTGTACTGGAAAGTCCCTCCTTTCTCTGCACTGAACAGTCAGAAAAATTAACACAGTTTCTCACTTAATTGGCTTTTAGCAGAGACCACAGAACAGCTAACAGGTGCAAATAAGATACTTTGTAACAATTTTGAGACACAAAAAAACAGTTTTTAGATGAGGAGAAATATTTTTAAACTTTCATAACCTGACAAATTTTGTAAAATGAACATGATAATTAGGGAGTGTGGCCACAGAAAGGGGCGTGGCCAAAACATTTTGCTGTTCTATGTGCGAAAAAAAAAAATTGTCCCTCTTTTTACTTCCAAAATGTTGGGAGGTACGGCCAAATGAGTGAATTGAGACACAGAGAGATCACAGGACATTCCGGTTTCCTCTCCCGACCCCTGGGGCCACAACTCACTGCCCCCGGCCCATCACTTTCTATAGACTTTCTATGTCCCATTCACGACACCGAGTTGGGCTTGAGCTGAGCGACACCCGAGTCTCAGGGCGACCGGGTACAAGAACAGGGAATGTGTCATTACCCCGGGGAGAGCCCCTAGTGCTAATGTGGCACCGAGTTACCTACAAGTGACTACAAGTCCCAGCATCCCCCCCGGGCAGACCTTAGAGTTGCGCGTCTCACCTTTGCTCAGCAGCGCGGCCATAGCCCACAGCTCTAACTGAAGCCACAGAGAGATCAGACTGGCCTGGCGATCCATTTAAAGGATTTCAAGCCTTGATCGTGTTCAGCGCCAGAGAGATGCCACCATCCAGCCCCGCGTTATTATCCAGATCCCCAGGAGAGAAGCGCCAAATCCTTCCTCGGTGGGGGGGCAACAAATCGCCCTTGGAAGGAAATAACCCCTGATGTTTCCTAAACTCCACCGTAAAGCAATACGGACAACAGCAGTTATTGTAATCCCTCCGAGTCGCCCCGTACACTCAGCAGCCTGCGGCTCAGCGCGCACAATAAGAACTCTCCCCCCCTGCACTTTTGCTCCAGTCCGGTCCCGCCTCCACGCCCCGAGACGCCGCCTCATTAGCTTCCCTATCTGTCAATCTTCTCACTATCACATGCGCTTCTGCTCTTTTGCCTGTAGGTGGCGCGCGTCCCCCCGCAGCCAATAGGGATGTGATGTTTCCCAAGGCTGTTGTGTTACTGATAAGGGCTACAAAGGAATCCGGACTGAGACAGACACACAGATAGAAGGGGAGATAAAAGCAGCAGAGCAAACACAAACCTACTGCACTCAATTACAGCTCAGAGCAAAGAAAAAAAAACAAGTATAAAATTGTATCAAGTAGGTTTTTTTTATGGGAACTTGAAAGAAAGTGAATGGAAAAAAAGCTATAAGCAATAGGGCTCATTATCAACACTGGGCAAATTTGCCCTTGGGCAGTTACCTATAGCAACCAATCACTGATTCACTTTTTAAAGCCACCTGCAAGTAGAACAATGAAAGCAGCAATCTCATTGGTTGCCATGGGTTACTGACCATGGGCAAATCTGCCCCGCGTTGATAAATTACCCTTAGGGCAAGGCCAGACGTGGCGTTTTTATGTTGCATTTTTTTTAAAAAACGCCACTGTAAACCACACGCGGACGTCAACATGCGTTTTTCAGCACGTAGGTTTCTTTTCCCAACATGCACTTCTCATTGTTCTCATTGAGAATTTGGACGCCATATTTAAAATACGCTGCGTATTTACGCAGAGTTTGGTTTCAAACGTGCAGATCACTTGGAGTCTATTGATTTGGTGGTCTCTAAGGGCAAGGCCAGACATGGTGTTTTTACGCTGCGTTTTTAAAAAAGCTCAGCCAGGCGTAAATACGCATAAACTGCACTACCACTGAAACTAATGGGAAACCGATTTGGTAGTTTCTTGACGTATTGGCGTTTCTGCTGAAAAACACCAAAACTGGCGTCCTGTGGCGGATTTTGGTTTGCAAGCGCCCTGTGTGAATTGCCATAGTGCGTTTTCCCATTAGTTTCAGTGGTAGTGCAGTTTATGTGTATTTACGCCTGGCGGAGCTTTTTTAAAAACGCAGCGTAAAAACACCATGTCTGGCCTTGCCCTTAGAGACCACCAAATCAATAGACTCTATGGGATCTGCACGTTTGAAATCACACTTTGCTTAAATACGCAGCGTATTTTAAATATGACGTCCACATTCTCAATGAGAACAATGAGAAGTGCATGTTGGGAAAAGAAACCTACGTGCTGAAAAACGCATGAAAAACGCATGTTGACGTCCGCGTGTGGTTTCAGTGGCGTATTTACGCTCGGCGTTTCTTTTTTAAAAACGCAACGTAAAAACGCCACGTCTGGCCTTGCCCTTAGTGTTTTTTATTATTATTATTACATCTCTGGATATTTCTAAACATATTTAGCCTTTTCAGTGTCCTCATCAGCTGATGCAGAACATCTTTACCAAGCTGGATATTATATTAGAACTCTTCTATTCCTTCTTCTTTTTTTTGATTGTAAGTGATTATAGAGCTGATAGGAGAGTAATCTGTATTTTCATGGGATAATCCATTAAAGTTGGTTGCTCTCAAGGGAAGCAGCTACTGCTCTTATTTGAGGATATTTTGGTTTTGTTACATTTTTATGAAACATAGCTGGAATCCATATTTTAAATTTGCCAAATAAGTGTTGTAAAGACTTTACAGATAAAATGCAGTTTGCTGTTGCCGGGCATCAGCGCAGTTGCAGTTTTATTTGTCATCAAAGGATCCAGCTGGCCGGGGTCGGCAGATCAGGTGCCGACAGGGTTGCCACTTGGCCGGTATTTTACTGGCCTGGCTGGTAAAAATGATGGCTGGTTCCAATGTTATTTTATAAGGAAAAAAGAAAAATATATAGGAAGGCCGGAGTAGCAGAAGCAGCAGACGCTTAGTAAAATTAGCAAATTAGCAAGTTAAAGAGCCCGGCGCCACTGAGACGACACAGACACTGACTGACACTCAATTATCCCCCAACAAAGGCAGCAAACACAGGCCAGTCTGATCAATATCAGATCTCCACGCTCATATGCTAATTCCCTGCTTCAAACATGCACCTTAACTCTCCTTTGTCCTGCAAAGAAAACTCTGCACCCTGGAAAGGGTTAAGCACGTTGCCAAAACAGCCAGAAGCAACTTTGCTGACTCTACTGGTGCCTTCCCCCCTACAATCCCTCCAGTAAAGGGTTATTACACTCCCAGCAGCAGGTTTGTTCTCGCCTGAGTGACAATGAGTTGCCACTGGCTTCTCATTAACATGGAGACATCAAGGTGGCAGCAATACATAGGCCTGTACCTGGGGAAAGTCTCTGGCTAGTCTTGTGCTGCAGGGGTTAATGAGGATGACACTGCATGGGGCACATATACAGTTCTAGGCACTATATTATACCTGTACATTTCTAATACTGGGCTACAGCTCAGCCAACTGCAGATACAGTAAATAATATATATATATAGATATATACTTCTGTCAAATGATATAATTTAATATATAATTTAATATATATATATGCAGTGTCAGCCTGGGATGCCAGGGGCCCGCCAGAAAACATTAGACGGTGGGCCCACTTTCCAAACTATTATTCCTCATTTCCTCAATCAAACTCTTTATTCTCCTAGTTTTTATATCTACTTACTATATTCCTCCATTATTAAGCATTTTTTTTTCTGATAAAATATGGAATGACCATGAAATAGGCCAAATGTTTAGAAGCAAAAGCAATAATACATATTGATAATGGGTTGAGTGCAGAGGACTCTTGTATTTGTCTATATGAATTTTGTGGTCACAGCCTCAGTGCACCCCCGCCTAATGGTTTTAAAAATTAGTAGTGAGCACAACTTTTGTTACCGTGTTTGTTACAGTTATACAGGAGCAGTGACCAGCTCCATGTTGTAGCTCCCACCCTTCCCAGCTATAGTCAGGTGATCCCACTGGTGGTGTCTAATAAAAGGGCAGCCAAGTTTGGGAGTTTTACTTTGAAAGCAGCAAGTAAGTTGCGGGTAAAACTTAGTCCCTTTGTAAAATGTATAATGAAGCAATAGAATTCTTAATGAATCAGATGAAAATTAAGCGTAGGACTGGCCAGATATGGGATGACTTTGACGTAGTTGGCCAGCTTAAATATATTGCAATATATGGACAAACAATCCCTGTTTTGTTTAAAGGGTAAGGCATCTTTCAGTAGCAGTATGCACAAAATGTCTCTGTCTTAAGTTAAATATATTGATAATGGGTTGAGTGCAGAGGACTCTTGTATATGTCTAGAAGCAATAGGGCCCACTGACACCTGGAGTTTTCCTGGTATCCAAGTGGGCCAGGTACAGTATATATAGCCATTTGCATAACATACAAGAGCCATGAATATCCTCTACATGATTTCCCTATAAATGGTACTTGGTGATGTAATGTGTGTCACATGGCTCACTGAAGCTATTACAATAAATAATGTACCCCTCCTGTTGAAAAATATGAGGCTATTAGACATCATCTTGGAGTTCCATGTCTCATTTGAAAGCACTTAGCTTTGTGCCTTTATGGTCATGGGACATCACGGTGACTTATAAAATTATTATATTTTTACAATAGGGAATACTTTATTCAATATATATACATATATACCTGCTGTCCACATTTCCCATTGAAGTCAAAGGGAGCTGCAGGAGGCAGTTACAGGCGTTTCTCCACCAGCAGAGATGATGCTCTATGTATGTAATATTATTGGTTTAGATAATGAGTATATTTAAAGTGTCCAGCATATCTATTATGCAGCCCTCCAACTGTAGATAAACTGCAACTTCCAGTACCCTGCCAACAACCAGTATGTTTGCCACCTTTTGCATCCCTGAAGGCTCATGGGCTAATGCAAGTGCGATTTCCAAAGTGCAAAAAGAGAGCTGGGCACCTCAACTTGCTTGTGGTTTATCAGTGAGAAAGTACATTACTGCAACTGTTTCTTGATGGTAATGATGTTACTTTTGGTGCACAGTTTCGGCAGAGGACTGGACTGATAATGTCTGGGCTGGATGGGTGATGTCAGGGGGGTGGTGGTGATGTAGTATTGAGGCTTTATGACATCAGAGGGTTTTATGACGCATCAATTGCGTCTTGTCCGGATTTTATGAAAACCACGCTGGGTCTGGGTCAACCTTACAACCAGCTCGATTTGCTAAGGGATCCCCAGAAGTTTCATTTCCTTGAGGCACTTGCTAATTCCAGGCTTGCTTTGCATTTGGGAACCTTAGGGTAGAGCTCCACAAGCATTTTTTCAATGGATCGACACCCGCCGACAAAATGCACGCGACAAGTCGGATGGAGTCGCACACGTGAAGACATAATTTGACTGGATGAAAAGTCGGAGGTAACAACTACATTACATCCGACGCGACACAACTGTCGGATGTGGACGCAGGAAGCAGCGTCTTCATCCGACAGTCAGACCGTGTAGTTGTTCTCTCTGACTTTTCATTCAGTCCAATTATATCTTCACGCATGTGACTACGTCTACCCTTACTTTGCGCGCAATAGAGAGATGGCTTGCCAGATGCACTGGTGCTACATGCGATTAGTAAAAGATCCACAGGAAAACAGAAAGAAGAGAAGAGTCCACCCAGTGAGAAAAACAAGGCAGGCGTAGGCCTCACTGACCGGCAGTTCATTGCTCCAGGAGTGCGACTCTGTTCAGGGAAACAAAGAGACACAGGTATACAGTAAATGCCTTATGGTTCCAGCCTGTCTGCTGATCCACAGCAACTCTTTTGCAAGACCTGAAAAATAAACAGCTTTTGCAATGTTTTCCACCTTAAAACTGATAAGATTTATTGGTTCTGTCAAACTGTTTATGGTACAATGTACTAAAGGGGCGGGACAATTTCTGCGCCTACCGCACACCTGTCTGTTTACGGATTTATTGCATCACATACAGGCAAACACACACTCTTTTAGTAATAAACCCCTTCCTCAGTTGTTTTAATGAACCCCTAACATGTTTAGCTTTACATACCTTAGTGGCCCATTTACTTAGCTCGGGTGAAGGAATAGAATAAAAAAAACTTCGAATTTCTAATGTTTTTTTGGCTACTTCGACCATCGAATTGGCTACTACGACTTCAACTTCAAATCGAACGTTTCAAACTAAAAATCGTTCGACTATTCGACCATTCGATAGTCGAAGTACTGTCTTTTTATAAAAATCTTCGACCCCCTACTTCGCCTCCTACAACCTACCGAGCTGCAATGTTAGCCTATGGGGTAGGTCCTCATAGGCTTTCTAGCAATTTTTAGGTCGAAGAAAAATCGTTCGATCGATGGATTAAAATCCTTTGAATCGAACTATTCGATTTTTCAGTTCGATCAAACTATTTGCGGTAAATCCTTCGACTTCGATATTTGAAGTCGAAGGATTTACATTCGGCAGTCGAATATCGAGGGTTAAGTAAATCTGCCCCCCAGTGTTATAAAAGGCAGACCGTCCACAAATTATGGTTTTTACCCAGAATGCAGCATTTTCTGCCTCAGAATTCTGCAGGTGCATCACCAGTATGAATGCAAATTATCATCCATGACATTAAATAGCCTGCAAATTGCCACATATGTTTTTCTCTCACCTAAATTAACTGGCCCACCGGAAGCACCAAAAAAAATCCCATTGGGCCCTGCCACCTGCCACCACTTCCAAGCCAGCAACCACTGTTCCCTGCTCAGCTGCCATGTGTTCCACTGTGGAACACACAGTCATCTTTGATATTTAAAGGGGTTGTTCACCTTTAAATGGCATTTTAATACGATGTAGAGAGTGATATTCTGGGATAATTTCCAATTGGTTTTCATTTTTTATTATTTTAGTTTTTTTAGTTATTTTCATGTTTTGCATTTTTTCCAGTTTGCAATTTCCCCAATCTGGTAGCTAGGATCCAATTTACCCTAGCAACCCTGCAGTAATTTGAATAAGAGTCTTGAAAATGAATAGGAGAGGCCTGAATAGAAAGATGAGTAATAAAATGTAACAATACACATATATTTGTAGCCTTACAGTGCGTTTGGTTTTAGATGGGGTCAGTGACCCCTATTTAAAACTTACATAATCAAATAAAGAAAACAAATAATTAAAAAACTATAAAAACAATAAAATGTGCAATTGGAAAGTTGCTTAACTTCTTTAACATAGTAAAAATTTACTTAAAGAGGTTGTTTACCTTCAAACACTTTTTACAGTTTAGTTGGTTTCAAATTGTTCACTAGAAATAAAGACTTTTTCCAATTACTTTCTATTTTCTATTTGTGATTTTTTTTCTAATATTGAAGTGTAAAGTTTAATTTTTCACCATCTAAAGCAGCTCTGGGAGGGGGGTCGCCGACTCTAACTGTTATAAATTGATTACTTTAGTAAAGTTGATACATTTGTTATCTTTGTCCCTGCTGAGCAGAATCCCTGAGTTTCATTAAAAGCAGCTGTTAGAATTGATGCAATAGTTGCTAAGGGCTCTTACTCACTGGCGTTCTGACCTGCGCTGCCCTGCGTTCCGTTTTTTGGCGTTCAGCCGCAGGGGAGCGCAGGAATAGACGCGTGTCATTATTTCAAATGGGGCTGTACTCACTCAGACGCGTGTAGGCGCCGAACGCAGGTTGAGACGCAACATGCTGCATTTTTCCTGCGTTCGGCACCTACACGCGTCTGAGTGAGTACAGCCCCATTTGAAATAATGACATGCGTCTATTCCTCCGCTCCCCTGCGGCTGAACGCCAAAAAACGGAACGCAGGGGAGCGCAGGTCAGAACGCCAGTGAGTAAGAGCCCTTATACTCCACAGATACTGCCGAGAAATGTAGCAACTAAATGTAGTAAATTGTAACAGTTCACATACTCCTGGATCACTGAGCTGCCAGACTGAGACACAAACATTAAACTTTAAACTTACATTTTGGGAAAACTGTAATAAATAAAAGATGGAAAGCAATTAAAACAAGTCTTTGTTTATGGTGAGCAATCTAAAAACAACTGAAATGAAAAAAGTATTTGGAAGCTGAACAACCCCTTAAGGCTAGTGACACACGCTAAGATTCAGGGAGATTCAGGGCGACAAATCGCCTTTTCTTCAGGCGACTAATCTCCCTGAAAAGCCTTCCCACTGGCTAAAATTGAAATCGCCGGCAGGATGGCACTTCATTTTGCGAAGTCGCCAGAAGTGTGTCACTAGCCTTAACAGTGAAGTAAATAGGGGAGTGGTCAAGTCTGGATTGCCGCGAGCATACGCGCGCCTGTGCGTAAGCATCGGCAAACAGCGCTATTGAATGGCGACGCATAGGTCCCCATAATGAGGCTGGGCGACATGCAGCCGCTAATTTTTTGCCGCCCTAGGCCTGGGCTTATGTGGCCTCGCCACAAATCCGGGCCTGGGAGTGGGGGTGGCAGTGGCTGGGTGGTGGGCTCTTGAGTTGGTGGGGGTACAAGCACAGGTGCAAAGTGCTAAAATGGATGCAAGACTGCACATGCATTAACACTATTGACTGCTTCTTTGCACCTAGTGTCCAGCACCAATGCAGAGAGAACCTGCACTGATGAATAACACGTATTGTATTCAAGTCAGACACAGAAGGATAATGTCATTCAACTGTGTTTCATATGAAGACTTACAGTATCTGTCCTAATTAGGTCACATTCTTCCTACTTGTGGCAAAAAAAAAAACTGTTTTGCGAATATATTCTCCGCCACCAAAGTTGTGGCATAATTCAGATGCAATTACATATTTAAAAAGCTCATATAGACATTCGCAATGTGAGAAAAAATTCGCAATTTGGTTTCCACACTCAGCTTTATAAATGTAACCTATTAAACCAATCTGCCCTGAGCAAAGTTTATAAATGAGTCCCAAAGTGTTTTGTGCTTCAAATGTCAGTACAAAGTGAGTCATTATTGTTGCAATGCACTGAAGGCAAAGTTGACTTTTAAACGTAGATTTCTGGCCAAAAAAATGTTGTTTGTTTTTTGCCACAAACCTCATTTTCTGCTGGATAATTAGTGATGACCCCTAAGCTTAGCTTCTCAACAGCTGCTCAGAGCCCACTGAGCATGTGAGTGTCACAGACACTTTCCAAGATGGTGACCCCCTGTGACAAGTTTGAAGTCCTGGATCATTGCTGCTATTGACCATGCAGCACGGGGACAGGGGCACACGATTGCGAAGCATCCAGTGAGAGACATGAGGCATTGGGGCGCTGTTACTTCAAATCTGGCCCTGGGTAGGGGGTTGGGTTTTTCATTAGTTTGGGGGTTTAGTTTTCCTTTTAGAAGTCAAGTGATGCCATTGGATCCAGCTACAATCAGTAGAATAGCCTCGGTGAGTCCTTATAGCGTCATTTGTTTGTTGCTTGAAATACTTGATTCGGGAAATCAGGTGACTGCTGTGCTGCTTAAAAATAGCAGAGTAGGAATGTTCTGCAGCAGATACATCTCTGTGACCTCTATATCTCTCACTATCAATGGGTTGGGTTAGAAGAGCCTGACATTCAATACACACAGTCAATGGAGTAAGGTAGGGCTGCCACATTCATAGATTTTATCCTGATGGAAATATAATGTTACATGTGCAGACTAAGAATGAACTCAGATGAACCATAGAGGCCAAGCTCATGTACAGCTGTTTTTTTACAATATCACCCCACGACTTTGGTGAGAATCCTTCTTATCTTGCTGTAGTCATGGCAGTCACACGCTCCTACAGCATAAAGGGGTTCTGAACATTCATGGCACCGACTGCAAGAGTCACAGCTGCCTTCACTTACGTCTACTGCCCCATAGGCATAACTAACATTTTTGATTTAAGTTGGTTGTTTCCATGGAACCCAGGTCCATGATTTCCATTTGTCAGTAGACTGAAAGCTCTGTAAGTTTCCACCTACCAGTTGTAGGAAATGTTCAAGTTCAGCTCATTCATGAACATAGAAACACAAATATAACTGAACTTTCTTGCATCCCCAGTGTAAGTGAGAATGAAATTGTGATAAAGAATAAAGATGGTTCTATAAAGGATGATTCCGCTGGATTGCACCACCCAAGTTAAAATCTAAATCCGTCTGTCCTGATTGTAACATTCCTCCATTCAGCTAAAGCTCCCCATAGACGCGGTTAGCGGTTAGTGGGATTCGAACGATCGTTCGAATTCCAGGAAATTGTCAGGAAATTGATCGGCCAGGTCAAAAAATCTTTGTCGGCCCCAGTGCAATCTATCTATGTTTGCAGGGCCAAGCAGGCAGCTCCCCTTTGTTTTCCTGGCAAACTGGTCTTTTTTAGTTGATGGTACATTCATACGATCGTACGATTGTTCAGAGAAAACCGTGGTCTCACGATGAGGATCTGATCTTTTAAAAATCTCAATATCTATGGCCAGCTTAAGACTGCATTGGATTGTGGCCCGAATGTATTTTCCATACAGACAAATTTGATCCATCACGTGGGTTATTTAGGCTGCTGATTCAGTGAAGGGATGGCAAAATCTACCCCAATATCTGCCCTGCATATCCCGCTTAAGTCTAGAAATCATGACATCTATGGGGCCTGTTTACAGGGCCGGATTTCGTGCTGCGGCGACCCGAGGCCATTGGGTCCTAGTGCTGGCACCGGCGCTCGCACTGCCCCACGCCCCTGCACGCGAGATGCGGATTGCGGCTGGACGACATGCCGTCCCTAAAATCGTGCTGCCCTAGGCCTGGGCCTTTTTGGCCTCTCCACAAATCCGGGCCTGCCTATTTATTATCCATCGAATTTCTAAATTTTTTCACAAATCTCTAAAAATGTGTTTTTGTATTTCTATTAAAATGTAAGATTTATTCATTTTTATTTTATTTTATTAAAAAAGTCCAACCAAACTAGAATCCATGATTGGACCTAATTTATTATAAAAAAAAAAAATCAATCAGGGACAAACATGAGAAATTTTATTTTTTTCCAGAAATGTCCAAAATAGACAGAAAAGTCCACAGATCATCAGGCTAATTCCAGCACAGACCACCGAAACGTTCCAAATAGTATAGGAACCTCTGCCATTGATTTATACACAACCTCTGTAGGTCTAAAATGCTGGATTTAGGATTCTTTTCCATCCTCGGGGTACACTAAATCTTCATAAATTAAAGGGGTTTTTTTCCATTAAAAATTTGGATTTTATAGTAAAAAAATAGAATCTTTCGAGTTTTGGGCATGCGGACTAACCCCCCTAAGTGTAAAAACCACAAAATAAACTGTAATACAAAACTGCACTAAGTAAAATCTGTCAAGGTCCCACAGAAGTAAGTGGAAGCTGCGCTGATCCCTTTGCATAAAACAGCTTGTGTGAAAAATCTTACTTCATGTAAATAAACCATTTTCATAATATTGTGCTTTTTTTTAATAACCATATTTTTATTGGTTTTTAAACACAAATAATAACAAATTAGAAAGAAAGCAACAAAAAAACATAACAGAATAAAAGGAAAACAATATTGCTATTTGACAGAAAGTACCTTGTGTTACAGCCCTGCAGCGGGTCGGGTACCCGTGGGTTACCTGCACAAAATGAGGGTACCCTGTGGAATGAGGGTAGGCTTTTCAGGGTCTGTGGGTTGTGGTTCGGGTTGCAGGATTGGGTTAGGTCTGGCTCTTAGAAATTGGTTCCGCCAGGACTCTACCTCATGTATTGGTTAATAATGTACTTTTTTTGAAGTTTGTGCCATTGGATAATCCTAAATAGAAAATTGCCATTTTAAAAAATAAGGGCCGCCCCCTGGGATCCTTGGCTTCACAGTGCACACAAACAAACCAAACATGTTAGGTCACATGAGCCAATTAACAGACAGAGTTGTGGCTTTTGCTTCCACACTTCTTCCTGTTACAGTTAGAGCTGCAGTATTTCTGGTCAGGTGATCTCTGAGGCAGCACACAGACCATCACGAAATGGTGGCTCAAGGCAAGAGATATAAATGTACTTAAATATATATTCCAGTTTGGTGAGATTCTTTAATATGCCACTTAATATATCAACTCTCTGTTGGTTAAGTATTCATTCTGGGGGTATGGTTTTCCTTTATCTCCTGTGTGTTTATAATTGTGGATCAATTTATGGAAAAAATACATGTTTGCACCCAAAGGCCTCCCCTAGGCCCTGGTCCCATGTAATGGTGCCTGTTTAAGGACTGGTAAGAGAAACAGCAATTCTACTGTCTTTATGTGCTCCAAATGTTTATGCAGAAGGATCATTATTAAATCCAGCCCCTTCCCAGTGTACATGAACAATTCCCAGTGACTCATGAACAATTTCACACACAGAAAATTCTCCTGCATTTTACCACATACTCTGCCCTGTGAGTCTGAACCCTCCCAAGGAGACATCAACGCCAAAGGTCTACTTCAAAGCAGAAGTAAAAATGTCTGTGGGTCCATTCCTTTAGTTTACTGTAAACTATTGTATATCCATAAGACTATGGTGAATATTTGCCTCTATTTGTATCAAATATAGGCATCTTTTTTAAGGCCTGTCTGAGGGATACCTTACCAAAAATCGAATAGTGATTAGAAGGAGCAACATCTAAAAATGTAATGGGGTATGAAGTTCATGTTAAAATAAACTTTTAGTATGCTATGGATTTTCTGAGACAATTTCTAATTGGTCTTGTGTTTTTGTCTAGATATAAAGGAATTAAATAAACTAAAAGAAATAATTTTGCATAATAAAATGTTATTCTTAGCACGGTAGTACTTTTGTCTGGGCATGTACATGACAATAAATGCCACTTATGCTCAGCTTGGAGGATTATCAGGTCTTTGACAGTGTCACATAGAAACGCCCAGAACCTGAAAATCTGAATTTCTATCCTTCAATGTCATAATGAAAATTCTGAAGCAATAAGGTAATTTTTACACATGGAGAACAGAGTGAGTATATATATTGAATAAGGTACCCCCTATTGTAAAATATAAGGATATAACTTATAATATCCTCATATTTTCCAGCAGGGGGTACTTTATTTATAATAATACACAAGTTTCAGTGAGTCATGTGACAGAAATGACATCAGAACTCACCGTTTATAACTGGTGACATCAGAACTCACCGTTTATAAGGATATAATTTACAAGATATTCATGGCTTTTGTGTATTATATATATATATATATATATATATAGGAAGGTCGTCTGTAGAAACCGCACTCATGCGGTTTCTACAGACGGCCTTCGTATTACCCTTTTCGATTACTGCACCCAGGCATCACTAACTTGATTTATCGTGAGTGCCGATGTTTTCATCTATCATACATATACATATACATATACATACATATATATATACTGTGTATATATATATATATATATATACTGTATATATATTTAATACTGCACCCAGGCAATCTATACTATTTTTCAAGAGATAAATAGTATAAAAAAAAATAGTATAGAAATAGTATAAAATAGTATAAAAGCATCCAAAAATGTATATGCAGATCAGCGCCTATGGCAACAGAGAAAGAAACAGAAAAAAATAGCGCAATATGTTTCAATATCACACCAACACCCAGTGTCCAGGTTTTTTTGGGTTTTTTTGAGGTGTATTTCCCCTTTAAATTTCCATTATTGGTGACATGCAAAGTTTCTCCAATTTTTCCACCACCGTTTGGCTGGATTGCCTACTTACAAACTGTAGGTATAGTTTATGGCTCGTAACTTGTACATGGCCCCCAAGGTTTCTGATGGTGATAAACAAGATGGCATGGCATGACAATGCATATTCTAAAGATAACCCCATGTTATAACTAGTGTGTCCTTTCCCTTTAAACACCTTCTGCTGCCTGTGATAAGAGGTAGAGGAAGAGCAATCAGATACAGAAGCGGAAGGTTGGCAAAGGGGAAGCTGAATATCCTTTGCAATACAAGGCTGGAATGCGACAAAGAACTTATCTATTTCCTGCATAGGAAACAGACCATCTGATTAAGGAAATATGATCAACTATAGAAAGAGAGGATGTAAAGCAGCACAGAAATAAGCTCAACAAAGGGCTCTGGATCTTTTTAATGGGAATACACAGTGCACTGAAAAACATCAGACTTGTTTTGCCTTTGAGTTTGAGTTTAGCTTCTCCTATCCCATTAACTTAGGTGTCTGACACTGCAATTCAATAAACAAACCAGGAGGTATAGTGCGAGAATGTTACGTATCATAGAATCATATGTATGAAGGAAAAGTTCTGTTCCTGTGACCCCTAGGTCTGGACGTTTACGCAGTGAGAACGTTTATCCTGTTTTTGTAATGCATAATAGTTGGGTTTTTTTCCCAATATATTATAAATTCAGCCTGACATGCCCAAATGTGCAACTAGCTCAATATTTACCAAACAGACACCAATTTTGCATTAAAGTTCAGCTTTAAATTAACTTTTAGTATGATGTAGAGAGTGATATTATGAGACAATTTGCAATTGGTTTTCATTTTATGTTATTATTTTTTTAGTCATTTAGCTTTTTATTCAGCAGATCTCCAGTTTGCAAAATAAGCAATCTGGTTTCTACAATCCAAATTACCCTAGCAACCATGCACTGATATGAATAAGACACTGGAATATGAATAGGAGAGGCCTGGATAGAAAAATCAGTAATAAAAAGTAGCAATAACAGTAAATGTGTTGTCTTATAGAACAATTGTTTTTAAGATGGGGTCAGTGACCCCATTTGAAAGCTGGAATGGGTCAGCAGAAAAAGAAAAAATAAAGACTGGTTTAGCCATTCTAAAACATACTAAACGTTATCTTACTGGTGAACCACACTTTCAAATACATTTAGTTATAGGTATATATATATATATAGATACATACTGGGGCTCATTTATCAACACTGGGCAAATTAACCCATGGGCAGTTACCTATCACAACCAATCAGTCATTAGCTCTTTAAAGCCAGCTGCAAGTAGAACAATGCAGCAATCTGATTGGTTGCCATGGGTTACTGCCCGTGGGCTAATTTGCCCAGTGTTGATAAATGACCGCCACTGTAGTTAGGCATGTATCAGTGTTACTGTCAAATGAACACTGAGTAAAAGTAGCCTGATTAGCAAGGCAAAGTTAAACTGTAACCATAATAATGTGGCATAACACATGATCTTACGCATTTAGAAACCCACCATTGAGTACTGCGTCTGCCATTTCCTGACTCATAATTTAGGACTTGAACTCTTGCTGGCCAAGAAGTGGCGACCAGGGGCGTCCACAGATAGGGTCAAGGGGACTTGTACTTCATAATAAAGTATTATTCTGAGGGACAGTCCCGATTTTGACAGCTCAGCCCGCAGTCCCGAGTTTCTTACTGAAATGTCCCAAGTTTCTCTTTGATCTCCTGCACTGATGCCAGAAAAAGAGGCCTTTCGACAGAACACTGAGCAACTGCACATTGATACATTGGTAACCATTTACAATAGGCAAAGATACAATTGTAACTACTTAAGATAAGCAGGTCTCTTGAGAGAACTGAGACTCACAGCTTAAAGGCCAATTTCAGCTTCAGCGTCATGTTATAACACATAACACAAGATCCTAAAACTCCCAGAAATGTGTTCAAACTGTCATAACCTGCTAAATATTGTAAAAATGGACATGGCAATTAGGGGGTGTGGCCATAGAATGGGTGTGGTCAACATCTCATTGATTATGTTTTTGTCCCTCTTAGCATTTTTCAAATGTTGGGAAGTATGGGAATGGGCATAGGGACAAACACAGGGAAGTGAACAGGGTTGGCCTGGAGCAGTGGAACTCCCCAGTCCAATCCTAAAGCTGAGCACCAGAAATTGTGTAATCCTAACAAGTTTTTAGCACAAATTTTTGTGCCTGATTTACATCTAGATGCAAGTGTATTTGCATCAGAAGCAACTGCCCCTCACTAGGGGGAAATTTTGCGTTCTGGGTAAAAAAACATGGCAATTTCTGTTATGGCATCTCCAACTGGTATGTGATTGTTGGGCTGGGTTTGTACTAACAGAGAAGCCTGTAGAATGAGATCTGATCCCCTTGTTGGTAACTTTAGCTAACAATCAGACCACACTCAGATCAGCCCTATATCGCCCACCTTAAAGGGCATGTAAAGTCTAAAATAGAATAAGGCTAGAAATGCTGTATTTTGTATACTAAATATAAACATGAACTTACTGCACCACAAGCCTAATCAAACAAATAATTTATGCTTTCAAAGTTGGCTACAGGGGGTCACCATCTTGTAACTTTGTTAAACATCTTTGCAAGACTAAGACTGTGCACATGCTCAGTGTGGTCTGGGCTGCTTAGGGATCGTCATAAACAAAGCTGTTTGAGTTCTGCATGGCTGGGAAGCTCCCCCTGCTGTTCATAAGTATGATTGTTACCCTGCTCAGCAGTTAGGGACCACCTGACAATTCCTATCCACAGCAGTAAATGAAGGGAGAATTTCACTGCATACAGTCAGGTTTCTTATAAAAACAGTACACATTTTTTAATTAAAGTATATTGGAGATAGGTTTCTTTTTCATAAAAGAAAGTAAAAATCGGATTTTATTTTTTTGCCTTGACATGCCCTTTAAGGTGTATGGCCACCTTATTTGCGCCAGTGCAAATATCATAAACGTCCAGCATTTATTTTCCTGTGCATTTGTTCTTTTCCTTTTGGCCAGTCTGGGACTTGATTATTTTAACAACTTGCTGTTTGCATTGGGATTGTATACTCTTATTTTAATTAAAGTCATGGACTTTGTTTTTTCTTTGCATGCGGTATTTTTTTCTGTCTTTAATGAACCCTTCATTTGAGCCAACCCCACTGTATTTTCAAAGGAATTTCCACCTAATTATAACTTTTAGACTCCTTTGCAGCTAACCAGTAATAACTTCTCCTCTTTGTTGAAATTCCTTCAGGCTTTACTTTTGTAGTTTAATTAGCCAGGGTTGCCGCTGTAACATGGCAGCAGGATTTGGTTATCATAATTTAAAAATAACAGTTTACATCAGCGCCAAATTGAGGGAAAATGAAAGCAAGAATACAGGACTTTATTAAGACAACATGCCGAGTGACCCCTGGGCATCTAGCGATGAAATTAAACAAAAATACAGGAACTGCTCAATGATTCTGTACATGGTCCATGTTAACGGATACAGGAACAAGTGTCTTTAACTTTCCTAGTGCCAGGAATCCGCATGAAGATGCATTACTGGAATGCAAATGATTTATTGGCTTAGAAGATTACAAAAGGTGAGCTTTCAGGTCTTCTAAGGTCTCTTCTTCAGACATAGAGTGAGCCTACAAAATGATTAACTTACTTTGCATTTGCCTGTTTTTGATCACTGTACACCGTACAACACTCAGCTACCACCACTAGGGGTGCTATTATTTAGGAATTTGTTCAACCAATCCCAGCAGCTCCCTTTATATATATAATATACTGTATATATGGCATAATACTACTCTTACAATCTTGCCTCACTTGTACTAAAGAGAAAGGGGACTTCTCAATGTCAAGGCCTATGTATTTGTGTAATGGAAAAATGAAAAGGCAATTTATCATTTTGTTTTTGCTTCCTACAGCTTCTACACATGTATTCCTGGTGCTGGTCGCAGTTTCAGCCTTTCATAAGGGTTTTTTTGCCTGGAAATATGAATCTATATATCCTTCCATGTCCTTCCAGCCAAGGGGGGGGGTGGGTTGGCATCACTGGGTGCATGGGCAGGAAGAAAAACACCAAGCAAGGCATTAGCAGGAACAACCCAACTCCTACATCTGTATGTAGCCTATACAGACATATAATATAATCTCATCTCAGCACTGTTGTAACATGGTAACATAGTAAGTTAGGTTGAAAAAAGACACACGTCCGTCAAGTTCAATCTTTTAACTATTTTTTAACCTTCCTAACTGCCAGTTGATCCAGAGGAAGCCAAAAACCCATCTGAATCCTCTCCAATTTGCCTCAGAGGGGAAAAATACCTTCCTGAATCCAAAATCAGCCTAGTCCCTGGATCAACTTGTACTATGAGCTATCTCCCATAACCCTGTATTCCCTCACTTGCTAAACACCATCCAACCCTTCTTAAAGCTATCTAATGTATCAGCCTGTACCACTGATTCAGGGAGACAATTCCACATCTTCACATCTCTCAGTGTAAAAAAAACATTCAGAATATTTAAGCAGAACCTCTTTTCTTCTAATCGGAATGGGTGACCTCGTGTCAGCTGGAAAGACCTACTGGTAAATAAAGCATTAGAGAGATTATTATATGATCCCCTTATATATTTATACATATTTATCATATCACCCCTTAAGCGCCTCTTCTCCAGTGTGAACATCCCCAATTTTTTTCCTCATAGCTAAGATTTTCCATACCTTTTACCAGCTTAGTTGCCCTTCTCTGTACCCTCTCTAATACAATAGTGTCCTGTTTGAGTGATGGAGACCAAAACTGTACGGCATATTCTAGATGGGGCCTTACCAGTGCTCTATACAGTGGAAGAATGACCCCCTCCTCCCTTGACTCTATGCCCCTTTTAATACAGCTCAAGACCTTATTTGCCCTTGATGCCGCTGACTGGCATTGCTTGTTACAGCCAAGTTTATCATCTACAAGGACTCCAAGGTCCTTTTCCATTATGGATTTGCCTAGTGCAGTCCCATTAAGGGTATAAGTGGATATTCTTACATCCCAGGTGCATGACTTTACATTTATCAACATTGAATCTCATTTGCCACTTAGCTGCCCAGATTGCCAGTTTGTCAAGATCGTGTTGCAAGTGCCACATCTGGGATGGGATTAATTGGGCTGGATAATTTTGTGTCATCTGCAAACACTGATACATAACTTACAATACCCTCCCCTAAGTCATTAGTGGACAAGTTGAATAAAAGTGAACCCAATAAATTACTAAATGACTGTTTAGAATTGAAAAGCTCACACCAGATCTCCAGGCCACAGGTAGAACACACCTGTACAATTATTGCCTGGAAAAATGGCATCAGTTTTTAATGATAGTGTTAAATGATATAAGATTATTCCACATATATCGTCCCAACATATTAAAACTGAATATAACACAAGGCCAGTTTTGATGTTGAGTCATGGTTGCTCAGTCCATTTGTTGATGCCATTTGGTAGATCATTGCGATCCATAAGTGACAGGTTCAGTATATCCCACCCAACACTTTGAGATCCATACTCAGGGATGCTGTAAGGAATAATAGTGTTTTTGCAAGGCCAGACCCCCACTCTGCCCAAACCCCAACTCACACCCCATGCATTTCATGGCAGTCCTTTATACATTGTACAAATTGTAAAACCTTCTCTCTCTCTCTCTTCCTGTACATTTCCTAAATTCCAGATGGTGTCGGAAAGTGCCTATGAAAGAAAGACAGAGAATCAATAAATGCATTATTTAAATTAAAAGGGAACTTGGCAAAAATTAAAATTCAATATAAGTTTCATCATACTGAAATAAGAAACTTTCTAAGTATAACCAATTAAAAATTCACCATCATTTCAGAAATAATCAAGTTTATATTCAATATTATTCTCAGCATCTGTTTCTCTTCATTCTGTCTTCTTGCAGCAGTTAAGTGTCAGATAGTCATTGACAGTTAGATCCAATATACCTTATAAGGGGGGGGGGCTTCTTTCCTAGCAGATAAATTAGAGCTCACTCAAATAACTGATTCTAGTATAAACAACATGTAAGAAAATAACTGCCTTTTGCACAAATTCTGCATGTAGAGAGACATGATGTCTGGTGATTTTAATAGAATGAGCTCTAATGCATCTGCTAGGAAAGGGAGCCCCCTATAAGATATATTAGATCTAACTGTCAATGAATATCTGACACCCAACTGCTGCATGAAGAATGAGGAGAAACAGATGGTGAGAGAGGGATAGTGAACATAAACTTGATTATTTCAGAAATGGTACAGCATTTTTATTTGATTGTATTTAGAAAGTTTTTATTTCAATATGATTAAGCTTATATTAAGCATTTTTGCGATAGATCCCCTTTAAGCACAACTTGTCCCAGTCAAATATAGATAAGGATAATGGAAGGATCGGGAGTTAGAGGCTACACAAATCCTTGTTTCACCCTTATATAGGGGATGTGTGTATTGTGAGTATCCACGCGTATACTGTATGTGGGTGCATTATATGATTGATGTGTGTGCCCGTGCGAGCAACTCTAAGTTACTCTTTTTTTAAGAATCATTTAATGGGTAAATGGACTTATCTAAAGTAAACACATGGCTGGTGTCTGCCTCCTGACATAGTGAGAATGCAGAGATCATGTCAATATGGTATGTCTTATCTATCCCTTATACTTCCAAAAGATTAAAAGCCCCTTCTGTTTTTTTCTTTTGCTTCTACTCCATCTGCCAGGCACCCACTATCTCATTACTATCTTACACACCAGTTCTGGTCATCCAGCTGCTTTGCTGCACATACTCATTCATTCTTACTGCTGCCATTCTCATCTCTTCAGAGTTCTCTTCAATGAGTCTGAGCTGTCTACATTTAGCCTTATGATCCAAATAAACCTTTCTTTACTACCTATTTTTCATATTGATGTTATTCTAATTAGTACCAGGCACTTTTCTGGTACTCCATATATCAAGTTTTTAGAACTTCGGTGGAGCTGTTTCTTTGTCTTGCTTAGCTTTCTACTAAAGTCTCTGGGGCAAATTCACTAATCAGCGGAGTTGCACTACCGCAGGCTTCGCCACACTTCACCGCACTTCGCCAGGGCACCGCTAATTCACTAAAATCCGAAGTTGTACTCAGGGAGGCGAACAGTAGCGAAGTTGCGCTAGCGTTAATTCGATAAGGAAAGCAAAGCCTAATTTGCATACGGCGCCAAGTTAAAGTACAATGGACGTATATGTAGCAACAAATACATTACACTACACAAGCCTGGGAAAGCTTCATAAGATAAAATAGAGTTGTTATATTGCCCTATACATGTGCCCACTGTATAGTTAATGTGCCATATGTTAGGAAATGTATGGGGGAAGGAGGGTATCCCCAAAAAAATGTATGATCTTTTTCAGCCTATCACCCTTAAAAATAAGAAAAGACACCAGCGTTTTTTGGGACTTCGAAAAATGTTCAACTTTTTTTGAAGCAATCCTTATCTACTCTATTGCACTTCGCCTGGTCTGAGGTGGCGAAGGCAAGACTGGTGCAAGAGGTAACGTTCAGTAAAATGCGCAAGTTAGTGAATTCGCGTATTTACGTCCCTTCGCCATATCGCAACTTCGCCTGGCGTAAGGGTGTGAAATAGCGCTAGAGTAGGTCCACTTTGCTAGCGAATTTATGCCAGCACCCGTTAGTAAATCGGCGAAGTAACAAAATGACGTCACGCTGGCGAATTTGCGTTAGCGTTAGGCGCTTCACACTTCCCTGTAAATTTATCAGGATATCAGACCACTGTGCTGTGATTGCTGTGTTCTAAACATAGCTAGAATCTTGGCTGTAAAACAGACGTCACCAACCTTGTCTTTTTTCCATGAGCCACATTCAAATGTAAAAAGAGTTGGGAAGCATCACAAGCATGAAAAAGGTTCCTGGGTGGCCAACTAAGGGCTGTGATTAGTTATTTGAAACCCCCAATGTGGACTGGCAGCCTACAGGAGGCTCTGTTCGGCAGTACACCAAACCAAAAGGAAAACTTTATTAAAGGGCAAATTGTCACCTCAGCAGAGCCGGATTTGAGCGGCAGGCGCCCCTATGCCGCGCGTTCCTAGTGCCAGGCCACGTGGTCCCAGTGCTGGGCTGCGCAGTCCTAGTGCCCGCAGCGCTCTAGTGAGCGCAGGTACACCAGAGCACTGAGGAGCTGCGCGCCCCCGGTGCTCCCTATAGAGCGGCTGATCAGCATGCCACCCCTAGGACTTTGTCGCCCTAGGCCTGGGCCTTTGTGGCTTAGCCACAAATCCAGGCATGCACCTCAGAAGGCTCCGCCACACTTCATGCAACTTGTCAGATGTTAATTCGCCAGCGAAAATTCGTCAGCACAGGCATTTCTAAGCAAACTTTCACTAGCATTACTTTCTTCCTAGCGTAAATTCGTTAACACACTTACTCTTATGTCAATTTAAATAGGGCAGGTACATATCGGTCATATATATGTCTTTATTAGTGATGTTGTTGAAATTGCTTGAAGTGGCCACTTATTTTTCACTTTTTTTATGATATTTGTCCTTTACGCCTTTTAGTACAGTAAATTGGCGATGTCCCTGTGGATTGTCATTTTGCCAAATATTTGCTAGCGACGCCCACTTTGCCCTTTAGTAAATTTGCCCCCTGGTTTTTATGCAACTAAAACTCGCCTCCAAGCCAGGAATTCAAAAATAACCCTTTGGAGCAAAATGTTGCTCGCAAGCCACTGGTTCCATAACAGAACTACTGCATTTTGGCCAAGGCAACCTCAATTTGAATGTGGTCCTAATTAAAAGGCCATGAAAATATAAAAATACAGCATACATACAAAGGTGCAAGTATTTCTATGCAAAGGCTATTGCTCTCCCATTTTTCCTAATATCACATGGTGCCCTGGGTGTGGATCATGCAAGTTTCCTTGTCCTGGGGCTGCACCTACAGTTAGGGGCACATTTACTTAGGGTCGAATATCGAGGGTTAATTAACCCTCGATATTTGACTGTCGAAGTTAAATCCTTCGACTTCAAATATCGAAGTTGAAGGATTTACCGCAATTTGTTCGATCGAATGATCGAAGGAAAAATCATTTGATCGAACGATTAAATCCTTCGAATCAAACGATTCAAAGGATTTTAATCCATCGATCAAACGAAATTCCTTCGATCAAAAAAAGCTTAGAAAGCCTATGGGGACCTTCCCCATAGGCTAACATTGTACCTCGGTAGGTTTTAGGTGGCGAAGTAGGTGGTCAAAGTTTTTTTTAATGAGACAGTACTTCAACTATCGAATGGTCGAATAGTCGAACAATTTTTAGTTCGAAACGTTCGATTCAAAGTCGTAGTCGAAGGTCGAAGTAGCCAATTCGATGGTCGAAGTAGCCAAAAAAACACTTCGAAATTTGAATTTTTTTGCATTCAAATCCTTCACTCGAGCTAAGTAAATGTGCCCCTTAGTGTAAATGTTGGCTAATGCTTCGGACCTGAGGGATTTACGGATAAGGAGTCTTTCCGTTGTTTAGATCACCATACTTTACGTCTACTAAAAAATCAAACTAAACATTACATAAATCCAATAGGATAGTTTGGCTTCCAATAAGGATTACTTACATCTCAGTTGGGCTCAAGTACACTGTACTGTTTTATTATCACAGAGAAAAGGGAAATCATTTTTTACAAATCTTGAATTATTTGATTAAAATCAAATCTATGGGAGATGACCTTCCCGTAATTCGGGTTTCCTGTAGTTGTCAACACAACACTTTGTCTAGTGGCACAAATCAGAACTTTTATTTTTGAGGGCAGTACAAGAAATCTGCAGAAAACTGCAGAAATGCAAAAAAAAACACATATTATTGGAAATCAATAAAATCTTCTACATTCTGTAGCTTTTACCAGGGCTTGTGCTGCTGGCACTTTCTTTTATAAAATTTCAGGTAATGTTTCACTGCCTGTGCATCCGATGTTGGCTTTCAAGGGATATTATGGTCATTACAGAAAGCAGTTAATTGTGTATATGTATGTTGTATTCAGGCCAAGCCAGACGGGCGACCAAGGCAACCCAAAAGGCCAATTCGCCCCATTTGTGGGTAGGGCATGCACGCACATTCGGGAAATGTTTCAATTCGTGAAGGGGGAAGAGAAAGGGCCCGGACCAGGGGTAGGCTAAAAGAAGAGGTAGGTAGGCACGTGCCTCTTCTGTCTACCCCTAGTTCCAGCCCTGGCTGTATTCATAAATAGAAAGGGCCATACATACAATAAAAAGAACATAAACAATAAAAAATGTATAATTGTGTTTAAAGGGCATGTAAAGTCTAAAATAGAATAAGGCTAGAAATGCTGTATTTTGTATACTAAATATAAACATGAACTTACTGCACCACAAGCCTAATCAAACAAATAATTTATGCTTTCAAAGTTGGCTACAGAGAGTCACCATCTTGTAACTTTGTTAAATATCTTTGCAAGACTAAGACTGTGCACATGCTCAGTGTGGTCTGGGCTACTTAGGGATCATCATAAACAAAGCTGCTTGAGTTCTGCATGGCTGGGAAGTAAGGCGGGGGCTCCCCCTGCTGTTCATAAGTATGATTGTTTCCCTGCTCAGCAGTTAGGGACCGTATGACAATTCCTATCCACAGCAGTAAACGAAGGGAGAATTTCACTGCATACAGTCAGGTTTCTTATAAAAACGGTACACATTCTTTAATTGAAGTATATTGCCTTTACATGCCCTTTAATGTTAAGTGCCGCAAGAAGGGAGGTAGAGAGTAGAAGGGAGGTTCTTACCCAGTAAAAATTGCAATCCAAAGTTTCTGTCAAAGCTGTCAAAATAAAGAATGTGCTGATGAATCAGTGCAGCAAGGCCAGTTCTTGAACCCCCTCCAGAGGCAACCCCAGCACTGCCCATGGAGGTGCTTATACTGTTTATATGTCAGCATTAACACTACTTTACCTTTAGCAGATATCAACATTGCTGGTTTATCCACCACCCCAAGCAGCGCTGGAGTCTCCATCACACTTGAGGAAGGGCCCTACCCTGAAATGTTTGTACGGTGTCTGACAATGAACTGGCTTTCCTGAACTTTCCTACCAGTGGTGCCTTTGGGCATTTTTCTTTGTTTTTTTAAGAATTGGAGAATTCTTGGCTTTGGCCATTATTGCCTCCTATTAATTTTATATGTATTCTTGTTTATTTATATATATAGCTCTGCCATACAGAAATAGTTCATCATTATATCAAATTGAACCTTATCATCTACCATCATTATGCTTCGGCCAAACCCTTG
This sequence comes from Xenopus petersii, assembly GCA_038501925.1. Classification (NCBI taxonomy): domain Eukaryota; kingdom Metazoa; phylum Chordata; class Amphibia; order Anura; family Pipidae; genus Xenopus; species Xenopus petersii. The sequence goes on from CM076683.1 coordinate 18,797,993, forward strand.
AGTTTCTCTTGACTTTTTTTTGACTTATATGCCAAGACATCATGTGCTCTATTTTTCAGGCCAATTTTTTCATACCTCATATAATCTATATTTGCCACACTCACTTACATCTGTTGCTCTGCGACATGATCCTAATATACTGTATGTAGACCCTAGGGCAGTTGTCTGTTTCAGGACCATCTATAGCAGTGATCTCCAACCAGTGGCTGGCGAGCAACATGTTACTCATGCATAGGTCAGGGAGCAACGCAAGCATGAAAATGTTCCAGGGGGGTGCTGTGTTTGGATATTTGGTAGCCTTATGTGGACTTGCAGCCTGGCAACCTTTACAAACTAATAGATTGTTATGGTTAGCTTTCCATTTATTGTCCATAACCAATGGTGGGTTCATTCTGGAAACCTGTAGATTGAGTTTCCCCAACCTCTTTTATCTGTTGCTCGGCTTGGTAATTTGGTAGCCCTATGTGGACTGGCAGCCTACAGGAGGTTTTTTTGGCAGTGCACCTGGTTTTTATGCAACAAAAACTTGCATAAAAAGCACCTGCTTTAAGGACACTGTCTGGGAGCAAAATTCTTGGAGGCAAGTTTTTGTTGCTTAAAAACCTGGTGCACTTCCAAAAAAAACTCCTGTAGGCTACCAGTCCAAATTGCCAAGTCAAGCAACCCCCTGGAATATTTTTCATGCTTGCGTTGCTCCCCAACTGATTTTACATCTCAATATGGCTCACAGATAAAATTGGTTAGGGAAACCTCAATCTACAGGTTTCCAGAATGAACCCACCATTGGTTATGGACAAGAAATGGAAAGGTAACCATGAAAATCTTTTTGTTTGTAAAGGTTGCCAAAGAAGTGGAACTTTGTCTCATCTGGCCACCACTGGATCACGTGTGGTGGATTTATGAATACTCACTGGCCAAAGACAGTCTTCACAATCTTATCTTAGTCCTCAAGTGATTGAGTTTTTGCCTAGCTTGATCAGTATCAGACAGAGGTACAATTAAATACTGATCAGGAATAGCCTTCTATTGGGACCACATAACACTGTCAACTCATTCAAGAGTGAACTAGTCAGTATCTACCCACTGGAGACTCTACTCCGACCAATCAGCCCCTTTGGGCAGTGTTTATTTTAGTCATCTATGCTTACTGTAAAACTGAGCAATATCTGAGTGATCCACCTGAATGAAGAGCAGCTACATTATGCAAGTAGAGGCTCAAGTATGGCTGGTTTATGACCCACTGTGAACATATTTCACTCAGGTTAGAAACTGGGCTTATTACCTCTGATTTAGCTACTGAAAACAAAATGAAGTTTGTAGCATTTAGCAGGTTTATCTGAAAATCTCTAGTTAAAAACTTTAATGAGCTCTAATGGGGCCAGGTATGTGACTGGTCATGCTCCACCCTAAGGCACCGTCACATCTCTCCTTATGGGAAATGTTTTACAGACAGACCACGCCACCCCATGGGAAACCTCTGACTCACCCTCCTTATTTCATTAGATTACAGGTTCTCACAAACTGGGCCTATTTGTAGCAAATTTGTAGCAAGTCTTTTGTATGCATTGTTTAATATACCACTGTAGAGTATGATGGCATGTAACAGGATTGTAATAATAATAATTATGCTTCTGGGTGTGGTTAAGCTCAGACTGAATAACTGACATGAACATGAGAGCTGAAGGACGGCACAGGCATTTACTTAAGCAAATTACTAAATAATCATGGAGCTTCCACCCTATGACTATGACCCACATAACTGTTTGATCAAAAACACTGTAATGGTCTCCAAGCACCACGAATGGCTTCAGGACACTTTCAGCAGATGGAAAATGCTAGGAGTTGTCTGCCCAGGTAAAGTTATCCACTAGGTGTTAGAAGTTGGACCTGGAAGTTGTTGTTATTATTATGGAGTCTTGTGCTAAACTGACAGCAGCGGAGAGGCCTCATCTTCATATTCTGCCCGTGACCCAAAAAGAAACCTATGAGGGCTACTTGTGGCATTTCCCATTGCTGCAGTAAGAGGTGACCTGCAGCAACAACAAGTTTGTTGATCTAAATCCGGGGAAACCGACTATTTTTTACCCATGAGCAACATTCAGAAAAGAGTTGGGCAGCAAAGCAAGCATGAAAATTGTTCCTGGGGGTACCAAATAAGGGCTGGGAATGGCTATTTTGTAGCCCATGTGTGGACTGGAAAGCCACAGGAGACTCTGTTTGGCAGTACACATGGTTTTTAATTCAACCAAAACTTGCCTGGAATTAAAAAATAAGCACCTGCTTTGGAGCCACTGGGAGCAACATCAACAGGGTTTGTGAGCATGATGTTACTCATGAGCCACTGGTTGGGGATCACTGGTCTTAATACTTCATCATCAACATACCCCTAAAGGAAGTGTTTTTTCAGACTTTATAGGTTTCAGACCACTTTTGTGGTCCAACATTTGCTCAAGGCCAAATACCACTTATTACCTCATCTCAGTAGTAGGTAGGTAGTAGGGTTGCCACCTTTTGTTGTTGTTGTAGAAAACGGGCACGGGTGGCCCGGTGACGTCGGGGGGAGGACCAGTGAAATCAGGGGGTGACGTCAGGGGGGTGGGTGACATCAGGGATGGGGCTGATGACGTAGGGAGGCAGGCCCAGACTGGCAATCTGTGGGTTCTGGCAAATGCCAGAGGGGCTGCTATAAGGTGCCATAGAAAGTCAGTATTTTGTGGGCTGGTGGGGGCTGTTTGGGCCTCTGTGTACCTGAAATGCCAGGGCCTATTTTGGCTGTCAGTCCAGACCTGGCGATGTCAGGGGCTGGACTAATGATTTGGTGATCAGCAATTGGCTCATTGCCATGTCATTCACTTTAATGTCCAGTCTGGATTTCCTAATTTGGAAATCCAGACAGGAACTTTTTACCTGAGTAGCCCTTCCAAAAACCGGACTGTCCGGGTGACAACAAAGGAGCAAGATCTTCCTCAATCTTCTGTCACTTACATCATATCCTGTGCGCCGAAAATTTATTAAAGTTCAAAAAACGCTGGCGACGTTTCCTTTTTTTAAGCAGGTTTGCCTGCAAAAGTCCTAACTGTTTTTTTCGGTAAACGGGTTTCTCCACATATTTTATAACCTATGGAACATGAACTTTATAGTGGGCTCATGTGTAGGGCATTATATTAACTCTCTTGTCTTTATTAAGGTTCCCTGGACTTGTGTAATAAAAAGTGGTAACTTCAAGCATTTGCACCAACATTTATAATAAAGACGTCCATACAACGTCAAATGCAAATTGACCTAAGCGCAAGATCACTAGAAAATTTTTGGTAGGCATAAAGGAACGCTAGTGAAAAGTCGCCATCGGTTGATTTCCGGGCTGAAACTTCGCATTTTAGTGAATTAGCGTATTTGTAGCACATCTGCGCCTGGCGAAGCGGTGTGAGGGTTGCGAAGCCGACGCTGGCGAAAATTCGCCAGTTAGTATATCTTCCCCTAGGTGTGTTGTTATCCTTAGAGGAGAGCAGGGGAATTTTTGCAGCAGTGTTTAAGACTGACTAAAAAGAGTAGAAGTAGGAGTCCAGAAGGCTGTTTAGTAGTGGGTTGCAATAGTCTGAGTGGGAAAGCATAAAGGCATGAATGCTTTTCTAGTTACATTAGAGAAATAGGCACAGATTTAAAAAAATATTATTTGACATTAATTTATGTACATGATGTGATGTGTGTCCAAGTGTGATTTGTCAGAAGAAATGCTGTTGAAAAATGCCACATTGTGTTATATTGTGTAATGCAGTTATATCAGATCCTGTCTGTGCATCTCATCAGAATATAGTGTGGCTAAACCTTTAATGAATCAGCTAAACCTTCTTTTATGTCGGCAAAAGGTTTTCAAGATTCTTCCGTAGTGAAAGCCTGAATGATATTGGGTGGTACAGTTTCCCCCATTTCCAGCAAGAGTTATTACAAGCAAGTTTATCTAGACCTTGTATCCTATGCAGCTAAAGTAAACCACATTTAATCCCAGATCCCCCATTCAGACTGACTCCATTGTTAGCGTGAAGGAGACTATACAATGTGTTTAGCTTGGCGCTTTTGCAGTTGCCATTTCCCACAAATTTTGTATTCGTGGGATAAGGCGACTTTCTAACTAACCCTCCAAATCAAATTACCAGGAATCCAACACTAGAAATCCCCATACTTTAGCATGAACAAATGTTTATAAGTTCCCATACCAGAAACCCCATAAAGTGAAAATATATATATATATATGTAGGAGTGACTAGATTCGTATGTAGATTCGTATCTGCTCAGCCTGAACCTACAAATAAACAGTTTCTTGTCAACAAATGTCCTATGAAGTACAAGAAATGTTTTAAATTCAATGGTTCCATAGAGATGTGTGAATTTGGTGCCTGTTTATCCCCCTGGTAAATACTAAAACCGTTGTATTCTACTGGTCTGTGATTTGCAAAAGAAAATGTATGCCATGTTACCCTAGCACAGGGGTCCCCAACCTTTTTACCTGTGAGCCAGATTCAAAAATAAAAAGAGTTGGGGAGCAACACAGGCATGCAAAATGTTCATGGGGTGCCAAATAAGGGCTGTGATTGGATATTTGGTGGCCCCTATGTGGAATGGCAGACTACAAGAGGCTCTATTTGTCTTCACCTGGTTTTTATGCAGCCAAAGTTGACTCCAAGCCTGGAATACAAAAATAAGCACGTGCTTTGAGGCCACTGAGAGCAACATCCAAGGGGTTGTGGAGCAACATGTTGCTTGTGAGCTACTGGTTGGGGATCACTGCCCTAGCATATCACTAGCTCCTAGATCACTGAGCTGCCAGACTAAGGGGCAAATTCACAAAGATTCGTAGTTTCGCCAGCGCTCCGCAAATTCACTAAAATCCGAAGTTGCGCACAGGGGTAGCGTAAGGTTGCGAAGTTGCGCTAGCGTTGATTCGCTAAGTGAAGCGAAGTTACGCTAGCGAAGGTTAATTTGCATACGGCGCCAAATTCAATTTTCAATGGAGGAATACGTATCAGCACTACAAATGCCTAGAAAACCTTCAAAACATCAAATAAAAATTTTATTTTGCCCTACACATGTGCCCACTGTATAGTTAAGTTGCCATGAGTTAGGAAATGTAGGGGGGAAGGAGGGGAGCCCCAAAAAAATTTTCGATCTTTTTCAGCCTATCACTCATAATATAGAAAACACGCCAGTGTTTTTTGGGACTTAGAAAAAATGTGAACTTTTTTGGAAGCAATCCCTATCTACTCTATTGCGCTTCGCCTGGTCTGAGGTGGCAAAGGAAGTCTAGCGTAAAAGGTAGCGTTCAGTACACTGCACGCGTTAGTGAATTTGAGTAGTTATGTCCGTAACGAAAATTCGCCAGGCGTAAGGGTGCGAAGTAACACTAGCGAATCTACGCCATCGTTCGTTAGTGAATTTGCGAAGTAACGAAAATGCCCAAGGCTAGCGAATTGACGCTAGCGTTTGGCTCTTCGGCGCTTAGTGACTTTGCCCCTAAAACTCTAGAGACAGGAACATTAAACTTCAATTTTGGGAAAACGGTAAAATAATTTAAGATGGAAAGCAACTGAAAAAAGTATTTTATTTTATGGTGAACAATCTGAAAAAAAACTGGACTGAAAAAAGTGTTTGTAAGGTGAACAGCCCCTTTAAGAAGCGCTTGTAGGCATCGTAACTTTGTCAATAAGAAGTTTTATTACCTTTATGCTGCACTGGTACAAACTATAAAATTCGCAAACCTTCTTCCACTGTCTGAAGTAGTCACTAATCAGTTTCCAGGTTGGCAAAGGCTATATTACATTCGCACAAAGGCATACATTTTTCACATTGCAAATAGTTTTCCATTACCGACTTTTATTACATTTCCCTAATAGTCTATATAGTTCTTCTAAAACGGATTTACATAGCGGGCTCCCCTAGGCCCACAGCCGTTTGTTGTCCCTGTCCCCTCCCCTTTATTTTGCAAAATTTATTTTTTTTATTATTTTTATTATTTTTTATCAGGACAGGAGCATTGGGGATTGGAGAAATTAAAAAAAATGATTGTATCTCCTGCGATTCCCAGTGTTTTTGAACCAATGTGGATGTATTTGGGGCATATGCCCACCCCTAAAATCCTGCTGCTGTAGGCCCGGCCCTTGGTGGCCTTTCCACAAATCCGGCCTATCTGAGATGGGATGTACATTAGCGCTTGGTTAAATGAGAAAGTATTTCTTTACATGACTTTAATGTTAAGAAAGATCAAGATAAAAATATTAAGATTGCCTCTTGGTACAATATAATATATCATGACCAAATAAAACTCACTGGAGGGGATAAAATAATTCTAGATTTATCCATTAAAAACATGAACCAGATGCGTTTCATACCTCACAGGTACTTACTGTAAACATAGGTGCAAGTGATTATGCATCCGTGGGGTACAAATGATGCCAGGCACAGTTCCAGGTTTACATAGAGTATACAGCCTGTGTTAGGTTGTATGCCAGGCAGTTCCCATCCAAGTTAATGGCAGGCTGAATAGGCATTGCTTGGATCACCTTAAAGGAAAAGGAAAGCTAGCAAAGCAATAGCAATTGCCAATAGATTAGCCACAATAGTGCAAGATATAACTATTTATTCTGTAGAATGCTTTACCATACCTGAGTAAACAGCTCTAGAAGCTCTCTCTGTTTGTTTAGGATAGCAGCTGCCATGTTAGCTTGGTGTGACGTCACTTCCTGCCTGAGTCTCTCCCTGCTCACTCACAGCTCTGGGCTCAGATTATAGCAGGAAGGGGAGAAGGGAGGGAGAGAGGAGCAAACTGAGCATGCTCAAGCCCTAGCCCTGGAGGTTTAAACTGAAAACAGGAAGTCTGATACAGAAGCCCATGTGTACACAATAGAAGGAAAGAAGACAGAGGACTCAGAGAACATTACTTTGAGGGTTTACTGGTGTATTTATATAGACCTTTCTGATAAAACGTAATTTTAGCCTTTCCTTCTCCTTTAATCCTGCTAAACATCATTTAAACGTTAAATGAAAACGTTTTAACCCACCACAATTCGTTTGCCTCCAATATGGACTCATGCAGCTTAGTTGCCATCATGTACAAGCTTTTATTATTATTACTGAGGAAAAAATGTATATTTGTTTTTTAATTATTTGCTTATACTATGGGAGATGGCCTTCCTATTAATAAGAGGTTTCTGGATAATGACCCCATATCTGTAAAAGAACTGCAGTTTGCATTGAGCAGATTTTTTTTTTATCATATGACCTCATAACTAGATTGTTTTACATTATTATTATTGTTTTTTTTTATTATTATTTTTATATACATACATACATGTATACATTCCTGAATCACTGGCCAGATCTGTCATTATAAATAGTGGGTGGGGGGGACATATAAATGAACTTACTTTACCTGCCAGTTAGGGGGTTATTTTTAGTGGAAAGAAAAACTCAAATTTTTCGTGATTTATTACACCCCGAGGCTGCTAATCCGAAAATACTCCATCTCCAAGCTGTCGGGGGTTCTGTAGAAATCAATGGCAAAGGTCCCATTTCAATTTTGAAGATATCATGGTCGGCGTTGTGTTTTGGCCAAAAATCTGAAAAATTAGGGGGCATAAAACCTGAAAAATTTGAGTTTCTTTCACCAAAACCTGCATTTTTTGAATTTTTTTCCCAACATATTTTAGCGAGTTTTTTCAATCATAAATAAGGTAAAATAGTGGATTCTAGTTTACTTCTACTTTTTTTACTTAAAAGATCTGGATGAAACGGATTTTGATCAATAACCCTCTAAGGGGCAAATTCACTAACCGGCGAAAATTCACCAGCGATAGCTTTGCGCACATGGCAACACTTCGTCAGGTGTAAATTCGCCTGGACAACGCTAATTCACGAAGATCTGAAGTTGCGCACAAATGCTGGTGAAATTACGCCAGTGAAATTACGCTCAGCATTTCAAAGTTACGCTAGTGTTTGCTAATTAGCATACGGTGTGCAGTTAAAGTACAATGGACGTATATGCTGCAGCTAATACATTACACTACACAAAGCCAGGGAACCTTAAAGGAAAACTATATCCCCAAAATGAATACTTAAGCAACAGATAGTTTATATCAAATTGAATGACATATTAAAGAATCTTACCAAACTGGAATATATATTTACATAAATATTGCCCTTTAACATTTCTTGCCTTGAATCACCATTTCGTGACTCTATGGGGCCGATTCACTGAATTCGAGTGAAGGGTTCGAATTGAAAAAAATTCGAATTTCGAAGTTTTTTTGGGCTACTTCGACCATCGAATGGGCTACTTCGACCTTCGACTTCGAATCGAACGATTCGAACTAAAAATCGTTCGACTATTCGACCATTCGATAGTCGAAGTACTGTCCCTTTAAGAAAAACTTCGACCCCCTACTTCGGCAGCTAAAAGCTACCGAAGTCAATGTTAGCCTATGGGGAAGGTCCCCATAGGCTTGCCTGTGATTTTTTGATCGAAGGATTTTATTTCGATCGTTGGATTAAAATCCTTTGAATCGTTCGATTCGAAGGATTTAATCGTTTGATCGCAGGATTTGCGCAAAATCGTTTGACTTCGATATTCGAAGTCGAACGATTTTAGTTCCCAGTCGAATATCGAGGGTTAATTAACACTCGATATTCGACCCTTGGTGAATCGGCCCCTAACTGTAACAGGAAGAAGTGAAGAAGCAAAAGGCAGAACTCTGTCTGTTAATTGGCTCATGTGACCTTACATGTGGTTTGTATGTGTGCACAGTGAATCTTACGATCTCAGGGGGCGGCCCTTATTTTTTAAAATGGCAATTTTCTATTTATGATTACCCAATGGCACATACTACTAAAAAAGTATATTATTATGATAATGGTTCATTTACATGAAGCAGGGTTTTACACATGAGCTGTTTTACTCAGTATCTTTTAATAGAGACCTACATTGTTTGGGGGGTATAGTTTTCCTTTAATAAAATTATATAAAGTTTTTATAATGTCCTACACATGTGCCCACAGTATAGTTTAGGTGCCATATGTTAGCAAGGACGGTACTCCAAAAAAAAATTTACGAATTACGATCTTTATCAGTCTATCACCCTTTAAATAGGAAAAAATGCCAGTGTTTTTTTGAGGAACTCCTATCTACTCTATTGCACTTCGCCTGGTCTGAGGTGGCGAAGGCAAGTCTGGCGATAGAGGTAACGATCAATAAAATTAAAAACTTAGTGAATTTGTGTAGTAACACTCTTTCGCCAGACCAAAAATTCGCCTGGCGTTAGAGTGGGAAATTACGCCAGCTACCGTTAATCGGCAAAGTGCCGAAATGACGTCACGCTGGTAAATTTTCGCCAGCGTTAGCCACTTCGCCCTTTAGTAAATTTCCCCCCAAGGTTTTTTTGAGGGTCACTATATAAAAAGGGGGCACCAAACACCTATTTGCCAGGAATAGTTTACCACTGAATAGTGCCTGTTCTTTGAGAACATACGGACAGACTTTGGAATGAGTAATTTACAATAGGTAGTTCCTATATTTGTTAAAAATTCTTCAAAATAGCCCTCCCTGATATTCCACCAAATATTATTCCATTAATTATTTTTTTCATCATTGTAATAATAATAATAATAACAACAATAATAATAATAATCATAATAATAATATTATATACATATGTATATGACATTCCTGAATAACTGGCCAGAGCTGTCATTATAAATGGGGGGGGGGCATATAAATGAACTTACTTTACCCAGCAGTAAGTGTTTTGAGGGGCACTATATAAAAAGGGGGGCACCATACACTTATTAGCCAGGGATAGTTTACCACTGAGTAGTGCTTGATCTTTGAGAACATATGGACAGACATTAGAATGAGCACTTTACAATAAATAGTTCCTGTGCTAAACAATTCCTCAAAATAGCCCTCCCTGATATGCCACCAAATATTATTCCATTATTTTTTTTTTATCCATCCATGCTAAACCCATTGTGGGTGATTTAGGAGCCGATTCACTAAGGGTCGAATATCGAGGGTTAATTAACCCTCGATATTCGGCTAGGAATTAAAATCCTTCGGCTTCGAATATCGAAGTCGAAGGATTTAGCGCAGATAGTTCGATCGAACGATCAAAGGAAAATTCCTTCGATCGAACGATAAAATTCGAAGGATTTTAACCCAACGTTTGAAGGAATATCCTTCGATCAAAAAAAGTTAGCCAAGCCTATGGGGACCTTCCCCATAGGCTAACATTGACTTCGGTAGCTTTTAGATGGCGAACTAGGGGGTCAAAGTTTTTTTAAAGAGACAGTACTTGGACTATCGAATGGTCGAATAGGCGAACGATTTTTACTTCGATTCGAAGTCGTAGTCGAAGGTCGAAGTAGCCCATTCGATGGTCAAAGTAGCCCAAAAAAAACTTCGAAATTCGAGGTTTTTTACCTTCAAATACTTCACTGGAAGTTAGTGAATCGGCCCCTTATTGTAGGAGAGAGACTTCCCGTAATGACACGTATAAGACATTTTTAACAATTTCAGATTTTTACTAGTGAACTGTCACATTAAATGATACTGTGCTCCTTTCTGTCTTATGCTTTGTATTTTCAATGATTACAGTCAGTTAAATATTCCTATCGTTAACCTCTGTTCTGAGCTGAATGTTCTTGTACAATTACCATTCCTTCATTATCATAAGTCTAACGTTTCCAGTTGTGAGAGGCACGGGGTATAATTTTCTGTCTAGCAGGGAATTCATTTCAGAGCAGCTAAATGGCAGTTAATCTTAAGGCCGTAGAGCACAGAAATTATATGTTTCACTTACTGAGTCGGACCTTCGATGGAAATCAATGGAATGGGTGAAAATGACATGGTTCCTGCCGAGGAGACAGCCTCCGCATTCACAGACACTGCCCCAGGCTGTCTCTCATGGCGAGCCCAGACACTAACAATTTGCACAGCCACAATGTTCATATCACTGGAAAGACTTGCAAATGCCCTTTGTTATATGCAGGTAGCCAGAGCTGTGTTAGGAAAAAGGACACCGGCGTTGTTCACCCCATTAACCTAATTAACTATTAGTATCATGTAAAGAGGGATATTCTGAGACAATTTGCGATTGGTTTTCATTTTTTATTATTTGTGTTTTTTGAGTTATTTCATTTTTATTCAGTAGCGCTCTAGTTTCCAATTTCATCCATCTGATTGCTATGTTCCAAATTACCCTAGCAACCATGCATTGCTTTGAATAAGATATTGGAATATGAATAGGAGAGGCCTCAATAGAAAGATGAGTGATAAAAAGCAATAACAATACATTTGTATAACTTGTAATTTAATAACTATAGAGAAAAAATGAAGGCCAATCAAAACATTGCCTGGCACTGGTACCATGTACAGTTATGGGACCTGTTATCTATAATGCTTGGGACCAGGGGGGGGGTTTGGATAAGGGATTTTTTTGTTAATTTGGATCTCCATACCTTAATTCTGCTAAAAACAAATATTTCAACATTAAATAAACCCAATAGACTGGTTTTGCTTCCAAGAAGGATTAACTATGTCTTAATTGGGATCAAGTACAAGCTACTGTTTTATTATTACAGAGAAAAAGGAAATATGCTTAACATTTTAAAATATTTGATAAAAATGTAGTCTAGAGCTTTTCGGATAACAGGTTTCTGGATAATGGATCCCATACCTGTATCAGAGATATGCCCCTATCACTACTAACAAGGGTGACCCAATTAAATACACAAGCCCCCCAAGAATCAGACTTTGTAAATAAGTGTGCCAGTGTGTATTCTAGATCAACCATGTCCTTATGGTATTTTGGAGCTAAATGTGTCACTCTCTCCTAATTTGTGGCCCCATAGACTTTTAAGATTTGCAGTTAAATGCATGCCATACCATTTTCTTATCTTTTTGTAATGATCAAATTAAAGAGGTGTGTTCACCCTTTTATATACACTAATATGTCTTCTCAGTTCTTTCTTTCTTTCTTTCTTTCTTTCTTTCTTTCTTTCTTTCTTTCTTTCTTTCTTTCTTTCTTTCTTTCTTTCTTTCTTTCTTTCTTTCCACTTTGGACAACTGTAGCCATCTAGAAATCAGTATCCACCAATTATAAGGCACATATGCTCAATTTAGTGGCAACTAATAGAGTAACAGCTAATAATGTCCCCTATATATATATAGGGGATGCAAGATTCCATTGCCTTAGGTTGATTAGAAATCCTAATTGTGAGACATGGTCTTCAAGAATAAAGGAATTCACTTACAAATGAATAAGCCGTTAAAAAGAACCCCCCAGCTATGGTTACCTGTGAGCAACATTCAAATGTAAAAAGAGTTGGGGAACAACACAAGCATAAAGACATTCCTGGGGATGCCAGGTAAGAGCTGTGATTGGCTATTTGGTAGCCCCTATGTGGACTAGCAGACTACATGAGGTTCTGTTTGACAGCAGACCTGTGTTTATACAACCAAAACTTGCCTCCAAGCCTGAAATTCAAAAATAAGTACCTGCTTCGAGGCCACTGAGAGCAACATCCAAGGGGTAGGTGAGTAACATGTTGCTCACAAGTCAATGGTTGGGGATCTCTACCCTAACCAGATCAGCTTTAGAAGATAATAACCTAGAGTTGCACAGTCTGTTTTCCACAATAACCCCCAAATCTCTCTTGATTAAGGAACACCCCTACACTTATTAATTAGTATTCATATATTCAAATTGTATAACCGTGCATTATATCAGCGGCTCATTTAAACCCCTTGGAAAACATCTTGCATTGAACTTATTGTTTTGCACAATTTATTATAATCATTGAGCACAGAGCCAGTACTTACAACGCCAACCTCAGGGTCATTTATGAATTAAAAAGCAAAGAACAAAGGAAAGATATCCCTCGGGGCCCTTGACTACAAAATTTGCCAACAAGATGCTGTTTTTGGAGGAAGGGTTTGTTGGTCCCATGGATGTACTATTTATAAGGCTGCCGCCTAAAGAAACAATGAGCTACCGGAAAATCTGAAAGTCCTTGGTTTTCCTATGGTGCCCAAGAAAAACAATTCTACTTTTCATTTAATCATTTGCATATCCAGGTCAAGGGTGGATTACAGAAGCTCCCGTGTTCTTCATTATATCCATCTGCCTGCCCGTCTCTAATCCTACCACTATGTTTCCCCTTTTCACATGCCAGTAATTAAAGTTACTAAAAAAAAAGGCTTGTTGTTTTTATGGTGTATTTTGGAGACATGATGTGGCTTCCAACACTTTGATGAAGCAGCTAATTATGATGTTGCTCTTTCCTATCATTACTTTTATCTGGAGGAGTGGGAAGCCGAGAAGCTTTCATTAGCACCCTGTTTCAGATTATGTTTTATGATCTCCTAGAGCATTTTGCTTTACACAAATGATTTTATTACATGGCATCATGACTCAGACGTACACGGCATGTCATCTCTGAAATATGAAAGCACTTGTGCATGCAACAGCTGCTACGCCTGGCTATTATCACTAAGAGACTGGCTTATTGACTTGCTTCTAAAAACAAAACAAAAAAAGCCAGCCAAACATGTAAAGTCAGTTTAACAGGGTAAATTAGAAAAACCCTAAATTATTCATGTGCCCTAATACAAATGAAGGCTTTAAAAAAAAAATCATTATTACACATTGTTAGAAAATCTGTACTGTTTGTCTCTTTCACATTCTTCTGCAGTGCCTCATGTGTTCCGCTCTTTGCACTGACAAGTATCACATCCTACCAATCAAATAATACTGTAATGGATACTAGGGCTCTTTTACCAATTTGACGGGCCCTTCCATGGAGCACTTGGGTTGAGAAAAATGCAGGTCAAAAAATGTTGAAACACTGGAAGCACATAAAAATATCCATTGACTTTAATGAATTTTGCTAGTTTTCTCCACTTCACAAATGTTTACAAGATTTCGCAAATTATTCTAGTGTGCAAGCAAGGATCATTCCAGAGAACACCTATTAGCTGCCCCCCTAGAAGCAATACTGCCAAAGTCAAGCAATGCTGATTCAGGGTGAGCTGCAGCTCTTTTCAGGAGCAGGGACGGAACTAGTGGTAGGCAGAAGAGACACGTGCCTAGGGTGCAAACTTTGGGGCGCACAGGCACATAACTTTGCTGTTGTCTACTCCTAGTCCGACAGGTGTTACCTCAGTGCCAAGCCAAGCTCTGCAGAGGTGTGCCTGTTCACGCACGCATGTGCTAATCTGTGCACTTGTTTGCGCGCGTGCTCACGCTCGTTTGCACGGACACCGGTGAGGTAGCCTCGGATGCCCGGCTGTCCTGGCCCGGCACTGTTCATGAGTGCAAACTAATGGCAGCTCTGATAGACAAGTGATTTTTCTGGTTGTCATGTCTGTACAGTCTCTTCCATACTGTGGCTCTCCTAATCTCCTCTGCAGAATAGAGTGCCCACCTTACAGCTATACTGAGTGCAGAATAGATTGCCCACCTTACAGTTATACTGAGTGCAGAATAGAATGCCCACCCTACAGCTATAATGAGTGCAGAATAGAATGCCCACCTTACAGTTATACTGAGTGCAGAATAGAATGCCCACCTTACAGTTATACTGAGTGCAGAATAGAATGCCCACCTTACAGTTATATAGTGAGTGCAGAATAGATTGCCCACCTTACAGTTATACTGAGTGCAGAATAGAATGCCCACCCTACAGCTATAATGAGTGCAGAATAGAATGCCCACCTTACAGTTATACTGAGTGCAGAATAGAATGCCCACCTTACAGTTATACTGAGTGCAGAATAGAATGCCCAACTTACAGCTATACTGAGTGCAGAATAGAGTCTCAACCTTACAGTTATACTGAGTGCAGAATAGAATGCCCACCTTACAGTTATACTGAGTGCAGATCAGAATAGAATGCCCACCCTACAGCTATAATGAGTGCAGAATAGAATGCCCACCTTACAGTTATACTGAGTGCAGAATAGAATGCCCACCTTACAGCTATACTGAGTGCAGAATAGAATGCCCACCTTACAGTTATATAGTGAGTGCAGAATAGATTGCCCACCTTACAGTTATAGTGAGTGCAGAATAGAATGCCCACCCTACAGCTATAATGAGTGCAGAATAGAATGCCCACCTTACAGTTATACTGAGTGCAGAATAGAATGCCCACCCTACAGCTATAATGAGTGCAGAATAGAATGCCTACCTTACAGCTATACTGAGTATAGAATAGAATGCCCACCTTACAGCTATACTGAGTGCAGAATAGAATGCCCACCTTACAGTTATACTGAGTGTAGAATAGAATGCCCACCTTACAGTTATACTGAGTGCAGAATGGAATGCCCACCTTACAGTTATATAGTGAGTGCAGAATAGATTGCCCACCTTACAGTTATACTGGGTGCAGAATAGAGTGCCCACCTTACAGTTATAGTGAGTGCAGAATAGAATGCCTACCTTACAGCTATACTGAGTATAGAATAGAATGCCCACCTTACAGTTATACTGAGTGTAGAATAGAATGCCCACCTTACAGTTATACTGAGTGCAGAATGGAATGCCCACCTTACAGTTATATAGTGAGTGCAGAATAGATTGCCCACCTTACAGTTATACTGAGTGCAGAATAGAATGCCCACCTTACAGTTATACTGAGTGTAGAATAGAATGCCCACCTTACAGTTATACTGAGTGCAGAATAGAATGCCCACCTTACAGTTATACTGAGTGCAGAATGGAATGCCCACCTTACAGTTATATAGTGAGTGCAGAATAGATTGCCCACCTTACAGTTATACTGGGTGCAGAATAGAGTGCCCACCTTACAGTTATACTGAGTGCAGAATAGAATGCCCACCCTACAGCTATAATGAGTGCAGAATAGAATGCCTACCTTTCAGCTATACTGAGTATAGAATAGAATGCCCACCTTACAGTTATACTGAGTGCAGAATAGAATGCCCACCTTACAGTTATACTGAGTGCAGAATAGAATGCCCACCTTACAGCTATACGGAGTGCTGAATATTATTCAGCTATTGGCTTGCTGAGAATGCTGGGGGCTACATTACAACAAGGTATTTTTGATGTTACCTTCCTTTAAAAAATAAAAAAAAGGCTGTTCCCATGACGGTATATTGTGAATACTGGCTTTTATGTTAGAATAAGGGCAGAAATGTATAGAGAGATGAGTGAGGAGTCGCACAGCTGTATCTCAGCTCCAGTTCAGTGACAGGACATGGAGCAAAGCTGTGAAAGCAGCCGGCTGTGACTGGAGATGGAAGGGGAGAGAATGACAGAGAGAGAGATCCCCCAGGGGAAAAAGCAAAAACTGGATAGGCAACAATTATTGTAATTGAAGGTAATGACGCTCAGGCGCCAGCCTAAGAGATCTGCTTTGCATCATTCAATCCAGAGAAAAGAAAGGCTTCAAAGGACACTTCCCCAGCCACGGACTGCTCTGTAGATCAAGGCTAAGAAACTCTATTTATAAGACAACATGGGAGTGTACTACAAGTCCCAGAATCCTCCAACAGCCATTGTCTTGCTGCCCTAAAAATAAAATATTCCTGCTTTACAAGAATTTGAAGATGTAGTTACATGGAAGCAGCCCCTCATTAAAAAGAAGTGGAATGACAGATGGAGCAAGCTCCTGTAAAAGCAAACTTTGTGATTCTTAGGGTCATGTAACAGTGGAGCAGAACTTTGCAGCTCACTTACCTGCCTTGCACCATATAGTCCAATAATCACTTGCCATTTTCCCTTTGTGTTTCATTATAGAACTAATGTATGTAGAAATATCTTCCTGCTGCTTTAAAGCATCAATTAAGGTTATATTGACTTAGCTTGCAGATTCAGCCTTGCATAATTCCTGATCTCCTCCCATATCCCCCTCCCACCAGAGTGTCCCTGTACAAGAAGCCAGCCAGGAAGCTACCAATTAAAAATGGTAGATGGTTAAGTTCTCCTTTAAATAACATTTTTAGTGGCCCCTTAAAGGAACAGTAACACCAGAAAATGAAAGTGATTTAAAGGAATGACAATATAATGTAGTGTTGCCCTGCACTGGTAAAACTGGTGTGTTTGCTATAGAAGCACACCTATAGTTTATATAAACAAGCTGCTGTGTCGCCACAGGGGCAGCCATTCAAGAGCAGGACACTCCCATTATATACTACAGTGTTTATCTGTTATCTGCTGTGTATCCTGTGTCTTTTCTCCTTTTTCAGCTTTGAATGGCTGTCCCATGGCAACACAGCAGCTTGTTTATATAAACCATAGTAATACTTATCTGTTATCTACTGTGTATCCTGTGCTTGAATGGCTGCCCCCATGGCTACACAACAGCTTGTTTATATAAACTATAGTAGTACTTATCTGTTATCTACTGTGTATCCTGTGCTTGAATGGCTGCCCCCCATGGCTACACAGCAGCTTGTTTATATAAACTATAGTAGTACTTATCTGTTATCTTCTGTGTATCCTGTGCTTGAATGGCTGCCCCCATGGCTACACAGCAGTTTGTTTATATAAACTATAATAGTACTTATCTGTTATCTACTGTGTATCCTGTGCTTGAATGGCTGCCCCTATGGCTACACAGCAGTTTGTTTATATAAACTATAGTAGTACTTATCTGTTATCTACTGTGTATCCTGTTCTTGAATGGCTGCCCCCATGGCTACACAGCAGCTTGTTTATATAAACTATAGTAGAATTTCTGAAGCAAACAGACCAGTTTCACCAGTGCAGGGCAACAGTACATTATATTTTCATTACTTTAAAAGACTTTCATCTTTTGTTGGTTACTGTTCCTTTAAAGCGTTGCTGGCACCGCCCACATAACTATAACATTTGTCTAATGATGCCAAAATTGCCCCAACATATGCAGTTAGACATAAATCCTCTAAAAATCTAGAGAACATTAAAAAATTAACAGTACAATGTATAAATTGAGGGTCCTGTCAACAAGAATCCCATGCCGCAATAATTTTAGAGGTGCTAGTCTAATTTTAAATTATTTTGCACTTAATGGACCCTATGAGAATTCGAGTCAATGGTGAGGCCCCCCATGCCACAACTGGTAAAAATATATTTAAAGGGAATGTCTTCCCAAAAAAATGTTTTGCCTAATAAAAGAAAACATAAATCTAAAAGTAGCTTTGCAATATCCATTCATAACAACTTCCCTATGGTTTTTACATTATTTGTATGTGTATTTATATTGAAAGCGATGTCTGTCCCTTTCTAATCTCTGCCCTGATGGCTCAGACTGATGAAACAATGTAAAACAAGGCCACTGATTAACAGACCTGTCTTTGCTGCTGGGGAACTAAGACTTTTGCAACATTGTTTTAAAAGGAACAACCAGGAGTTGCTTTCAATAGCAATTGTTTTTTATGAATAACAGTAATAACCCTGAAAGTTTTCAATAAATGTATTTTGTAAAGTTGCTTTAATTATGGCAACAATTTATTTTGTAAATCTTGTAACTTTGTTATACATCTTCGCAAGACTAAGACTGTGCACATGCTCAGTGTGGTCTGGGCTGCTTAGGGATCATCATAAACAAAGCTGCTTGAGTTCTGCATGGCTGGTAAGTAAGGCGGGAGCTCCCCCTGCTGTTCATAAGTATGATTGTTTCCCTGCTCAGCAGTTAGGGACCGTATGACAATTCCTATCCACAGCAGTAAATGAAGGGAGAATTTCACTGCATACAGTCAGGTTTCTTATAAAAACTGTACACATTTTTTAATTAAAGTATATTGGAGAAAGGTTTATTTTTCATTAAAGAAAGTAAAAATGGGATTTTATTGTTTTGCCTTTCCTTGTCCTTTAAGCTGGATATGGAGCTAGGGCAGAACAGGTCTATCTCTAGATGTGAGATGTCTGAGTTCATAATAAAAGTGCATTATGGTAGCAATGTATTAATCGTTTCTTGTTTTATTAATCAGCTCAACTAATCCTTCCATTTTTGAATCCCAGATGAATGTCCCAGACACTACTGTTTATGAGTAAAGTTTTATCAGGGCTCTGGAACATGCCAGAGTGTTTTCAGACTAAGCTTTTAAATATTTTTGTGTGGGAAAAAAAATGTTAAGCACAAGCGGGGCTTCGGCACGAGACGGATTAATGGCTAAATCTGCTCATTTGGGCTCAAGGACGAGGTTGGAGTCTCAGGCAGCGGGGAGTTTGCTGTGTGTTTCCTGCCCCCTTGTGGCGAGGAGAGGTATAACATGAGCCAACAGTAGCAGGGGTCAGAATTAACCATTAAATTGCAGCTATGTATGAATATTTTTATTTGTATAGCGCTACTTGAGAGCAAAGCACTGTACAGCAGAAATCGCCGACTTGTGGCAATACAGCTCTCCCTTTTAAATACATTACATTTTAATGCAGCTATGTTACATAAACAGTGAATTATACATACAGTACAGGGCTCCCATACAATATATGGAAATGCAAAAGTGCATACCAGCAGTCGTTTATATATGCAGTAGGACAAAGGACAACCTGTAGAGAAGGCACATTTCAGCAAGATGCACTCCTAGAGAAATCATGGAGACAGATAATATATAAATACTGCAAGTATATTTTTTCTAACACTAGGGGTCAATTACATCCGTAGTGAAATTTTGAGCACAATTGTCATTTTCTTTCCCATAAAATTAGTGGGCACAAGGGGGCATTGCGCCTGATGCAATTTGCCAGACTTAAAGGGATGCGTCACCTTTTGTATGTTATAAAATGGCTAATTCTAAATAATTTTTCAATAAGCCATTATTTATTTATTTTTTTAATTATTTTTTTAATTATTTGCCTTTTTTTTTCTGACTATTTCCAGCTTTCAAATGGGGGAGTCACTGCCCCTCACCCAGGGTCAGAACTAGGGGTAGGCAGAAGAGGCGCGTGCCTAGGGCGCAAAGGCAGAGGGGCGCCAGGCACATACCTCTTCTTACGCCTTACCCTAGATCGGACCCAAAGTCGTCAGAAGTTTCCTTGTGAGGCAACTTTGGGCGACTTCGGAAAACAAAGCACAGAGATTGCCATACCGCCAGCGATTTGCATTCTAGCCGGCGGGAGGCAGTTCGGGGTGATTAGTCGCCCCAAAGAAGAGGAGATTTGTCACTGGGCGACTAATCTCCCCAAATATGACCGTGTGTCTCTGCCCTAAAATATCGCCCTAAAAATGTGTTCAAACAGACATAAATGGATGTGTTAATTAGGAGGTGTTGTCATAAAATGGCCATGGTATAAAAAATTTGCCGCGCTATGCGTGGCTGATGTTTTTGTCCCTCTTTACATTTTTTAAATGTAGGGATGTATGGGATATGAAATAGGCCCTTATATTTCAAGTACATAGAGGCCCAAACAGCCCCCTACCAGCCCACTAAATAGTGACCGTCTATGGCATCTTACAGTAGCCCCTCTGGCATTCATTGTGGGTATCCTCCTCTGTTTCCATTTTGAGCTCATGAGCCTCCTAGCTGCTGTAAGTATATGGTAAGTTAATTTGTGAGGGTCTTACCCAAGACGTAGACCCAGGGATCTGGTGGTACTTTCTGCTATATTCTTCTAATAGGAGAGTTATCACAGGGCAGTGCCACATGAATTGTACTAATGTGCCTTGTTGTTTACAGCCCCTCCAACATCTGTCTGTTGTATTTGGAAACATCGCATTGAGTCTATCTGGGGTATAATACCAGTCAAGCAGAATAATATGCAGCAAAGAACATTTCTAGGATGTCAGCCTCTACGGAGGCACAAAATGCCCTTTCTCAGTTGTTGGAGCCTCTATATTAATCATGTCTGACCCATTGTGATGGAAAATGCAACTATTATAAGGATTAAAGGCTCAGTAACACCAAAAAATGAAAATAGCTCATTTGAATTGACCTGCAATGTTTGTGTATCCTGTGTATGTTAAAGGATAACTAAACCCTAAAAACTAATATGAGTAAAAATGCCATATTTTATATACTGAACTTATTGCACCAGCCTAAAGTGTCAGCTTGTCAATAGCAGCGATGATCCAGGACTTCAAACTTGTCACAGGGGGTCACCATCTTGGAAAGTGTCTGTGACACTCACATGCTCAGTGGGCTCTGAGCAGCTGTTGAGAAGCTGAGCTTAGGGCTCGTCACTAATTATCCAGCAGAAAATGAGGTTTGATGCTACAGGGCTGATTATTAAATTCTGATGCTAATTGCACCGGTTTCTATGCTGCCATGTAGTAATTATCTGTATTAATTACTAATCAGCCTTATATTGTGACATTTCTATTCTGTGTGTACTGTATATTGTGAGTGGGTCCCTAAGCTCAGTAAGTGACAGCAGCACAGAGCATGTGCAGTGAATCAGCAGAAAAGAAGATGGGGAGCTACTGGGGCATCTCTGGAGACACAGATCTTTACTGCTAAAGGGCTATGGTTGCCTTGAGCTGGTACAGAAGCCCAAAACATAATGTACAACATTTCTACCTACTTCTAAATGTATTTGGCCCTGGTCTTTAATGCCGTCACTTTGCTATTCCTGCCATCTTTTTTTTCCTGTTTTGTCTATGGAGTTCAAGGTTTGAGCTCAATGGCCTGCTGAAAGCCTGGGGCTCAGTGCAAGTTCATCTAGAAGTAGAGTTTACTCAAACAAAACCGGATCCAAACATATAAAGCAATAGACAAGTCTAAATCTTCCCTCTGTGTGTGTTTATGGCGGGCCGGAGCAATGCTGTGTCTCGTTTGTGTTAACAAGCCGGGGGAGGTTTTGTTTAATGTTTTATTAAGAACCAGAGGGAGGTCATGTCTTTAAATTAAACTCGTCATCCACACTTTAATGTGCCACCGCAATGTGATTTACGGATGGGAACATCTGTTTGGTGAATGGAGATTCTCTGCCGGATTCTTATAAACAGAAAGTGGCCATAAATCTGGGGAGGCTGCGTTTGTCACATCCCATAATCACATTCAAGGATATTCATAGATACTGTTTCCTGCTGAACGAATGGGATGAAGCACAAGTCAAAATCTCTGTTTCGCGGATTCAAAATAAATTTTGTTAGAATTTTTTATTTGCAATTTGCGGCCTGCAGTTATCCAAGGTTGGGAGTTTTAGTTAATCAAAGCGTCTGAGATTTCCCTGTAGAATTGTACTTGGATTGGGGTTAGGGTTGCCACTAGGGTTGCCACCTTTTCTGGAAAAAAATACCGGCTTTCCTATATATTTATCTTTTTTCCAAATTAATAACACTGGGATCAACAATCATTTTTACCTGCCAGGCCAGTAAAATACCGGGCAAAATACCTGCCTGTTTCCACTGCACGTGTGCTTTTTAAATTGCTTAATAAAGGTTGTTTTTAATCAAGACATTCACATCGAGAGGCAAGTTCTTTTTGTGATCCATTTGTGCGATTTCAACATATTTTGGATGAGTGTAACACAATAGTTGGGTTATGGGAAATAATACTGAAGGTTGCGGTCTGTTAACATATAAACACATTAGCTGGTCCTGAATCACTATCCAATTGGAGTGGCTGCACTATCCTTGGTGCTCCTTGCCACTCCGCAGGGCCGTATTTATATATACAGGCACTTGAGGTCCTGTGCATAGGGTGGCAGCCAGTAGCATAACTAGAAGTTAAAGGGGCCCCACAGCAAATACATTTTAGGGCCCCCAACATAACCAGAAGTTATCCTGTTTTACCAATACATGTTGAAATAGCTTGTTAATTAGGGCCTTATAGGGCCCCTATACCTTCTGGGCCCCTCTGCAGCCACAGGGTCTGCTTCCTCTGAAGTTACACCCCTGGTAACAGCTTTAGGGTCTGGCCACAAGGGCAGATTCGAGGAGATTAGTCACCAGGCGACAAATCTCCTCTTCTTGGCGGCAGCTAATCTTCCTGATCTGCCTTCCCCTGCCTTCCACCGGCTAAAATGTAAATAGCCTAGGGGTAACGCTTTGTTTTCCGAAGTCGCCCGTAATTGCCTCACAAGGAAATGTCGGGCGACTTCGGAAAATGTAGCACTCCGTGTGCCTGCCCCCAGGCGATTTGCATTTTAGCCAGCGGTAGGAAGATCGGGTAGATTAGTCACCACGAAAAGAGGAGATTTGTTGCCTGGCGACTAATCTCCCCGAATCTGCCCGTGTGGCCAGACCCTAAAAGGGGCTGCCCTGAGGTGCCTTTATAACAAATACATTTTTTGGGGGGGAAGAAAAGATAAATCTCCCCAGCCACCACTGGAGACTTGGATGTAAGTAGATCTGATGGCTCACTTGGGGAGGTTAGGTTAGTTAGAGGTTAGGAGCACATGCTTTGCAGTTCCACAGTTTGTGGAAATTACATCATAAGTCTTGGTCATGATGTCGCACACAGCCATCAGCACAATAGCTTTTATTGGCACCACATACAGGTATGGGATCTGTTATCCGGAAACCCGTTACCCGGAAAGTTCCGAATTATGGAAATTATGGAAATAATCCAAATTTTAAAAAATGATTTCCTTTTTCTCTGTAATAATAAAACAGTACCTTGTACTTGATCCCAACTAATATATAATGGATCCTTATTGGAAGCAAAACCAGTATTGGGTGCATGTAATGTTTACATGATTTTTTAGTAGACTTGAGGTGGGAAGATCCAAATTACAGAAAGACCCATTATCTGGAAAGCCCCAGGTCCCAAGCATTCTGGATAATGGGTCCCATACCTGTATAGACAAAGGTCATCAACATCTTACACATTTTGGACTCCTGCCCATTATCATAGGCCCCTAGGTGTCCAGGATTAATGGCAGGAGCCCGAAATGCGTAAACTGCAGCTGTCCATTTTTATGTGATGCAATAGCAGCATAGGCAAGGCTAATACTGTAAGATGAGAGAATACAGATTTAATCATAGGCTGACCTCTCAGTTATTTTCCATTAGACATATACAAAGGGAAAAATATGGTATAGGGGGCCCTATACAGACACATATCAAGAGAGGCAACATTTAGGCCTGAAGTGTTACATTTCTACTATGTGTATAACAACTAAAGATATAGTGGCAAATTTACTAAAGGGCGAAGTGGCTAGTGAAAATTCGCCAGCGTGACGCCATTTTGCCCATTTACTAACGGGTGCTGGCGTAAATTCACAAGCGAAGTTGACTTACCCTAGAGCTACTTCGCACCCTTACGCCTGGCGAAGGGACCTAACTACGCTAATTCACTAAGATGCGGATTTTCGCGACCGTTACATCTTGTGCCAGACTTTACTTTGCAAACCTCAGACCAGGCGAAGTGCAATAGAGTAGATAGGACTTCCTTCAAAATAAGTCTTTTACTTTTTAAAGGGTGATAGGCTGAAAAAGATCTTAATTTCTTTGGGGGTACCCTCCTTCCCCCCTACATTTCCTAACATATGGCACCTGAACTATACAGTGGGCACATGTGTAGGGCAAAATAAACAACTCTATTTTATTTTATGAAGTTTTCCCAGCCTTGTGTAGTGTAATGTATTTGCTGCTACATATAAGTCCATTATACTTTAACTTGGCGCCGTATGCAAATTAGGCATCGCTAGTGTAACTTGGAACCGCTGATCGTAATATCGCTAGGACAACTTCGCAAATGATCGGTAACTTGTGCGCAACTTTAGATCTTCGTGAATTTGCGCAGCCCTGGCGGATCTATGCCTGGCGAAGTCAACGCTGGTGCAACTTGCCCCATAAAAAGAAATAGCAACATGGTCATCTCCGTGGCCCACAGTTCCTCTTTATATTGAAGCTCCTCACCTTGGGTATCCTGTAGCCAGATCATGGTTACATGTAGCATGTATAAAGCGTGGCAGTTCCCGTGTTCTACTCCATATACCAAATGCCTACTGAATCCATAACTGTCTAATGTCCCTATAAATGGTTTATTAACTACGTGTATCCCAGCTTATGTGTCTGCAAAAGGCCTTTCAAGTATTGGCTGGTGACAATTAATTTTGAGCGTTATTTCCCCTCTCACCTTTCTCGGTGGAGTTCACAAAGCTTTTCACAAAGGCCCCCAGGGAAACGTGCTCTTGACCTTTCCCCTCTCCTCCTTTTACTCAGCAGGTAATTAAATTACCAGAACACAAGACTTGTCTCGCAGGTAAAAGCAGTTGTTAGGGTTGAGCTCCATCTGGTCACTTAAGATCACTTTACAGGCGAACCTTGGGAATTGGAGTGGGAAGCCAAAAAGCCCTAAATTAAATATTTTAGTATAACTGAATTACCCAAGACTGTAATCTAATGTTATTTTATCTGATAAGATTTGGGACTTTTTTTCCTAAATTCCTTTTGAAAAAAAGTATCGGTTGCTTTGGGTCTGTGCCCTGCTCCACTGGAAAAGGAATTGCTAATGATTTTATTGTTCTGTAGTAATACACAAATCATAGGGCCCACTTCCCTACAGTGCAGAGTAATTAGGCTGTATGAGGAAATGTCATACTTGTCTGAGCATAACAGATATTACACTACCTAAAGTAATGGGGGAGTATATTGACGCCATTGCACCACAACATTTTAATACAGAACTGTACTTAGTAGAGGGTTATACTGATGTCAGCACATTTTATTGGCATATGCTATTTTTCCTAGGCTGCTGAGCGATGGTCCCCAGCTAGCCAACATATTGTAAGCTATTATAACACAATAGGAGGGCTATGGGAGGTAAAGAGAGGGACTGTAATCAGACATTCTGAGAAAATGACGAGTTAGGAAGGGCTAAACTGAGTATAGAACCTGGGGGCAGATTTACTAAAGGGTGAAGTGACTAACGCTGGCGACGATTCGCCAGTGTTACCGCTTTCAGATAATTCGCCGGTTTACTAATGGGCACAGGCGTACCTTTGCTAGAGAAAGAGACAGACGCTACCGGTCATTCGCACTCTTTCAACAAGCGAATTTTTGCTCTGGCGAATGAATTCTACAGAACGTTACCTCTTTCGCCAGACTTGCCTTCACCAGCTAAGACCAGGCGAAGTGAATTGGAGTATATAGATCTGTCTCAATCTTCTGTTAGCCTGCAAAAGTGCTTACATTTTTTTTTCCCCCATACATTTTCTAACATTAACTATACAGCGGGCTCATGTGTAGGGCATTATAACAACTCTATTTTTTTTATTAAGGTTCCCTGGACTTACTTGTGTGATATAATGTATTTGCTGCAACATATACCTCCATTCAACTTTTCGAATTTACCGCCATACAGTGTTGGACTGGCCCGCAGGGATACCAGGAAAATTCCCGGTGGGCCCAGGTGTCAGTGGGCCCTCTTGCTTCTAACCCTTTAGTCTATTTCAAGGTCATTCCCTATTTCTTTATGGGAAAAATACTAATATACTGCATAATAATGAAAGAATATAGTTAGTAGATATAAAAGCCTAGGAGAAAAAAGAGGTTGAGTAAGGAGAGGAGGAATAATAGTTTGTAAAGTGGGCCCATGGTCTTGGGTTTTCTGGTGGGCCCTTGGCATCCCAGTCCGACACTGGTGCCATATACAAATTAGCTTGAGCGAAGACCTCTAACAAAGTTGTGCCAGGCGTAATTGAACACTAGCGCATCTTTTCTTTGATTGCCAAAGTAATACTAGCGAATTCGTCAGCTTTCGGCGCCCTGGACGCAACTTTGCATTTTAGTAAACTAGCGTTTGCCTGGCGAAGTGTTGCAACGACTGCGAAGCCGTCGCCGGCAAATATTCCCCGTTTAGTAAATTTACCCCCTGGAGTGGGGGAAGGCAAACGGGAAATAACTCTACATATTTACAGTAGGGACAATAAAAATATAATGATGGTGGTCCTGTTGCATATTGCTTACATTGAGTGCCTGCTTTTACACTGGATTTCTGAGTAGAATGCTGGGTGAGGAGCAATCCTATGTCTTAAGTTAAGATGGCTATGCACAGGCCAATAAAAGCCACTGATTTGGGTCCTCTGCAAAGAGCCAGTGGCCTATTGATGGGGCCCTCGCAGTGTCGGACTGGCCCGGTGGGACACCGGTAAAAAACCAGGTGGGCCCCAAACCTCGTGGGCCCCCGCCGGGCCATGCCCCCTCCCCCCATGCTTGTTTTTTTGAAAAAAACAAAAGATCTTCGTTGATGTGCAGTGTGCGCATGCGTGCAGACACAGCACCGTGCGCGCATGCGTGCAGACGCAGTGCCATGCGCGCATGCACACAGAGGGTGCCACCGTGTGCGCATGCACACTGAAGGGCGCCGCATGGCACGTTGCAGCAGGGGGACGGGGGCCTGTAGGGGGGCCCTGGACTGGAGTCCCGGTGGGCCCCCGGGCCCCCCAGTCCAACCCTGGGCCCTCGAGGTGGTTCTGTCTAACTGATATCTGAAAAGGACAGGTCTCCTCTATGCTCTGATCCAGTGATCCCCAACCAATGGCTTGTGAGCAACATGCCCCTTGGCTGTTGCTCCCAGTGGCCTCAAAGCAGGTGATTAATTTTCAATTCCTGGCTTGGAGGCAAGTTTGGTTGCATAAAACTTAGGTGTACTGCCAAACAGACCCACCTGTAGGCTACCAGTCCATACAGGGCTATCAAATAGCCAATCACAGCATTTGACACCCCTAAGGAATTTTTTTCATGCTTGTTTGGCTCTTCTTTTTTACATTTGAATGTGGCTCAGGGGTATAAAAAGGTTGGGGACCCCTGCTCTAATCATTGGCCTGTGTCCAAATCAGTTCATCCCTTTTGATGCCGCCATGACCATGATGGACAATGGAGTCTTGTGCAAGGCTGAAATTACCGAAAGCATGAATAAAGCCATCAGAGGTGAAACAAAACAAATTCATTCACTCACATTGCAATATGTTCTTTTACAATCAGCCAAAGGTACCGTGGACCTTAGTTTTACTTTTCATTCACTTGCACTGACCATACGTTGGAATAGTTTGCTGGCTCCCCGTTCGTTTTTTTCAGTGTGCGCTGTTTAGAATGAAATGGGTAGATAATGACTACTGGTAAGTGGGTTGCTCCCAAGATCATTAATCATAATCGTAGTACAAGTTCCCCTTCATCAAGCCTCTCTCATGTTTCTGTATTGCTCTTGGGAGACCACCAGCATTGGGTAAAGTGATAGCCGACTCTACACACACTTATGCCATATGTCAGTGTTGTTCTGTCATCCAAACACATCCACAGTGTATGACATTCGAATGGCAAGTCGTGTTGGCTGGGGGAAAGCTGACTGTTTTTCTAGCTGGAGAAGGATATACAGATACTAAAACCATTATAAACATCCCCTTTCTGTACAGATGAAAATGCATATATACAGAATATTGCAGAACAAATGCAAAAGCTTCTCTATCACCCAGGAAAAAAACTGGCTTGTATTAGTATAACCCGCCCTCCCTCAGCCCGCACCGGCCCGCATCTGACTTCCAGGTTCCTTTCATAGACCCACGCCGACCCGTCCGGCTGATGACATCACAAAAGGGGTGGGGCTAGGGTTGCCACCTTTTCTTAAAAATGTTACTGGCTGGTGGAAACAAAAGGGGTGGTCTGAGAAGCAAAAGGGGCAGAGCCACATACCGTGATGCAAAAGGGCGGAGCAACACAACGCAATGGCCAGAAACCTGGGGGAAAAAAAGCTACGTTCTGAGTGAATTGGGGGCAGGCCAGGGGCTTTTTTTAAGGGTATTAAAATTACCGACAACTTCATTGCCGGTAAATTTGTAATATTGGCCCCGGACTTGGCAGGTGTTTTACCCACTAGGCTGGTAAAATACCAGCCAGTTGGCAACCCTAGTTGGTGCGAGCAGGTGCGTGGTTAAAAAGCTGGAATGCCGGCATTTGAAGGTGGTGGGTGGGGAAAGCAGGAGAAGAGCTCAACCCCAGCAACCTCCACCCACAAAGAGGAGTGTGAGGTTGGCCCAAACCCGTCTGACCCGCGGGTATCGGGCTGGCCTCAGTGGCCTGCACATCACTAGCTTGTATATATATCAAACTACTAATAAATTACAACTAGGGCTGCATCGAATCCCGGATTCAGTTTGGGATTCAGATTCGGCAGAATCCTTGTGCCTGGCTGAAGCAAATGCAAAACCATATGCAAAGTATGGGCAGGGTGGGAAATCATGTGCCTTTTTGTCACAAAACCATGAAGTAAAAAAATGTTTCCGTTTGTAAATTAGGATTCTGATTCGGTTCAGTATTTGGCCAAAACTTTCACTAATGATGCAGGGATTTGACCAAACTCGAAATAGTGGATTAGGTGCATCCCTAATTACAACAGTAGGTTGCAATGATACTATATTTAACCAATTTCATTTTTAAATGTTTATTATTTTGTCCTATGGATATATATTTTAATCGCAATTGCAAAATAGATCAGGCAGAGGCCTTGACGCAGGAAACAGTGGCAACTTAGAACCTTGCCCTTGAATTGGGAAGGCCTATTTGCCAAATTTTGAAATTGTCTCTACTTTGCATTTTTATCAAACTCAAAAAAAATTATGAAAAATTTGACTCCCTCAAATTTGGACGCATTTTTTAAATCATTTTCAGTGGGGTTGAAAATCTTGAATAACTTGCATTAACAAAAAAAAAAAAAAAAAGGTTTTAACTTTCCATAGATGGCTCCCATTGAATCGGCAGCTTTCAGATGCCAAATTTTACATTCGAGCATTTAATACGTTTTTGAAAGCATTATTCAAATTCAAAATTTTAGCGCAAAAACAAAAGATTTATGAAATCTAAAGTGGATGAATTGTCCTCTAAGAGTGAGCAGCTTCCTATATACCTGTAGCTTATAATTATACTGTAGTGACTTATAGTTATGTGCGGGCCAGCCCAAATCCCGCAAGTTCCGCACAATATTGGTGGGTTTTGGTTGAGCTCTTCCCTCCGCTCTCCCTGCCTCAACCTTACTGTGCCGTCTTCCACTTCCCCTTTGCGATTTTTATAGTTGTGCCTATGTCAGAGCATGGAGGGGGGTCAGATCTGAGTCTATATAAAGGGTGTTTGTTCGGGTTGGGTGTCATGGATAGGGGCACTGCTCCCCCTCCCAACTGTAGAACCTACTAGTAAACTAGTATATCTACTAAGAGACTAGTACATCTACTAATAAACCAGTATGTCTACTAATAAACGAGTACATCTGCTAACCCACTGTTGGAGAGTGGAATTACTGCCATATATACGTAAGAAGGACAATACAATTTTAGCCTCACAGAGCAATATTTCTTTGGTTGCTGGGGTCAATGAACCCCATTGAAAAGCTGGAAAGAGTCTGGAGAGGAGGGCAAATAATAATAATAAAAAAAACTCAAAATGAAGACCAATAGGCCATTTTATAATATAGTAAAAGTTAACTGAAGGTGAAACACCCCTTTAAAGGGGATGTAAAGGCAAAAAATAAAATCCCATTTTTACTTTCTTTAATGAAAAAGAAACCTATCTCCAATATACTTCAATTAAAAAATGTGCACCGTTTTTATAAGAAACCTGACTGTATGCAGTGAAATTCTTCCTTCATTTACTGCTGTGGATCAGACAGTCCCTAACTTCTGAGCAGGGAAACAATCATACTTATGAACAGCAGGGGGGGCCCCACTTACTTCCCAGCCATGCAGAACTCAAGCGGCTTTGTTTGTTTCCCTGTTTTGATAATTTATGACGATCCCTAAGTAGCCCACACCACTCTGAACATGTGCATAGTCTTGGTCTTGCAAAGATGTTTAACAAAGTTACAAGATGATGACCCCCCTTTGACCAACTCTGAAAGCAGAAATCATTTGTTTGATTAGACTTGTGGTGCAGTAAGTTCAGGTCTATGTTTCGTATACAAAATACAGCATATCAGCCTTCTTCTATTTTAGACTTTACTTTCCCTTTAAGATGAATTTTCTCATCTGCCAATAACATGACCTACTGTGCAGCCTGCATGCATTTTATACAGTGTGATTTGGCTCAGTCCATTGTAGGATCATAGAATGTGGAGCCCGTGCTGTGACCGGTGTCTATTAGAATAGCTGAACTACAACTGAATGGCCAGATGACTCAGTATCTGTCCAAATGGGACTAGTTTAAATCTAGTTTTGGCCTGTTGGTGCTAGTTACATCTCCTACAGCTTTCAGGCAACACAGTGACTCCCAGAACTGTATCCAGGGGGAAAAGTGCTTGGGAAAAGAGTGACATATTTAGCTGGAAGGCTCAGGTAGATGTAGGTATTGGAGGCACTGGCCACATCATATATATCAATAAATACATTTAAAACGAATAGTGTTCTCTTTTGTATTCATTTATTTGGCATTCACTTCAATTTAAGCTCAATATAATTTTTAGCAAAGGGATACAGAGCAACGAATGCTTATTCTTACAATGTTCTTCATTAGTAATATCATCAAAGGGGCAGGGTACTACCAGTTCTAACTGGAGAGGCAGTGAAAGGATGCAAAAGTCCTCTATGATTGAGTTCACGGTAAAATTGGGTTGATGTTGACCATATACCTGCATTATATTGGCTGATCAAGGGCCCTTGCATACTCTTGTAAGACACTGGACTGCTGTGTGACACTAAACTACGGCTACAGAATCAGGCAGCAGTAGAACACATAGAAGTGGTTAAGAGGAACAGGGGTGGCAGTCTGCACACATGGGTGACAATGGCAGAAATGCAAAGTCTCGGAGATGACAGTGTTGCACTATGCACAGCACCAAAATGTTACCGTGTCCGATTTATAATGCTAAGCCCCTTAGGTGTAACAATAGATTGGGGGGAAGATAGTGGCCATACTCAATCCACTGTTGCAGTTCCTATTCAGCAACACAGGGTGGCAGCAATGGGTTTTGTGTCATGGAAAGTCGTGAGAGCCGGTTACAATCCGGGACATTGCCAGGTACTAAATGCACCCTAAACCCACATTTGTAGGGTACAGAAGTTTATTCAACTTTCCTTTCTGTCACCTTCACTTGTGCCCTAGTGCTCTTTTGTCTTTTCTCTTTCATTTATTTTTTTTTATTAGCCTACGTGTCTACCCTAAGATGTTGTTTCTCTGCTCTCTTTACATTTTGCCCTGTTCTTTCCTTTAGGGCAGAGACACATGGTCAGATTCGGGGAGATTAATCAGCCGGCGACGAATTTCGGGGAGATCCCTAAGCAGCCCAGACCACACTGAGCATGTGCGTAGTCTTGGTCTTGCAAAGATGTCTAACAAAGTAACAAGATGGTGATCCCCTTTGGCCAACTTTGAAAGCATAAATCATTTGTTTGATCAGGCTTATGGTGCAGTAGGTTCATGTTTATGTTTAGTATACAAAATACAGGTTCATGTTTATGTTTAGTATACAAAATACAGCATTTCTAGCCTTATTCTATTTTAAACTTTACTTTTCCTTTGAGGGATACATGTACTGTTACAACAGCGCCACCTGGTGGTCATTTTCCCACCAATCTGACCACCAAGGAGTCAAGGAAGTTGTCGGGAGAAAAAGAGGCTGCTCTGATGTTCTTCTGCTTAGGAAAAAAAATAGGAAAGATATGAGAAAGGTTTCTAAGCAGAAGAACATCAGAGCAGCCTCTTTCTTTCTCCTGACTAATGTCCGAGTTAGAGAGCTGAAAAGCAGGAAGTAGTGTTCTGGCTTTTCTATTAGACATCCAGTTACTCCAGCCTTTATACATTACATTTTTGGCTAACTAACTATATTAGAACAACTTATTTTGCAGAGCATATTTACCTAGTTTTTATTTTTACACTGAACGGTTACAATATTTCGGAATTAAAGGAACAGTAACACCAAAAACTGAAAGTGTTTTAAAGTAATGAAAATATGATGTATTGTTGCTCTGCACTGGTAAAAATGATCTGTTTGCATCAGAAACACTACTATAGTTCATATAAACAAGCTGCTGAGTAGCAATGGTGGAAAATGAAAAATGGCTATATGGCACAGGATGAATAATGGATAACAGAGAATACCATTATGTTCTACAGAGTTTATCTGCTGTGTAACCTGAGCCTTTTCTCCTTTGAATGGCTGCCCCCATGGCTACACAGCAGCTTATTTATAGTGAAGCAAACACAGCAGTTTTACTAGTGCAGGGCAACACTGTATTATATTTTTATTACTTTAAAACAATTTAATTTTTTGATGTTACTGGCCCTTTAAGAAAAGATATGAATGTACATTGCAAAAGTGCTTAGAATAGACCCCTCATCAATTTTACATTCACTTATTTTTAAGGTTTACTTATACTTATACCATGCACAGTCATGGAACCCTATATTGCCTTCAAATATCCTTATAGTTGCAATAGTGTCATTATTCCATGCTTAAAATATATTTTTTTTTACAGGAGCAGGTCTTTTCCTGGTTGTTAGGATTCAACATACCTGAACAACAAGACAGTGGATTGAATGTCAGATAGGAAGGTGGATATAAGTGTACATAGAAAGAAAGATGATTAAAAAGCAAATGTAGCCCCAGAATAACTGCACTTTTCTTATTGCCAGGCATTGCTGCCTTCAGAACCCAATTAAATGGCAGATTTATTAAGGGTCGAATAGTAAATTCAATTTTTTTTGTCCAAAACTCTCAAATTCGAATTGTGAATTATCCAAACAAGATTCGAATTTTAATTCTAATTTCGAGATGTATCAAACCCTGGGAATAATTATAATTAGACTATTCACCACCTAAAACCTGCCGAGTTCATGTATAAATCAATGGCAGAGGTCCACTGACCAATCTGGACATGTTTGTTTTCTGAGAAAAACTCTATTCGAGTTGAATTGAATTTGATTTGAGTTTACAGATAGGCAATATTCATACATTTTAGATATTAATTTTTTTGTCTTTTTAAATTCCTTTAAATTTAAATATACTGTAAATTAGATTGGGGTGGTTCTATGATCTAAAACTTAGACAAATTTTACAGACTCAAACTCAAATTGAATTTGGCCAAACTCGATTTGAGTGTTTTTTACGAAGAAACTTGAATGTCAGGAAGGCTGCAAACATCTGCAAATTGGTTACTCCTATGGACTTATACATGAATTTGGCAGGTTTTAGGTGGCGAATAGTTGAATTTGAATCTGAAAGGCTAGAGTATAAGTCTTAATCAAATTTACTTTTTTTTTTTATAAAAAAAACTCTAATCGAGTTTGGATAATTTCCTAGTAGAATTTAGCAAGGGTTGAATTTTGAAGTAATGGAGTCGATTTTTCAAGGGTTGAATTTCAAAGTAATGGGAGTTTTTTTTGAACACCATAACTAAAAATGACCAAACAGCTTATTTTTAAAAAATCTATATATTTTTTTTTTTTTGCGGGTGAATAGTCTGAATCAAATTTGATCTTACTTCGATTTCGAATACAAAGTATTTTCAAAAAAAAACTTCAGTCCACCAATTGACTCCATATAGGTTCTAGGTCAATTGGTGGACTGAAGGTCCCCCATAGGCTAAAACAGCAATTTCGGCAGGTTTTAGATGGCGAATGGCCGATGTCGAAGTGGCCATACATGATAAATTTCGATATTTAAATTTTTTTTCAAATTCGAATGGAATTTGGACTATTCCCTAGTCGAAGTACACAAAAATAGCTCGAAATTAGAATTTTTTTTTTTTTACTTAAAATTTTCACTTCGATCCTTGATAATTCTGCTCCTAAGTGTCAGGCTGGAAAATCAGATTCTTCAAAATCCAGGGGAAAAAAAAATTAAGTTGCGACTGTATGTTGTATGGATACCCCCATCAAAGGGTAAGGACACATGGGCAGATTCAGGGAGATTAGTCGACCCGGCGACAAATCGCCTCTTCTTCGGGGCCGAACTGCCTCCCCACCGGCGGCGCTTTTTTTCCCGAAGTCGCCCCGAATTTCCTTGTGAGGCAACTTCGGAAAACGAAGAGCTGCGAGTGACATTGCCCTGGCGGTTTTAATTATAGCCGGTGGGAAGGTAGGGTAAAGGCAGTTCAGGGAGATTAGTCGCCTAATCGCCTGGGCGACTAATCTCCCCGTATCTGCCCGTGTGTCCTTACCCTTAGGGTCAGTCCACAGGAGCAGATTCGGGAAGATTAGTCGTCCCAGGAACAAATCGCCTCTTCTTCGGGGCGACAATCTCCCTGAACTGCCTTTCCCCTGCCCTCCGCCGGCTAAAAAGAAAATCACCTGCAGCAATTCACACGCGACGCTTCGTTTTCCGAAGTTCCCTCGTGATGAAACTTTGGGAAACTACGTTTTCTAATCTCCCCGTGGGTCCTAACCCTTAAAGCAAGCTGACCCTTTAACAATGACCTTGAAAAAGAAAATGTAAAAAGCTTTTAGTATCAACAGAAGACTTTTTTTCTGTTTTATTTGTATATTTTAAGAAAACAATATACAAAGCCGAGACTTTCCACTATCTGTAGACAAACGTGAGTGGTTGGAGATGGCTAAAAACAGTAATTGACGGCAGACTGCAACAGTAGGCACAAACAGTATTATAATAAAATAAAACGAGAGGACACCCAACAAGACAGAGAAGTCATTACACAGCTGCTGGGGACACACCAAGAACAGGTTGGAAACTGGACTGTAAAAAAACTGATCGCACAGTCTTGGGCAGTTGCAATAAAAAGCGCGGATCCGTAATCTCGTATTTTACACAGGAAGGAAGTAAATAGGCCAATCTCTTTTAACATGTTTATTACAACAGATACAATTCACATCTGACTAGCTTGCTTTCCTCTGTTCCCCCACGCAACCATATGATGTATATCTTATTTGGGCTAGGGGTTTTTTTTTCCCCGTTTTTTTTTTTTTTTTTCAGTATTTTATGACTGAGCAAATGATGCATGCCCAACTGCTGCAAGTAGATCCTTATAGGGTGTGAGTGGAAATGCTTTTCAATAATTTATACAAACGAGTGGCTTTCGCTCAATCACTGCAATGGAAGCTACTGTACACAGGAATGAAAAAGAGAATAGGAAAAAAAAGTGCCATAAACGAGGAAATTAGATGCATGGGGGGAAAAAAAAATACTGAGTCTAGAACTTGGGGAGGAACAATTACAGGATTATATTTCTTTGCAAAAAATAAAAATAACATAATGAAAGCACTGCTCTTAAACAAGGCTGTGGTGGATCAGATGAGAACATTTTTTTTTTTAGGGATGTACCATCCAGGATTCGGTTCGGGATTCGACATTTTTCAGCAGGATTCGGCCGAACTGAAACCGAATCCTAAGCCAGGGAGGGAAATCACATGACTATTTGACACAAAACAAGGGGAAAAAAATGTTTTCCCCATCCGTAGGATTCGGACGAATCTTTCGTGAAGGATTCGGGGGGTTCGGCAGAATCCAAAATAGTGGATTCAGTGCATCCCTAGGTTTTTTATTTGTACACTGCCCTGACTGTTCCGAGATCTCAGACATGGATACATTGCTGGCATCTAATTTGTGGAAAAGTGAGGATTTCTGAATGATAAATTAACAGAAAAACAGCTACATTTGCAGACACTGCGTACATTGAAAAAAAAAAAAAAAAAAGGCTCAGGCATTTAACCACCTCAGCACTGATTAGTTTTGGATGTCAAAGCTCTGATACATGTGGGCTTCCCATGGCTTCGATCTACAAAACTTATTTACAACGCGAAGGCTACATCTACAAGAAATCTACATTTCAAGGGGTTTTTTTTTTTTTTTACAAATCTTGTATTTGCCTCCCTTGAATGGACTTCCTCCAGTCCCCACTTCTGATGAAGAGTCCACAGTCCGGCTCGACGGTCCAAAGCTTGCGCGTGAGCAGTCCATAAATCTTACGACTGGGCTCTTACGTTTTACAGTTCTAAAACCTTGTGCAAGTCAGGTTTTCACACCATAAAGGAATTCTGGTTTTTCAGTTTTTCAAGTTCTTTGATTTGTTGTCTCAAGAACAGTATCCTGAAACAGAAGACAAGGAATAAGACAGATCATGGATTATATATAATATAAAAACATGCACTCCAGCATGCTGCTTTAAAGTGGAACTATCGTGAAAATGGAAATGTAATTAATATAAGCTTCCTCATACTAAAGACACTTTCTAAATACAATCAATTAAAAATTCTGCATTGTTTCTGAAAAAATCAAGTTTATCTTCACTATCCCTCTCTCAGCAGCTGTTTCTCTTCACTCTCTTCATGCGGTAGTTGGGTGTCAGATGAATGATCCAATATACAGTATCTTATAGATGGGGCTCCTTTCCTAATAGATGAATTAGAGCTCACTCAAATAACTGATTCCAGTACAACCAAAATCTAACAAAATGACAGCTTTTTGCACAAATCCTGCATGTAGAAAGACATGGTGTCTGGTGATTTTAATAGAGTGAGCAAGAGTGAGCTATAATACATCTTCTAGGCCAGTGGTGCCCAGGACGTCGTTAGCAGTCTACCAGTCGATCCCCGTCATTTTCCTGGTAGATCATGACCTGCACGAAGGTTTAAATGGCACTTCCTGGTCGAGACGTCAGAAGTCTCGCGAGATGAGACTTCAGACGAATCCTTAATGCAGCCCAGTCGCCATCTTTATTTTACCGATGCGGGAGAGAGCAGAACAATCCACTCCAGACAATGCCCTCTGTATGAAAGCACAGCACGGAGGGAAGGGAGAGCAGCACAGCACGGAGGGAAAGGGAGAGCAGCACAGCACGGAGGGAAAGGGAGAGCAGCACAGCACAGAGGGAAAGGGAGAGCAGCACAGCACAGAGGGAAAGGGAGAGCAGCACAGCACAGAGGGAAAGTGAGAGCAGCACAGCACAGAGGGAAAGGGAGAGCAGCACAGCACAGAGGGAAAGGGAGAGCAGCACAGCACAGAGGGAAAGGGAGAGCAGCACAGCACAGAGGGAAAGGGAGAGCAGCACAGCACAGAGGGAAAGGGAGAGCAGCACAGCACAGAGGGAAAGGGAGAGCAGCACAGCACAGAGGGAAAGGGAGAGCAGCACAGCACAGAGGGAAAGGGAGAGCAGCACAGAGGGAAAGGGAGAGCAGCACAGAGGGAAAGGGAGAGCAGCACAGAGGGAAAGGGAGAGCAGCACAGAGGGAAAGGGAGAGCAGCACAGAGGGAAAGGGAGAGCAGCACAGAGGGAAAGGGAGAGCAGCACAGCAAGGAGGGAAGGAGAGAGGGCTGGCTGCAGGCACGGAGGAGAAGGACACATGTGGGGAGGGAGGACAGGCTGCAGGCAGGGACACGGAAGGGAGGGAGGGCTGAGAACCGAGAGCAGCATGCATGGAGGGGAAGGGAGTGTGTTCAAACTTTCATAACCTGGCAAATTTTGTAAAATGAACATGGTAATTAGGGAGTGTGGCCACAAAAATAGGCGTGGTCAAAAAAAATTCGCTACACATTATCAAGGTAGATCTCCTGATGGGGGCCAGGCGTCGAGAGTAGATCCCAGTGTAACAAAGTCTGGGCACCCCTGTTCTAGGCAAAAGGAAGCCCACCTATAAGATATATTGAATCTGTCAATGATTATCTGACACCCAACTGCGGCATGGGGACAGAATGAAGAGCAACAGATGCTGAGAAAGGAATAGTGAAGATAAACGTGATTATTTCAGAAATGATACAGAATTTTTGATTAGATTTCATTTTTTATTTCAGTATGCTGAAGCTTAGATTAATTTTAATTTTCGCAATAGTTCCCCTCTAATACACCCTGATTACTAAGAATAAATTCCCACTGACCTTTGCTCACGCAAAGTTGCTTGAATTTCACAAACTCGAACTAAAGACCTTAAATTTTTCAACTCTGTACAAACTTCAGACATATGTATGCTTCCCATGTTGTGGGCTTCTTCCCGTAATCTTGATGCCTAGAACAAGAACAGGGTATTTTTTAAATACAATGGAAGGGCTGCCGCAAAATAACAGAATGAATTAATCTGCTGAGGCAGAAACATTGCACTTTACAAAGCACAGAGGTTCCAACACAGAACCTGATCTAATAAGAAAATGCATTTTATGTCATTCATTAACACACAACGTAGTACAGGTATAGGATCCATTATCCGGAAACCAGTTATCCAGAAAGCCCCGCAATTACTGAAAGGCTGTCTCCTATAGACTATTTTATCCAAATAATCCAAATTTTTCAAAAAGGATTCCCTTCTTCTATGTAATAATAAAATAGTACCTTGTACATGATACAAACAAATATATAAGTAATCCTTATTGGAAGCAAAACCAGCCTATTGGGTTTATTAAATGTTTATATGATTTTTATAGCAGACTTAAGGTATGAAAATTAAGGAAAGATACGTTATCAGGAAACCCCAGATCCCAAGCCTTCTGGATAACAGGTCCAATACCTTTACAGTAACACTAAGCACTAGCTGGCAATTATAATAGTGCTTTTAAAGGGGTTGTTCACCTTTAAATTAACATTTAATATGATGCAGAGAGTGATTCTGAGATCATTTATAATTGGGTTTTACTTATTCAGCAGCGGGCACTGCTAGCCCCAGGCACACTCAGATGGGCACAGCGATGGGGAGCAAGTGGCATGCACACCCCACTGATCTGGCTCTCCCAGTACCTGCTGTTGGGAATAGGGAAGCGCTGCAGACTCTGTCAGTAGAATAGCCAGGGAGGAGAAATCGAGCACTGCAGGATGGATGGTCACCCTGTCGCCTTTTTTGACGTGGAGTTTCGGTAAATTATTTCAGAATAAAGGCTTTGCAATTTTAAAAGTTTAATTTATCTTGGTGTTTATTTTTCGTTTTATACTAACAATTTTTTAAAAAAAACTATTTTGACATTCCTTTTAAACATGGAATGGCTGACTTCACGGATATCAGTTGGGATATCTCGACATCTGACGGTTCTATATGGTTTATTCTGTAAAACTGAACAACCTGCCTGGCTGCAGTGTGGGGAAAACTTTAGTTGTCATGTATTACTTTACATGAGGGTACTGAATTAAAGGGATACGGTGATGGGGAAAAAAAAGCATACGTTAATAGTGCTGCTCCAGCAGACTTCTGCATTGAAATCAGTTTCTCAAAAGAGCAAACAGATTTATTTATATTTAATTTTGAAATCTGACATGGGCTAGACATATTATCAGTTTCCCAGCTGCCCCCAGTCATGTGACTTGTGCTCTGATAAACTTCAGTCACTCTTTACAGCAAGTTGGAGTGATATCACCCCCTCCCTTTCCCCCCAGCAGCCTAACAACAGAACAATGGGAAGGTAACCAGATAACAGCTCCCTAACATAAGATAACAGCTGCCTGGTAGATCTAAGAACAGCACTCAATAGTAAAATCCAGGTCCCACTGCGAAACATTCAGTTACATTGAGTGAGAGAAACAGCCTGCCAGAAAGCAGTTCCATCCTAAAGTGCTGGCTCTTTCTGAAAGCACATGACCAGGCAAAATGATCTGAGATGGCGCCTACACACCAATATTACAACTAAAAAAAATATACTTGTGGTTCAGGAATGATATTTTGTAGAGTGAATTATTTGCAGTAAACCGTGTAATTTAGAAATAAAAACTACATCTTAAAAATAATGATAGAATCCTTTTAAGATTTATGAATTTGATTTCATTAATCCAAAGCGTCCATACAGCTGGCAGTAACAGATGCAAAATGACAGAAAAAAACCAAAATATTATTGCTTATGGTTCGCTATAACTCATTCTGGTTTCTGTGCACTTGAGTTTTGATGGTTAGAACAAAGAGGTAAAACCTGCGCCAAGATCTGTAGAATAATACACTACAGGAGGAATGCATAAAATCAAGGCACTGATAACTAATGAAAGTCACGGAGCAGAACAAAATGTGTTTACCTGCTTCTCTGCATGATCAGCGGGCCAGCCTTGGACATGCTTTACAAGGTTTTCATTGAAGTAGGCAGCTAGTGTAGGCGTCAACGAACACGAAGATCGTGCAGATGAGTTCTGTGGTGCAGATGCACTTGATGCACAAGTGCTGGAGTTGTGATTTGGAGCAGGAGACGGGCTTCTCTGACTACTACAATTTGGGAGGAAAAAATTGCACACTCAGCATTCTGGGAGAAAACAAAGGGTTACCTTGGATATGGAAATGTCCCCAGCCAGCAGTCACAACATGTTTATCAAACAGCTCAAGAAATACTAAATCGAACTTCACAACCCCTGTATAAAATTTGTGACTCTAACTTGAAGCTAATGATTTTTTGGCAAGCGCATGCCTATTTTGAAAGTTGCAGATATCTCACTACTAGTTGCTCAGGCGGAGGGTCTACAAAGGGTAGGGGTTTTTTATGTTACGGGTTTGTTTCTCCTTTAAGGAACAGATTTATTAAGGGTCAAATAAAAAATTGGAATTTTGTTTATGGTCAAAATGCTCAAATTCAAACTGTTAATTATCCAAACTCGTTTCAATTAGAATTTTTAGATTTATCACACTCCCTGAGCTCGATTTCGACTATTCGCCACCTCGCCGAGTTCACTTATAAGTCAATGGGAGAGGTACAGGGGCCAATTTGGACATGTTAGTAGCCTTCCTTAAATTTTAGCTTTTTTCAGAGAAAAAAACTCGAACCGAGTTAAGTGCAATTTGCTTTGAGTTTTTCAAGTCGTTAAAATTAGAGTTTTTGATATTCGATTTTGTTTTATGATCAACCCCCCCAGTCGAACTTCGACTATATTCGAATTCAACAGATAAACTACCCGTGTGTAGGTAAAACCTTAGGTAGAGCAGACAAAGCACACCCTTTAAATGGGATTGTTCACCTTTAAATTAATTTTTGGTAACATGTGGAGACTGATATTCTGAATAAATTTGCAGTTGGTTTTCATTTTTTTTTTATTATTTGTGGTTTGAGTTATTTAGCAGCTCTGTAGTTTGCAATTTCAGCAATCTGGTTGCTTGGGTCTAAATCACCCTACCATGCACTGATTTGAATAAGCCTGGAATACAAATAGGAGACTATAAGCCAAATAATAGAGAAAAAAAATAGCAATAAATTATTTGTAGCCTTACATATTTGTTTTTAGATGGGGTCAGTGACCGCCATTTGAAAGACCAATTGAAACATTGCTTAGAATTAGCCATTCTATAACATATTAACAGTTAACTTGAAGGTGAGCTACCCCTTTAACTTGAGTGTGTTTAGTTGCAGCAGCCCAAGTCAACTTCACACACATCTTACCTTTGACGCTGAAGGTTTCGAGGGGATGTAGGCTCATGCCCTTGGGATTTGTCAGCAGCTGACGACTGCTGAGATCCTGTCTGCGCGGATGGTCCTTGCTTGGAACTGGTGGTACCGACCTACAAAATAGCAATTATAAATATATATATATATATATATATTGCACTTAATATGTGGAAATTACACCTTTTATTAGGGAGGGCCAATTCTTTGTTCTACAGTTATAGAATTTAAAACCAATAACTGAGTTTAATGAAGGTCAGCAAACAAATTAAACATCAGTTCTTGATTGTTAGGAAGCAAGGTATTTTTCAGTTAAACCCTGAAAGCTGCAGGGGCTACAATCTAAAGAAGCCTGACTGCTAAATGTATAGAAATAAATCTTAAAGTGGGAACGATCGCGAAAATTAAAAATGTTATATAAGCTTTAGCATACTGAAATAAGAAACTTTCTAAATACAAGCAATTAAAAAAATTCTGTAGTATTTCTGAAATAATTAAGTTTATATTCACTATTCCACAGCATCTGTTTCTCTTCATTCTGTCTTCATTCAGCAGTTGGGTGTCATATTCATTGACAGTTAGATCCAATATATCTTATAGGGGGCTCCTTTTGCCTAGATGATGTATTAGAGCTCACTCTATTAAAGGGGTAACTTTTAGTATGTTATAAAATGGTTAATTCTAAGCAACTTTTCAATTGGTCTTTTTTATTTATAGTTTGGGAATTTTTTGTCTTCTTCTCCTGACTCTTTCTAGCTTCCAAAAGGGGTCATTGAC
Organism: Xenopus petersii; assembly: GCA_038501925.1. Lineage (NCBI taxonomy): Eukaryota > Metazoa > Chordata > Amphibia > Anura > Pipidae > Xenopus > Xenopus petersii. The sequence goes on from CM076683.1 coordinate 18,840,915, forward strand.
CCCCTCTAAAAACAAATCCTCTCTAAAGTTACACATTTATTGTTATTGCTACTTTTTATTACGCATCTTTCTGTTCCAACCCTCCCCTATTAATATTCCATATTCTCATTCAAATCAATGCATGGTTGCTAGGGTAATTTGGACCCTAGCAACCAGACTGCTGACACTGCAAACTGGAGAGCTGCTGAATAAAAAGCTAAATAACTCAAACACCACAAATAATCTCAGACTATCCCTCTCTACATCATACTAAAAGTTAATTTAAAGGTGAACAACCCCTTTAAAATCACTAGACATCATGTCTCTCTACATGCAGAATTTGTGCAAAAGGCAGTTATTTTGTTAGATTTTGTTTGTACTGGAATCAGTTATTTGAGTGCGCTCTAATACATCTGCTAGGAAACCCCCCTATAAGATATATTGGATCATTCTTCCGACACCCAACTGCTGCATGAGGAGAGAATGAAGAAAAACAAATACTGAGAGAGGGATAGTGAAGATAAACTTGTTTATTTAGAAACACAGAATATTTAACGGATTGTATTTGTATTTAAGTCTCTAACTTCAGTACGCTGAAGCTTATTTTAATTTTTTGCCTGAAGATGAAGCTTTATATTAAAATTTGGCCAAAGAAGCAAATCTTTAACCCATTATGCTCACCTTGGGTGGGTGATATAGCTCCAATGCGATCATTTGGCTACAGAGTCAAACAATTGTATTACAAAGAAGGGAATACCAAAAGTCAGGATGGACCACATCAGTGAGTCAATGTGGTAATCAATCCGACAGAATAATCAAGCCTGCCCAATCGAGATCTGGAAGATTTCCAGATTCACATGCAGATAAGCTGCCGAATCCGAAGGACCCGAATTGGCAGGATAAATCTGCCTGTGTATGGACACCTTTAGTCACCCACTGCGGAGCAATAGGTTATGATATTCAGCCATAATGTTCTAAAATATGAAATGCCTAGTTCGCTATATAGTGTAGAATAGCTCATCCCTTGAAGGGAAATATTTTGCAATACCACAAAGAGCTAATGATCTTTCCTATCTGCTAACCAGAACAGACTTATACACTGGGACAAGAATAAAATATTTTCTGCTATAAGGTATGTAAGCATTACCTTTGGCTGTGATGTCACAGGTGGGGTGTTAAGCAGAGGTTTGTGAGGAACGGTGTTTGTCTGTGGGGTGCTGATTCGAGGGGATACATATGACCTTGGTGATGAGGCATCAGATGTCAGAGACATTGGAGACTGATTAGACTGAGCAGCTGAAAAACAAAAGGGTTTTGTTTAATTTTAAAGGAAAAAAAAAAACAAATTAATATTTAAGCAACAGATAGTTTATATAAAATTAAGAGGCATATTAAAATATATATTCCAGTTTGGTGAGATTTTTTAAGTAAATATTGCCTTTTACATCTCTTGCCTTGAGCCATCATTTCGTGATGGTCTGTGTGCTGCCTCAGAGATCACCTGACCAGAAATACTACAACACTAACTGCAACAGGAAGAAGTGTGGAAGCAAAAGACTGGCTCATGTGACCTAACATGTTTGGTATGTTTGTGTGCACCGTGAATCGTAAGATCCCAGGGGGCGGCCCTTATTTTTTAAAATGGTATTTTACTATTTATGATTACCCAATGGCACATACTACTAAAAAAGTATATTATGAAAATGGTTATTTACATGAAGCAGGGTTTTACATAAGCTGTTTTATGCCATATGTTTTAGTCCCATACCTGCAAATCTTACAAGTTAAAACAAAGTTTTATACAATTTTCCCCACTGTACTTAATCAGGTAAACAAACAATTTAAGGGGGCAGCCAAATTTGGCAGCTTACTGGTCTGTGTCGAGGGAATTAACAATAGCCTCCCAGTAAATGTATAGGGTCATGGTGAGATATTTCTTGTAAAAGCTGAAAATTTGTGGCCATTCTCAACATGTTCTTGCATAAAAAAAAAACATTTGCACAAGTCCCTATGTTGAGCCAAATTGTTGATCTGGATAGTTTTATACAGAAGATACAGGGGCTGGCTCATTTATAAACACTGGGCAATTTTGCACCTGGCCAGTAATCCATAGCAACCAATCAGTGATTAGCTTATTAAGTCAGCTGCCGGTTGAACAATGCAAGAAAGCATTTCATTGGTTGCTATGGGTTACTGCCCAGACGCAAAATTACCTAGTGTTTATAAATGAGCCCCATTATGTTGTCTGTAAAACATCCACATTCACTAAAATGGTGCAACACAAACCCGTTTATGTAACATGAACCCAATAAACAGGACTTGGGCTGGAAATTATCTGCCTATTCAGAATATCAGTTTCAGTCACTAAACAAGACAGAACTGTTGAATGCAATTCACCAGGATATTTAGTCCTGCCCGATTGACATCTGCCCACTTTCTGGCAGATATTGATCGGGGTAGCCCGTCGGAGGGCCCGTACACGGGCCAATAAGCAGCCGAATCTGCAAATTTTATCGCCCATGTATTGGCTAGGAAAAAGGCAGTAACGCAAATTATTCTTCTGGTTTAAAATCCTTGCAAAGCATCCTCCTTATCTGCAAACTTAAAACAAGCTGTCAACTGGGGGAAGAGTAGAGAATACGTCAAAATCCCCATGTTTGTGCAAAGCTCATAGAAAAGGCATGTCTAGTTCTCACCTTGTGCTGATAGCTGTGCAACTTGAGAGATCAGAGAGGTGATATTGAAAGCGGATGGCCCGGCAGTTAGAATCTTGTGTAGAATGGACTGCAAAGAGGCCTGTGTCACAGCTGCTGTAAGGACTGACCACAATAAGCAAGTTAATAGGTTTGAAGGTGAAAACTAAATGGACACACGCTGGTGACATTCACATTCATTAGAAATTAACAGATTTAATCCCATATCAATATATCAGTAATATATAGAACATTTATTTTTCATAGTTTGTTTAATAAATGCCCTCTGCTTTCCAGCTTTCAAATGGGGGTCGCCGACTCTATCTAAAAACAAATGCGCTATAAGGCTACACATTTATTGTTATCGCTACTTTTTATCACTCATCTGTCTATGCCGGTCCTATCCTATTCAAATTACAGTCTATTATTCATATCAATGCATGGTTGCAACCAGATTGCTAATATTGCAACTGGAGAGTTGCTGAATAAAAAGAAAAATAACAAAAAAAACCCACAAATAAAAAATTAAAGCCAATTGCATATTGTCTCAGAATATCACTCTGTACATCACACTAAAAATTAATTTAAAGGGGAACAAACCCTTTAAAACTAGGCATGATGCCCACCACCCCAGAAGCAAATCTGTGACCATGGACTGCAATGGGACTATAGTGACTAACCTGTTCCATGAATGAAATGCGCAGAATGGTTTTGACTACTGCTTTAAAATTGAATTAAAAAACAGTGTCATCAAATCACTGTAAATGATCAAATACAAGTATGCTTTGCATATGCAAATTATGGGTTGGAAGGGGGAACATTTTTTACTTCCTTGTTTTGTGACAAAAAGTCACATGATTTACCTCCCGCCTCTAATTCGCACATGCGATTTGGATTAGGTTCAGACGGGCAGAAGGATTCGGCCGAATCCCGAACTGAATCCTGGATTCGGTGCATCCCTAATTAAAAGTTAGTAGGAGAAACCAGCAATAAAAAATACTCAATTGCTTTCAATAGTAAATGGGCCTGTTTTCAGTGATATTTTATAGTCAGGCATATTTTAGCTGGAGGCAAAATGCTTGTGATCGATTCCTCATAACTTAAATGAGAACACAGAACTGTGGAAGGTGTGAGGATTCTGCAACCCAAAAACACTTATCACAGTACAGGTATGGGACTTTCTGGATAACGGATCTTTCAGCAATGAAACCTTTAAGGACCAGTAACATCAAAAAATGTAAATGTTTTTAAGTAATGAATACACAATGTAGTGTTGCCCTGCACTAGTAAATCTGGTTTGTTTGCTTCAGAAACACTACTACAGTTTATATAAACAAGCTGCTGTGTAGCCATGGGCACAGCCATTCAAGCACAAGACAAATAGATAACAGATAAGCTACCGTATATACTCGAGTATAAGCCGTCCCGAGTATAAGCCGAGGTACCTAATTTTACCTCCAAAAACTGGGAAAGCTTATTGACTCGAGTATAAGCCTAGGGTGAGAAATGCAGCAGCTTCTGGTAGGTTTCAATCAAAAAATTGAGGGTTTCTGCTCCCATTGGAGGTGCCACGACCATTCTTGGATGCTGGCGAACATTCTTGGAGACTATTCTTGGACGCCGGCGACTATTCTTAGACGCCAGCAACCGTTTTTGCGCTTGACCCGAGTATAAGCCGAGGTAGAGTTTTTCAGCATATTTTGGGGGCTGAAAAACTCGGCCTGTAAGAATTGCCATAGTGAGTAGGGATGCACCGAATAAACTATTTTGGATTCGGCCGAACCCCCGAATCCTTTGTGAAAGGTTTGGCAGAATACCGAACCGAATCAGAACCCTAATTTGCATATGCAAATTTTGGGTGGGAGGGGGAAAAACATTTTACTTCCTCGTTTTGTGACAAAAAGTCACGCGATTTCCTTCCCCACCCCTAATTTACATATGCAAATTAGGATTTGGTTCGGCTGGACAGAAGGATTCGGCCGAATCCGAATCCTGCTGAAAAAGGCTGCATCCTGGCCGAATCCCAAACCGAATCCTGGATTCGGTGCATCCCTAATAGTGAGTTTTCCATTTGTTTCAGTGGTAGTGCAGTTTGTGTGTACCGGTATTTACACCGACAGCTTTTTTAGAAATGCAATGTAAAAACACCATGTCTGGCCTTGCCCGTACCCCTAGCAGCTTGTTTATATTATAAACTATAGTAGAGTTGCTAACACAAACATACCAGTTTCTACCAGTGCAGGGCAACAGTGTATTATATTTTAATTTAATACACTTTCATTTGTTATTGTTCCTTTAAGTCTGCTAGAAAATCAATTAAACATTAAATGAACCCATTATGCTGGTTCTGCTTCCAATAAGGATTAATTATATCTTAGTTGGGATCAAGTACAAGGTACTGTTTTATTACTACAGAGAAAAAGGAAATCATTTTTAAAAATTTGGATTATTTGGATACAACTATGGGAGACGGTCTTCCCGTAATCTGAGCTTTCTGGATAACGGATCCCATATGTGTATAAGGCCCATTACAGCTGAAATCCGCACTGCCAAGTATTTTTCATTCAAGTGAATAGACAGAAACCTTCTAGTAAAACTAAAAGTTAAACACGTACGTCCTTGTGGGAAATGGGTCCAGGCGTGCAACCGAGAATTTATCATGCAACCGGATAATATCTATGCTTGCACTATACCTGTAATGTCTTCTGATGCTAATTTACCCTCAATATATGCTGTACCAATTGAAAGCAAATAATTATGGACCAGTGACTTAAATATGCACATGTTTATGGATATATTACTTTTATTTTTTCTTGATTGTAATGTTTATTAAAAGCAAATAAAACATAACCTTTAAAAAAAAGTTACACGTACTGACGTACAATTATTTTGCTAAACCTTAACCCAACAAAGCACTCAATAGTAAAATCCAGGTCCCACTACGACACATTCAGTTACATTGAGTAGGAGAAACAACAGCCCACCAGAAACCAGTTCCATCCTAAAGTGCTGGCTCTTTCTGAAAGCACATGACCAGGCAAAATGACCTGAGATGCACCTACATACCAATATTACAAATAAAAAAAATACACTTGTTGGTTCAGGAATTAAATTTTATATTGTTGAGTGAATTATTTGCAGTGTAATTTAGAAATAAAAACTACATCATAAAATCATGACAGAATCCCTTCAAGTTTGCTAAAATACCACTAGATGGCAGCATGAGCGCAGAAGAGTATGCCAATACCTATGTATTGACAGATAAAGCGGATTTTATACAAATATTCCAGGGTTAAAAATGCTTATAACAAAAACTGTACAGCCTTCACTTTCCCAAGATGTTATTTGAAATATTACAGAAAATGCATTTTGTTTATTAAAGATATGTAGAGCTCAAACATTATAAGGACTGGCAACACTAGGGGAAAAATGCTATAAAAGCTTGTACATATATGGTTCTATTCATCAAATAAAAAATATTAAAAATAATTAGCCTTATCTTTAATGAACATGTAAAAGGTAAGAGAATTTTCTCTCTCTCGTTTCATGAATGCAATATTTTGCAGTTAAATAAGCCGAAGCTTACCCTACCATAAGTGCAAGTAGCGCTGGGCATGGGGGCAGTTCTCTATAGGAAAATAAGATGGCATCCATTCTGTCAGTAATGCTGACATGGTTCCTATTTATTTTCATAGAAACATGTCCGTATCAATAATTCATTCTCCAACTACGTGACAAGTGAATGTTATACTTTAAAGGGGTTGTTCACCTTTCAGTTAACTTTTGGTATGATGTAAAGAGTGATATTCTAAGAATTTGCAGTTGGCTTACATTTTTTATTATTTGTGTTTTTTGAGTAATTTAGCTTTTTATTCTGCAGTTCTCCAGTTTGCAAATTCAGCAGCCTGGTTGCTAGGGTCCAGATTACCCTAGCAACCTTGCATTGTTTTGAATAAAAGACTGGAAAAGGAATAGAAGAGGGTCGTAAATAGAAAGAGGAGTAATAAAGCAGCAATAACAATAAATGTGTAGCTTTACAGAGCATTTGTTTTAAGAAGGGTTCAGTGACCTCCGTTTGAAATCTGGATAGTCAGAAAAAGGCAAATTAAAAAAACAATAAAAATAAATAAATAATGAAGCCCAAATGAAAAGTTGCTTAGTACTGGACATTTTATAACATACTAAAGGTGAACCACCCCTTTAAAAGGCTAGTACTTTATGTAACATTACACAAATTCCTGCAATATACAGGTATGGGATCCATTATACAGAAACTCGCTACCTAGAAAGCTTCGAATTATGGAATGGCCGTCTCCCATAGACGCCATTTTATCCAAATAATTCAAAGTTTTAAAAATTATTTTCTTTTTCTCTCTAATAAAACAGTAGCTTGTACTTGATCCAAACTAAGATATAATTAATCCTTATTGGAGGCAAAACCAGTTTACTGGGTTTAATATTTACATGATTTTCTAGTAGACTTTAGGTATGAAGATCCAAATTACGGAAAGATCTGTTATCCGGGGAGCCCCAGGTCTAGAGCATTCTGGATAACACATAACTGTACTGGAATTGATAACACATGTGCCTTGATGCAAGACATTTTATTTTCACTCGATTTTCTGAACATTTAAAATGCAAAAATAAACTTTTTTAATGCTTGGATGGACTAATGGTTGACCTGTGCCGACCAGGCTGAAATGCAAACTGTCATCCAATGACAGATTTAAACCTGTGCTCGTCTCAGCCTTTTCGATGATGCCACGGATTGGTGGGGCAAAGCATACAACACATTGCTGTCGACCCAGACCCTGGGGATAATTTGCAAGCCACTACCAGTCCAATCTATGGGTAAACTAGCAAATCCTGTGGGTGCTGACCAGGCCCACACACCAGTAAATGCTAGCCATACACAAGCAGACACTGGCTTGAGTACCACTCCAAAATTACAACCAGTTCAAACAATATCCGATTGCGGATTGGTCACAAATGAAATTCCTGTAGGGCAAGGACTAAGGACCCAGAAACCAGATCAGTCATATTATAGGCTGCCAACAGAATACACTGTCTCCGAAGATGTCCCAGTAGCTCCCCATCTTCTTTTCTGCTGATTCGCTGCACATTCTCTGTGCTGCTGTCACTTACTGAGCTTAGGGACTCACTCACAATATTCAGTACACATAGAATAGAAATGTCACAATATAAGGCTGATAAGCAATTAATACAGATAATTACTACATGGCAGCACAGAAACCAGTGCAACTAGTATCAGAATTTAATAATCAGCCCTGTAGCATCAGCTTATATTACAGACCAACCTCATTTTCTGCTTGATAATTTGCTACGACCCCTAAGCTTAGCTTCTCAACAGCTGCTCAGAGCCCACTGAGCATGTAAGTGTCGCAGATACTTTCCAAAATGGTGACCCCCTGTGATAAGTTTGAAGTCCTGGATCATTACTGCTCCTATTGACAAGCTGAAACTTTAGGCTGATGCAATAAATTCACTATATAAAATATGGCATTTTCATCCTTATTAATTTTTAGGATTTAGTTATCCTTTAAATCAAAGGTGAACAAAAAAATATACGCTTTCAGTTGTCCAGAACTTTAAAGTCACATTATACAGTTTAACTTAAGCCCAATCCTAGTGTGGAAGTAAGCTTACCTTCATTAATTTTGGATATATCCACGTTGGAATTATTTAACTGTAGAGTGGCTTGCAGAGCAGGAAGAAGCTGCCGCAGAAGGTTTGGATCCTGCAGAATTGGGGGGATTGGGGACTGCGTCACAGGAGAGACTGGGACTGTGGAGGAGGAAGAGGGAGGAGCAGCAGAGGGGTTTAATCCAGGTGCAGATGATGTAGAAGGAGTTGTACAGGATGATTTATCAGAGGGTGCAGGTTCTACAAAAGAGAAGATCATATGAATTAGATATATTCAATTCAGAGAGAAATGTGTAAATATGCACACGTATAAATTAGGGATGCACCAAATCCACTATTTTGGCTGAAACCTCAAATCCTTCGCGAAAGAATCAGCTGAATACTGAAAATATCTTAATTTGCATATGCAAATTAGGGGTGGGAAGAGGATAACATGTTTTACTTCCTTGTTTTGTGACAAAAAGTCACGTGATGGCCCTCCATGCCCCTAATTTGCATATGCAAATTTGGTTCGGCTGGGCAGAAGGATTCAGCCGAATCCGAACCCTGCTGAAAAAGGCCAAGTCCTGGCCAAATCCCAAACCGAATCCTAGATTGGTGCATCCCTAGTATAAATTAAAATATTTAAATATGTAATGACTGCACACATTCTTGTAGTGAATTGCACCCACCCATGCAAAGGCAGAAAAAGTTCTCTTCAGGCCACATTCAGACTTAAGTAGGGGTTTGAATAAAATCCCAGCAACATTGCTTTATGGTACTAAAATGGCAATTAAGAAAGCTATGGTGAAGAGCGTCCCAACTGGAGAGATGTAATGTAATAATTTTGCCACTTCTAGTAACAACCAGAAGTTTATTTTCAGTAAAAGCTACATGTCTAGTACTAACCCACAGCAACCAAGCTTAAAGTGGTACCGACACGTTCCTATAAAAATCTTAGGAACGTGTCCATATCTAGGAGCTGCTGCACGCCAAATAGTTTCCTCTAAAAGCCCCCCCCCCAAATGATCTTCTGTGTTGTTTCAGTGACAGGGCGGCGTGATCCTTCCATAGGCTAATTACAAATGAAAATAGGACTTTAGTTTATGGAAGGATCCCCCCCACCCCTTCCTATTAATTGCTAAAGGGAACCACTAAACCAACTAAAATAAGCTATTACCCCTTGTCCAGCCCACTTGTACTTCATCTTTTCTTAAAGCGGAACTATCGCTCAAATGACAATTTAATATAAGCTTCCTCATACTGAAGTAAGAAGCTTTTTAAATACAATCAATTAAAAATTCTGCATTGTTTCTGAAATAATCACATTTATATTCACTATTCCTCTCTCAGCATCTGTTTCTCTTCATTCTGTCTTAATGCAGCAGGGTAAGTACTGCTCTGCCCGCGACTTTACAATGCCGGCTTCCGACTCAACTTTTATAGACACGCACCTGCTCGCCCCGCCCTTTTTGTGGTCATCAGCAGGGCGGCAGGGTTCTATAAAAGATAGGGGGAAGGCTAGCGCGGGTGGAGGGCAGGTATCAGGAATGTGCGGGTCCGGTTTATCATAATAATTGCGCCTTTAATACAAATTCTGTGCTCTTTCCCACCTTACAGTAACATGTTGACGGGCTGACACACCAGAAGAGCAAGAGTACATGGGGCAGTATCAAGTGCTACATCACCCTATTGTGTGGCTCCGTGGGTGGGACACAAAACACCAAAGGAGAAAACATCTGCTAAGACAACACTGAGGTTTTTTATAACATAAAATGTTGAAACTTACATACAGCCAATACTGTATGAAACCAAGCTTTGTTTGCCTGATCAGACCTAGTTAAATTCAATAACTTCCAGTGAGAGGTGAATTTTATCAAATTACAGGTATGGGTCCTGTTATTCAGAATGCTGGGGGCCAGGGGTTTTCCAGATAACAGATATTTCCATAATTTGGATCTTCAAACTGAAAGTCTACTAGAAAATCATGTAAACAATAAACCCAATAGGCTGGTTTTGCTTCCAATAAGGATTAATTATATCTTAGTTTGGATCAAGTACAAGGTACCGTTTTATTATTACAGTGAAAAAAATAAATCGGGGGAGAGAGCAGGAGAAGAGCTCAACCCACAACCGCAAAGAAGCAGCCAAGGTCGGCCCAAGCCCGTCTGACCCGCAGGTCCCGCGTCGGCCCGTACATCACTAGTGCATACTGTCATTATGTATAGCAATGTTCTGGTGGCCGGTCAGTTATACCACTGGTTCCCAAATTTTTTCGGCCCTCAGCTCCCCCAAATCCACACATCTAGATATTAGAATCTGTATATTGTAATGGCAAACAGCAGTTAACATTTACAAATGATTACAACTAAATCCTGTACATCTTTTAAAGCTGTGGTTCAAGTTTAAGATAACTTTTAGTATGTTATAGAATGGCCAATTATAAACAACGTTTCAATTGGTCTTAATTATTTATTTATTTATTTTTATCGTTTTTGAATAATTTGCCTCAGTCTTCTGACTCTTTCTGGCTTTCAAATGGGGGTCACTGACCCATCTAAAACAAATACTCTAAGGCTACAAATTATTATTGCTACTTTTTATTACTAAACTTTCTATTTATGTCCTTTCATATTCCAGTCTTTTATTCAAATCAATGCATGGTTGCTAGGGTAATCTGGAGCCAAGCAACCAGATTGCTGAAACTGCAAACTGGATAGCTGCTGCATAAAAAAAAGCTACATAACTTAAAAACCACAAATAATAAAAAATGAAAACCAATTGCAAATCCGAATATCACTCTCAACATGATACTAAAGAAACTGAGGGTAATAGGAGGAGGCAGGGGATGAAGCACAGAGCAGGAGGCGGAGTCATTTTTTGCAACAGTGTCCATCTCCAGCTGTAGGATCTTCATCCCCATGGTGCCTGTGTCCCCCAATTAGGCAAGAGAAAGTTAAAGGAAAACTATACCCCCCAAACAATGTAGGTCTCTATTAAAAGATACTGAGTAAAACAGCTCATGTGTAAAACCCTGCTTCATGTAAATGAACCATTATCATAATAATATACTTTTTTAGTAGTATGTGCCATTGGGTAATCAAACAGAAAATTGCCATTTTAAAAAATAAGGGCCGCCCCCTGAGATAGTAAGATTCACTGTGTACACATACAAACCACATGTAAGGTCACATGAGCCAATTAACAGACAGAGTTCTGCCTTTTGCTTCCTCACTTCTTCCTGTTACAGTTAGTGTTGTAGTATTTCTGGTCAGGTGATCTCTGAGGCAGCACAGATAGAGTCACGAAATGGTGGTTCAAGGCAAGAGATGTAAAAGGGCAATATTTATGTAAATATATATTCCAGTTTGGTAAGATTCTTTAATATGTCATTCAATTTGATATAAACTGTTGCTTAAGTATTCATTTTGGGGGTATAGTTTTCCTTTAACTCAAAGGTGAACAACCTCTAACTAACCCATTTATAACATACCTTTCCTTTCAGTTTTGAGCACTGGTACAGAAGATGTGGGTGTAGGCAGTTTGGATAAAGCAGCTCCATTTGCATCAGTAGATTTCTTAGGAGGAGGATGATGATCAGGCTGTACTGTAAAAGGACTAGAAGGGACTGTACTTGGAGCAGAGGCTGTGTGAACCACTGTTTTAGTGTTTGAGTGTTGCACTGTGGCAGCACTACTGTGAGAGTCTGTTCTTGGGAGTCTGTAGTCTCTGTCATTGTGCCGGCTTGTTTGGGACAAGATATTCTGTGGCAGCATCGTGTTGTTGTCACTGGAATGTTTCTCCTCCACTGGTTAGTTGACAGAGTGAAGAGAAAAAAAAATAAAGCATAAATAAATTACTTTTTTAACATCTACATAACATTTACAGTGCCAAGTAGCTATAAATTATATAAGCAATCTCTATTTTTGCAACATTTTATTGCAGTAACGTCCCCATGAAATACAAGAAATACTAAGGATACTCGAGTATGCCTACTACAATATAATACATTCTCAGTTAATTATTGTCATACTGTGAGCATGAGACCCGGTGTCTTTTTAAAGACATACTTTGAAATTACCAACTCCTCTTGCTCGGATAAGTATATCAAGACTGGACAAAATGAAAATTCACACTGACAGAAAGAAAGAGGATTCCACATGCAAGGCAGATTTATAAACTCCTCTATCAAATTAAGTACAAACACTGTATACCAGGAATTATAGGTTGTCCTGAAATTAGTTACGTGTATATAATACACAAAAACCATATATATCTTGTAAATGATATCCTTATAAATGGTGACTAGTGATGTCATCAGTTATAAACGGTGAGTAGTGATGTCGTTTTTGTCATGACTCACTAAAACTTCTGTGTATTATAATACATAAAATACCCCTTGTTGCAAAATATGAGGGTATTAAAAGTCTCCTTGGAGTTCCATGACCACTTATATTACCCATATATTTTACAATATTTTATTTGTCACTATATAAAATCTAAAGACACTAGAATGCCTACACTTGCTATAAAATAGTGGACAACATTAGCTTCTCAAAGACACACGAGCAGCTCAGGAGGAGAGAAATACGGTCTCACTCCTTGCAAGTGGAGCAGAGTTCAAGTTCCAAGTCCACTGTTAAAAACAAAGATTCTTATAAAGTGACTGCATTTTCAAAAAAGTGCTCTATTCACAGTGCTTTGGTTGACCAAAGATGTACACCATCAATGAAGTCATTAAGCATATTGAAAATTGACTGCATTGAGTTCTGCTAATCTAGGAAAATAAAGGGTTAGTTGACCTTTAAAATAACCTTTAGTGTGTTATGTTGTACAGTGAGAATTCTACCCTAGAAGCAAGAAAGATGTTTCAATGAAAGACTGGAAGATAAATAGGAGAGGGCCTGAAGAGAATAATAAGTAATAAACAGGATAAACATCTTAAAGATGGAATAGGATACAAACTGAATAGGATAAGATTTTTTTTTTTTAACAGAATTTGAACTTCTTTGAAAATACTCACCAGCTGCAGCAGCTTGCATTGCTTCTCTTCTGTAATCTCTATCCTTGGGGAAACTGTTAACTGCCACTTTGCTAGACTCTTTTGGTCTTTGCTCTCTGCAAAACATATCAATTCAATGTAAGTAGAAAGAGGAAAAAAAAAAAAAGATAAGTTTGTACAGTAAACACTTCTCACCTTTCAAGCCACTCTTTGGGTTTTTCCCACTGGGAAACTTCAGTTCGGCAGTTATAATAGTATTTTTTTCCAGAAGAACTAATATGCTCAGACCAGTCATCTGCAGGATCATATGCCTTCAAAATAAAAAAAATAAAAAAAATCAGGTAGATTGTATTTCACATATGAAGCTCCTTATGACCATATTTCTATGTACAACTGTAGTCTTAACATCCATCCATAAAACAGACCTGATTTATCTATACTTGTTTAACCCAAGTTAACATGGAAAAAAATGCTGCAGGGGGCAAACCTTCATAAACTTTAATTCTTGCAATAATTTGAGGTTGAATCTCAGATTATCAATTTAATGATCATAAATTTGTAACTAAAAACCCCCGTTTTGTAAATACTTGAATATATACTGACAGGGGCGTAACTATAGAGGAAGCAGACTCTGCGGCTGCAGGGGGGCCCAGGAGGTATAGGGGCCCCATGAGGCCCTAATTCATATACAATTTCAATAAATATTGGAGAAACAAGTCAACCTCTAAACATTTTGGGGGCCTGAAAAAAAATTTGCTGTGGGGCCCAGTAATATCTAGTTACTCCACTGTATACTGAATTACTTATGAGACAATGGACCAGGGAATGTGCATTGATTTACTGGTCAAATCAGTAGCACTTCCATTGTATTTAAACACATGTTTACTTAGCCTTGGAGTACATAACCCTCCACTTTTGTATTGTAGCCAGAAGCTGTAGGCTAAGCTTCATGTGGTTTGTAGCAACCTCACACCCGCCCCTTTAAACAAATGGTGGTCCTATGCTTTTAAAAAATGGATGTTGGTCTGGGCAGTCTCTCTCTCACTCTTTAAAGCCGCAAAAGCTAGTGGCGGGGGATAGAGTCCTGCAGCAGGTCGGGTACCCGCGGGTTATTCAGTTGCATGTAGAAGTTTCGGGAGCGAGTATAGACGCGGGTCGGCGGTTCTCCGGGTCGCCATTCTTCAATAGCGAGTTTTATTTCTGATCACACCAATTTCCAATTATATCACTTCCAGTTTACGACAGCACTTCCAGTTTCTTGGTGGTCAGTGGGTCGCGGATCGGGTTGCGGAAAAGGTACATGGGGGTCCAAGTGGGTAAGTATGCGGGGTCCAGGTTGCAGGTCGGGTTTAACAAACTGGTTCCGCGCAGGAGGACCAAGCCTTCAGACTGAAATCAATGCCAAGGTCAGGAGAAGAAATGCTACCATGCAGGGAGGAACATGTCTTTTTACACTATGACTGGAGGTAAACCGTTATGGACCACCGTACAGTGTGCTTATAACTAATAAGAACTGAGAAGCAGATCAAGAAAGGTGACAGGAAGTAAAATAAACAAAGCAACTCGAGACACAGGTTATGTATGAAAGGAAATACCCAATAAAAATTAAAACAAATATAAATAAAAACTATGGTAGATTAGTGTGAACTTACAGAATCAGATGTTTTGCTTGGAGTAGAAGAATGTGAATTTGAACTATGAATAGCACTGTGGTTATGTGAATTTTCTTGTGGAGAAAAACTGGTCCCTGCAGATGGGAATAAAATACAAAAACATCACAATAGTTATTTACAATGAAATCAGTGTGTACAAGTCTAAAGGCTGATGTATCAAAGGTAGAATTAATGTAATTTTTTTTTAAATTCTAATATATTCAAATATACTCGATTGGGAGGTTATTTAAGAAAAAATGTGAATGACTAATATCTGATCGAATAGTCCGGACACGAAATTCTAATTAAATCGAGTTTTCCTGTGGAAAAAAAAAACCTTGAATGTCAGAAAGGCAATTAACATATTCAAATAGTTCAACGGACCTCTGCCATTGACTTGAAAATTAACTCAGGTTTGAGGTGGCGAACGATTTCCACGGTAGAGGTGTGATCAATCTCACATTTGAATTTACATTCACATTGGGGAAAATTCTAATTTGAATTTACTATTCGACCCTTAATAAATATGCCCATAAATGAATACTGCTGATAGCCACTCTATATACTGAACAGCTGATTTGTACAGAATTCATTGAAAGGAGACTGCATAGCACAGCAGAGACATTTACACCATTACAGAGCTTCCCACTCAGTGTTGATTTACACAAAGGGCAAGAGCATTGTATTGCTGGGTACTATGCATTAAAAGAAGGCTTGTGCTAACCTATGGTTCCAATTTAAATTGAAGGGACAGTACACACTCCTGTTATGAAAACAAGCCTGCATTAATCAAAAGGGCTTGCGCTGAACATACTTTTTAGCTGTTGTAATTCAGAAATATCTATGGGGTTTTTATTTTTTATTTCTGGCACTAAACAAGAATATTAAAGGAACAGTAACATCAAAAAATTAAAGTGTTCTAAAGGTAACCTATATCCCGAAAATGAATACTTGAGCAACAGATAGTTTATATCAAATTAAATAGCATATCAAAGAATCTTTATTAAAGAATGCCATGAAGTCCGCAGCCAGAATCTGCGATGAGGGGTAAGTATAAAGTATGGGGCATTTCGCCTGGGGGGGGGGGGGGTACGGGGTTTTTTTCTACAGGGTTTCCTTCTCTTTAAGTAAATATTGCCCTTTAACATCTCTTGCCTTGAATCACCATTTTGTGATGGTCTGTGTGCTGCCTCAGAGATCACCTGACCAGAAATACTACAAATCTAACTAACAGGAAGAAGAGTTGAAGCAAAACACAGAACTCTGTCTGTTGATTGGCTCATGTGACCTAACATGTATGATTTGCTTGTGTGCACCTTGAATCGTTGGATCCCAGGGGGCGGCCCTCATTTCTTAAAATGACAATTTCTATTTACGATTATTAATTGGCACATACTACTATAAAAGTATATTATGAAAATGGTTTATTTACATGCAGCATGGTTTTACACATGAGCGGTTTTATGTAATAGATTTTTATAGAGACCTACATTGTTTGAGGGGTATAGTTTTCCTTTTAAAGTAATACGAATACAATGCAGCGTTGCCCTGCACTGGTAAAACTGCTGTGTTTGCTTAAAAACTCTAGTTATTTAAATAAGCTGCTGTGTAGCAATGGGGGCAGCAATTCAAAGCAGAAAAGGCTCAGGTTACACAGCAGATAAGCTCTGTAGAACATAATGGGGTTATCGGTTATCCACTATTTAACCTGAGCCATATAGACTTTTTCAATTTCCGCCATTGCTACACAGCAGCTTGTTTATATGAACTATAGTAGTGTTTCTGAAGCAAACACAGCAGTTTTACCAGTGCAGGGCAACACTACACGATATTTTCATTACTTTAACACATTCATTTTTTAGAGTTACTGTTGCTTTAAGCCAGTTTCACTTTAGTATTTCCTTTCACTGCTGATCAAACAGAACTTCAAAGGAGCTGATAAAACTAATTGGCAGTCCACTGAGAAGCCTCTGATAATAAGCTGCTCAAGGGCTGCTGCTTAGACAAGGGAGTACTGGAAGATGTAAGTGGGAAGAAAGCAAAGCATTTAAAACAAGCACTTGCCATACAACTAGCGGTCCCGTGACAGGTAGAAAATAGCTGGCAATAAAGAGGAGTGAAAATGAGGGCAGGGGCACACTGGCTGACTTTCCTCATGAGGTAACTTCGGAAATCGTGAGTGCATTGGCGCAGGCGTTTACTCATTATAGCACCATTACAGGTGGAAGGCAGTTTGGGGAGATTGTCGCCCCGAAAAAGAGGCAATTAGTCGCCAGGTGACTAAATCTCCCCGAATCTGCCCGTGTGCCCCTGCCCTAAACAATAAAGGGACAGTGCACACCTATCATTAATTCAATGCCCGGGGCTTGAATGCTGAACACTATTGTTTTAGTCAGGAAAAACAGACGGTTTGGCTGAGCACAATGAAAATTAATCCAGTACCATGAAATTCATATAGATTAGTATGTACACTAAGCAAAGGGAACTTCAGTCTGGACACAGCTATAAAAAAAAGGAAAAAAAAAGAAAAACTCAATTTTCAGAACAAATAAAGCTGAATGAACAAACGGTCAGCTTCCTGAGCTCGAAATATGCCTGTTAAAAGGGTGGTTCACCTTTAATTTAAATTTTAATATGTTATAGAACTGCTAATTCTAAGCAACTTTTCAATAAACCTTCATATTTTCTTTTTTATAGTTTTGTATTTATTTGCCATCATCTTCTGACTCTTTCGAGCTCTTTTCGACCCCATCTAAAAACAAATGCTCTGCAAATTGTCTTAGAATATCCCTCTTTACATCATACTAAAAGTTAATTTAAAGGCGAACAACCCCTTTAAAGGGGACCAGTCACCCAAAAAAAATGATTCAAAATCCTATTCTATCACATTAGTCAAGCAAAATGAACTTTAATTACACTATATAAATTATTTGAATCTTGTTTCCTTCAGTCTGGGAATTCAAAATGATAGCAAGCAGGCAGCAGCCATTTTGTGGACTGTTTTTAAGGAAAGCTTTGCATCATCTCATAATCTTGTTTGTGCACCAGAAAGGGGGACCTGATGTCCATCCCCATGCCCTGGCTACACAATTAAATGGTGAGGAGAGGGGGGTGTGTGTAGAGAGCAGTGACATATAGGAAGTGCTGAATGGAAAGTGAAAGTAATTGTCTGCCCCGCCTCTATGCCTAAGGCATAGAGGAGGGCAGACAATATTTGATTGGCAGCTGAGATTTTTAAATGAGCTTACAACAGCTATGAATGCTTTAATAAAAAATAGAAATTGAATTTCATGTTTAATTTGAAAAGGACTTTTATTTTACAGATTTGTGTGTCTGGGTTACAGGTCCACTTTAAATTAGGGGCATATTTTGAATCATAAAGAAGTCTATTAAAGTACCTTACAAAATAGTGAAGAAATTAGTAAACAAAGACTTTGCTGGCATTAGTTCACAGGCATGGTG
Source organism: Xenopus petersii (assembly GCA_038501925.1). Lineage (NCBI taxonomy): Eukaryota > Metazoa > Chordata > Amphibia > Anura > Pipidae > Xenopus > Xenopus petersii. Next base: position 18,859,346 of record CM076683.1, read on the forward strand.
ATGGCCATCTGCAGAACTATGGCACATGCATTGTTTTGACTGCTACGTGCCACTAGTATTTGCAGTTGGAAGCATGCCAGCCCGTTTTTTCAAGAACTCATTTTGGACATTGGGTGACCCACGGCACTGTCCAATTTGGCGATAGAAAATGAGTGGTTACAATTTTCGTTTTGTTACAGCATTTAAATGCTATTAAACATTTTTATATATCACAGCTGAGGATAATGGCTGTATGCCAGCAGTATTGATAATGAATTTTCACAAATCAACCCATTATTACATTTATCACACAAGGTCATTTACATTTACATGTGTTTTAGCAGGGAATTTTCCCTTAAAGGCATTGTTCAGCTCTTAATTAACTTTAATATGATGCAGATATTAATATTCTGAGACAATTTGCAATTGGTTTTAATTTTTTTATTATTTATGGTTTTTGGGTTATTTAGCTGTTTATTCAGCAGCTCTCCAGTTTGCAGTTTCAGCAAACTGGTTGCTAAGGTCCAATTACCCTAGCAACCATGCACTGATTTGAATAATAATATAAATAGGAGAGGGCTTGAATAGAAAGAGGAGCAATAAAAAGTACCAATAACAAAAAAGGTGTAGCTTTACAGAGTATTTGTTTTTAAAAGGGGTCAGTGACCCGCATTTGAAAGCTGGAAAGAGTCAGAAGAAAAAAAGCAAATAATTAAAAAATAAATAAAAAATGAAGACAAGTTGAAAAGTTTCTAAGAATGTGCTATTCTATAACATAATAAAAGTGAGCAACCCATTTAAATGCTTAATGTAACGAGGACATACTGACAGAGGCTGTGCTCGGTTAAAAACATTAGCAGTCAAATATTCTGTTTGTCACTGGTTTTGATAAAGAAACATAGTAACTGTAGTGTCTATGGCAGAACTGATTGGGAATGGCGATACTAGGGATGCACCAAATTCACTATTTTGGATTTGGACGAACCCTCGAATCATTCATGAAAGATTCGGCCGAATACCGAGCCAAATCCTAATTTGCATATCCAAATTAGGGGTAGGAAGGAGGAAACTTTATACTTCCTTGTTTTGTGACAAAAAGTCACGTCATTTCCCTCCCTGGACCCAATTTCCATATGCAAATTAGGATACGGTTCGGCAGGGCAGAAGGATTCCGCCGAATCCTGCAGAAAAAGGCAGAATCCCGAACCGAATCCTGGATTCGGTGCATCCCTAGGCGATACATTGGAAAAGCCCAAATCGTTCACTGCTGTGACATTTGACTGCTGTGTTTACCTTGAGAACAGAGGTAGACAAAATGCCCAGTATGCAACTGGCCTTAAATTTCAAAAGTAGACTTGTTATGTGTGATTAGAGCACACATAAAGGTGGCCATACACGGGCCGATAAAAGTTGCTGACGGACCGAGTTGGCAGCTTAATGGCCCGTGTATGGGCTTATTGGGCCGTGTCGGGCAGATGTCGATCAGACGGGACTAAAAATCCCGTCAGATCGCGGCCGCATCTGTTCGTTGATGAGGTCCCGCAATCCGACCGCCCGTCACCCATCATTAAGATCCGATCGTGCGCCCTAGAGCCCACGATCGGATCAGCCCGATATTGCCCACCTCAAGGTGGGCATATCAGGGTGAGTGGATCTCTCTGTGTATGGCCACCTTAAGAAACCAAAGCACACATCACAGCAGTGTGACAACACACTTTGTAAGCCAGAGACATGTGATTTGCCTGAGCAGGGAGCTATCCAGGCACAGAAATTCTGTTTATTTGTCTCCAACAAAGCTGGACTGACAGCTGTATTGTATGACTGTTGTCTACATTACATCTATGGCAAATCTCTTGGGCTCTCTTTGACCCAAGAGACTAGTGCCATAACTACCTGAAAGAACTCAACATATTCTACAAGTACATTTCATTTATGGCACCTTGATCTCTAGAGTACTCGTACTGTAGAGATGAAATTTTGATATTTGTGTCTAGCATTATTCTGCTGCAAATAAACCGAGTTGTGAGATCACTGTAAATTACGAGATAAAAAAAGAAAAGAAAACAGGATTCATAGCAGGAACCAGTAATATAACATGATATTCTGTCATGGCCTACAAGAACTTTTCTTAAAATTGGTTTAAAACGTCTGTTTTTATCTATAAAAACGTGTGGACACAATCAATTTATTATGAAAATATGCAGGTTTGCTCTGCTTTTTCAAACAATGCCCTTTAAAAAAAAAACCGCCTTTAAAATGAAAGTACAATTAAAGGGTATTGCTCACCTTCAAACATTTTCAGTTTACTTGGTTTCAAAAAATATTATTTTTGCAATTACTTTCTATTTGGGATTGTTTTTTCTAATATTGACGTGTATATTTTCACCTTCTAAAGCAACTCTGGGAAAGGGGATCACAGACTAATTGTTCTAAATTGATTCATTTAGTTTACACTTTGTCTTCATCTTTCTCCCAGCTAAGCAGAATCCCTGAGTTTCAGCTGTTACAATTGATACAATACTTGCCAATATTCCACAGATACTGCTGAGAAATGTATTAATTAATGTAGCCAGTAAATGTATCAAAATGTAACATCTCAGAATCTGCACCTGGATCACTGAGTTGCCAGACAGATGCCAGAAATAGGAACATTAAACTTTAAATTCTGGAAAAACAATAAAAAATGGACAGCAATTAGGGAAAAAAAGGCAATTATTTCTAGTGAACAGTCTGATAACTCAAAAACTGAAAGTGTGTTTGGAAGGCGAACAACTCATTTAATTTATTTAAAGGGCAACTAAAGTCTTAAATAGAATAAGGCTAGAATTGCTGTATTTTGTATACTAGACAAACAAACTTACTGCACCACAAGTCTAATCAAACAAATGATTTATGCTTTCAAAGTTGACCACATGGGGGTCACCATCTTGTAACTTTGTTAAACATATTTGCAAGACCAAGACTGTGCACATGCTCAGTGTGGTCCGGACTGCTAAGGGATCAAAATAAATTATTAAAACTGCACAAGTCCAATAATATCTGCCAGAAACCAATACAGCAAGACTGATTAATAATCAGAATATACAGACTGCACTGGGTCCTGCACTATAGTTTTTGTATTGTTTAATACAAACTTTCGCCAACGCTGCAAAACCAGTGGCTGCAGCAAAATAATCCTCCAAATAGAATCCTAGTTTATCTGTTTAAATCTGGCTCCATGGTCTTTGTCACTGCAGCTGGAGTTGGAAACAGTAAAGGAGATGTAAAAGCAAAAATAAAATCCAATACAGATCTCTACACAGCCGTCGACTGCTCTACAAGGAAACAAACAAAGCTGCTTGAGTTCTGCATGGATGGGAAATAAGGCGGGGCTCCCCCTTCTGTTCCTAAGTATGATTGTTTCCCTGCAGAGCAGTTAGGGACCGTCTGACAATTCCTATCCACAGCAGTAAATGAAGGGAGAATTTCACTACATACAGTCAGGTTTCTTATAAAAACAGCGCAAGGTTTTAATGAAAGTATATTTGAGATAGGTTTCTTTTTCATTAAAGAAAGTAAAAATGGGATTTTATTTTTTTGCCTTTACAAGCCCTTTAAAAGGGAAACACATACTACGTTGATGTCAAAATGCTTAACTAGTTAGTGGAATGTGCCTAAACTTACCTCCATCTCTCTCACGGACTCTGTGAAGGTGCACACTTTTGGCTTTCCCATGTCCTGCACCATCAATATACTTATTTTCAGGACTGTTTGATCTTCGCATTTTGTTTGGTGGAGAAGGATCGGTGGAGTCTCGCATCTTGTCATGACGGTGATCACTGCTGCTGGGATGACTCTTGGATGAATACTTAAGAGTCTGGAAAAATGATGAGTTCATAGAGGTATAACTTTAGGAAATAATACCAACACATCCAATATGGAGAAAATGAAGATTCACTTCACACAATGGGATTCATTTTAAAAGGATACAGTTAACCATATGTGAATAATGTCTGCCTGATGCACATCAAAGTGTTATATAATTCTGCTTATACACTTATTTTGCAAGTTGCATTTACGATCAGTAGTGCTGCACAAAAGAGCATTCCACAAAAGTAAGTGTTAAATGTGTTTTAAATTAACACAATACCAGCAGATAGTGGCAACTGAAGAATCCAGTCGTTAAAGTACATTTGTCCTCAAAGTTGCTATTGAGTGTGACTGGCAGTTGTATGTAGAGACTCCTCATTCACACAAACATTTGTACACTGTGAAGATGGAAATTTATGCTATCACACGGGTACAAAGCTGAAGGCATGAAGCCCTAAATGTGGCACCTTCTCCAGAAAATATCACACTCCCAAAACAGAATTTTTTTGGACAGAAAAAAGAAGGTATTGCTGTAGTTATGAAAGTTTGGAGTACACTTTAAGGTAATCACCATCTTCATCAGCCAGAAGCCCAAGAGTTGTTTACTATTACAAAGGAAGGAATAGAAGATTGTAAAAAATATGCACTGTTTTAAAGCTTACTGTAAAGCTTCATTAAAAATGGGTGTGAAACCTCTTAGATTTGTGGCACCAAGTACAGGTACAGGACATGTTATCCAGCCATAATTTAGATCTTTATACCTTAAAGGGGTTGTTCAACTTTAAGTCAACTTTTAATGTTATAGAATTGCTAATTCAAAGCAATGTTTCACTTGGTCTTCATTATTTATTTTGTGCAGGTTTTTAATTAATTGGCCTTCTTCTTCTGGCTTTCCAGCTTTCGAATGGGGGGAGGGAGGGTCACTGACCACATCTAAAAACAAATGCTCTTTAAGGCTACACATTATAGTTATAGCTATTTTTGATACTCATCTTTTTAGTCAGGCCTTCTCCTATTCATATTACAGTCTCTTATTCAAATCAATGCATGGTTGTTATGGTAATTTTGACCCTAGTAATCTTCTGTTGGCCTTCATTTTAGCGACTCCTGAAACTGCAAACTGAAGAGCTGCTAAATAAAAAGCTAGATAACTCAAAAACCCCAAATGAAAACCAACTGTAAATGGTCTCAGAAAACCGCTCTCTATGCAATACTAAAAGTTGATTACAAGGTTAACAACCCCTTTAAGTCTACTAGAGAATCATGTAAACATTAACTAAACCCAATTGGCTGGTTCTGCTTCCAATAAGGATTAATTATATCTTGGTTTTGATCAAATATAAGGTACTATTTTATTATTATAGAGAAAAAGGAAATCATTTTTAAAATTTTGGATTTGGATAATAGTACAACTAACTACATGTATTCAATAAGTGCTGCCTCCTCTGCTCTTCTGGGCAAGGGCTACTGTGTATGTATTGCAGTCCAGAGTAGTCCTAAGATTTCTTTTTTCCCCATCTTTAATTTGTATAATAAAGGTATAGGATCATTTATTCAGAAACCAGTTATCCAGAAAACTCCAAATTAAGGAAAGCCCTCCGTTTATCCAAATATTGTAAAATATTTTCCTTTTTCTCTGTAATACTAAAACAGTAGATTGTACTTGATAGCAACTAAGATAGAATTAATTCTCATTGGAAGCAAAACCAGCCTGTTGGGTTTATTTTTTTTTACATTTATCTGGAAAACTCCAGGTCCCGAGCATTCTGAATATCAAGTCCCATACCTGTATTTTTGGGACACATTGGCCATCTGCTAACTGCGAGAATTCTTCCTGATCCTATAAGCCCTGTCTCGAAAGTCCAATTGGAGTGCCCTGACAATAAATTTAAAGCCTGCACAGTAATGCAACCGTAATGGAGAAATAAAAGCAGCGCTTATAATCTCAATAACTTAAGTAAGGGCACACTTTAAAAAAATATAGCAGCTCAGTCTTCAATCATGAGAGCAACCAATCAGTGTTCTTATGTATTGCTGCCTTTCCTTCAGCTTTCCTATAAGTGGAAAATAAACAAGATTTGCAACCAATAACTTTGGTTTAGTGTGAATGAAATCATTCTTCATAAATTAAAACAAACATTTTAGATTATTGGGGGGAAAATTATGAAGCACACAACAAACGAGTCAAGCTAAAAAACCTGCAGTGTTATGAAGAGGTTACATTAAAAGCTTTTGAAAGAGATCCTTTTCTCTTGAATTAACTTTTATTTGTGTATTCCTTGTACTTTGTAATTGTTAACTATATGAAGAATTAGAGGACAAATTTATAAAAGCATATAATGAGTCATAACACTAAAAAATGCATGCACATCAGCAGTCTTAATCTGATTTAGATGGCTCAGAAACTACATGATGCATTCCAGCAGAAAACTCATGAATCAGGAGCACAAAGCAACTATAGTGCATGTGCTACATTATAATGCATATGTGGTCTAATTCAACCAGTTGGACAAATAATTACAATTTCAATGGAGTTACCATACTAATCATATGTAACCAGTAAACCAGCTTACTACATTAATATTACAAATTGTTACAGTCAGTACACTGACAGACCTTTAAGTGTGTACCACCTTCCTTTGCCAACACATTTCACTTGCACTTTTCCTCTCCTGCTCAGTAATGTGAACAACCAGGAGTGCAAAGAAAGCTTTTTCCTTTGCGAAATGAACATGCAGCCTAAATCCCTTCAAGCATTTACATATGCAAAATAATGTTCTATTTTCAATTTAGAGATATTTAACTCCATTCACAATCTGCCATTCTAAGCAACGTTTGTCTGCCAAATTCTAATTCTTTTCCCATAAAGCTTCCACTTTTCTGTATTGTTAGTTCAGTAACCAATTGAAATGCAAGTCAATACACATCACTTATACTGCCCTTTTCTCCCCTTTAGCTTATAAGTAAGAACCAAACACAAATTGTGGTCCCCCCCGGTGGTCTAAATTCTCTGCAGTTTTCCCTGGCAAAGCAAATGTGGCAAAGACTCGATGAAGCTTTATAAAAATCTACATTTAAGTTATTTGATTTCTCATTCTGCCTGTTTACAACAGATGATATGATTAGTATTTAGGCATCTCCATAGATTTTAGGATACATTTTTAGGTGTTCCCATAACGCTCACTGAGGTGTACATAGAAAAATGCATTCTCATCTGTCTTGCCTGGGTTAACTAACTGCTGCCTTACTTTAAATCCTTCAAACTGCCACTTAACGTCTAGAAAGATGCAAACTGAAGATAAAATATCCACTAGCAATGTTTGGGAAAAAAATGGCCAGTATTCAATATAAAACTTTAGAAACTGTTGTAACAAAAATAGCAGTTGGTAGTTGTGGTTCAAGCTGGAGCTTCATATTAATGTTATGCCTGATGTAAACACTGAAAACACCTAACAAATTAAACGCAATATAACTTTTGCCTCTCATACAGACCCATGGCAAATAATCTAAATCTGGTCCTAAACAAAATCAATAAAGGTGGTAGTTCATCATACACTTAACTTAGTAGGTTTCAGAACTGCCTGTTCTTTACAACTTTTTATTTGGTATTCATTTTTTTTTTTTACTAGGTGATATTCTGCCTCTTTCCAGCTTTACAACTAAAATTCTTACTGGCGGCAGTGTGCAGGGGAGGTGATTGTCCCATGAAAACATGTTACACTGTTAAGCAGGCCACAGACGCAAAGTTTGATCATACAAATCTGTTTCATATGATTTTCGGGCTAACTATAATATCTCTGCATGTATTGCCGATCTGACAATATCAGTGGGAGACTGTCAGCAGATTTTGTCGGAAATAACTTTCGTACGATTGCTGTCAGGGGTAGAACATAGTCTGATCTGTTATTTTTACTACTTTATTTGATCTGAATGGTTAGTGGCAGGTCAGAGATGGCACCAAGCGATCGTTCATCCGATATGAAGGCTATATCTGCACGTCTATGGTCAGCTTTATGATGGCCACAGATGTACATATTTACCTTTATATCGTATGAACGATCGTTTGGCGCCATCTCCCAACCTGCCACAAACCATTCAGATCAATTTGAAGTAGAAAAAGAACAGATCAGACTATGTTCTACCCCTGACAGCAATCGTATGAAAGTTATTTCCGACAAAAGCTTGTGGCAGTCTCCCACTGATATAGTCAGACCAGAAACACATGCAGAGATATTATCGGTAGCTGACAAAAAAATGTTCTAACCTGTCTGATCAACTGAATGACCGATTGCCATCTCGCGAAAAATGTCGGGACACTCCACACACGGCCCGAAAATCGTACGAAACAGAGATTCGTGTGATCAAATCTTTGCATCTATGGCCAGCTTAAAGTGATACTGACACTAAAAAACTTATTCAAAACATGAATGTACATCAAGTTACCTATAGCTCACAATATGATTTGTATTTTTTCTAATGCATGTAAGATGTGTAAAGGTCCTTGCACAATGTATCTAAATAAAAGCAGATTTGAATTTCAAAAAAAAAACGTTACCTATAGCTCAGGTTGATCATTTTTCTACTGATAGTTCTGCTTGTGCATGTAATTGTTACTTGAAGTTCCTAAACCTGACCGTTTTGCCAACCTTCTCAACAAGTCCATTAGAGTTTCTAATGCTAACGGACTGCTGAAGCTCAAATATGGCGGCCCCCTCATAGAGGAGCATGGGGGATCGGATGGGTAATGTAAAAGCATCTGTAAATATTGTTATGGCAAAATTATAAATAGCATGCAAAGACTATATTATGATACATGTTACTTTCTTTTAGATTTACTTCTCCATCTAATCGGACACCCTTCTATCCATGTCCTGGTGTGTCATACAAAGCACTGCCCAACTGTTAGGGTAAATGAACCCCTAAAAATCATACTAGTTTGTAATTCAGGGGGTGAGTTCCAAACTGGAAAATAGCCCAACAAAATTGCTAAATAATTAAAAAAAACAAGGCCAACTTTAGATGATTTGTCAGGATAGTAACAGTTCATAATAAGGAAACTAGCCCTTTCATCTGCAGCTGCCCAGAGAGTTCCATGTAGCTGTAGATGGAAAGGCACAGGTTAGACAGGCCTGGGTTAACAAGGTGCCTGGGTCTGCAGGAGAGAATGCTGACAAGTTGGTTGCTCACAGACTACTACCACTTTGCTGCAGTACTAGAGCCAAATCTATGATCCGGGGCCTACTGTACAGGCCGAAGCCTGAGCTAGAGTAGCGGCGGCGCTCGCGAGACGATACCTGGTAGGGTTGGGAGTCCCTTCGGTCGTGACAGCTGCAAAAAAAGAAGAAGAGAGAAGGCCTGTTAGAGACGATAAGGTGGATAAAGAGAGAGGTCGGGGGCTCCCTCCTGCCTCCACTTCTCGGGGGGTTCGCAACAAAAATGGCGACTCCGTCAGAGGGGAGGAAAGAGGGAGAAGGGGGTGAGTTAACGAGAAAGCGGTGCATTACCCATCACTGAGTCTCGCTTGTTTCCTTGCATACATTACCATCAATGCCGTGTGTGAGTGGGATGTGGAGGCGAGAGAGAGACAAGAGGAGATAATAATAATAACCCGACCACCGGGAGGCGGCGGGACTCGGAAACCTACGGAGGTGTCCGACAAGTGGGTGGTTTGTATTCGGAAAGGCTCGGGAGAAGATTTAAAGACTTTATACAGGGGGTTCGATGTGTTTAATGGGGCGAGCGCCCGCGATCCATCTCCCCCCCGCACACACAGACGGCACGACGCAAGCAGCGGGAGCGCGGATTCTCCGGGCACGCGCGGCGACGCTATCCCGAACGACTCATCCGTGGGCGCACGCGCAGCCCAGCCTTTCCTGCCTCCTGGCGCGCAGGCTCAGCCCTGCCTCACCTCGCTCCGCCCCGATTTCCTACGTCACTGCTTCTTTTTTCTTAAAAAAAAATAAAAAACTTTATCTGTTTCCCACAATTACATTACACAAGAAATAGGCTTCTTATGGGGTTCGGGCACCAATCTGGAGATTTCTGAGATAATTTTTGCCACACAGGCGTCATTTGAAACAATAACCCTGTCTAATGTGTGTGTGTGGTGAAGCTTAAAGAGGTGGTTCACCTTTAAAGTTAATTTTTAGGGCAGAGATACACACTTAGATTCGGGGAGATTAGTCGCCCATCGATAAATTGCCTCTTCTTTGGGCGATTAATCTCCAAGAACTGCCTCCTGCCGGATAGAATGTAAATCGCCGGACGGATGGAACTCAGAGCACTTTTTTTGAAGTTTCCTCGTGAGGCAACTTTGGAAAACGAAGCCCACCGATCGCCATCCTGCCGGTGATTTACATTCTAGCCGGTGGGAGGCAGTTCGGGGAGATTAGTTGCCCGAAGAAGAGGAGAGTTGTCACTGGGCGACTAATCTCCTCGAATCTGCACTTCGTATGTAGAATGGCTAATTCTAAGCAACTTTTCAATTGGTCTTCATTATTTATTTATTTTTAGTTTTTTAATTATTTGCCTTTATCGCCTGACTTTTTCCAGCTTTCCACTTAGGGTCACTGACCCCATCTAAAAAACAAATGCTCTGTGAGGCTACAAATGTATTGATATTGCTACTTTTTATTCCTCATTTTTCTATTCATGCCTCTCCTATTCATATTCCAGTCTCCTATTCAATTCAGTGCATGGTTGCTAGGGTAAAGCTGGCCATAGACGCAAACATCCTATCGTACGAAACGAGGATTTGTACGATTTTTGGACCGTGAGTGGAGAGTCCCGTCATTTTTTGTCTGGCGGAGATTGGTCGATTGGACAGTTTTGATTTTGTCCCGACCGTCCCGCCGGAGCCCATTGCACTCTCATTGTAATCTGATATTTCAGCCATAGGGCCAAACGTTCAGATTAACCCCGATATAGCCATGCTCTTAATGGCATATCGGGAAAAGATTGGCTCGTTTGGCGATGTCGCCAAACGAGCGGATCTTTGCGTCTATGGCTACCTTAATTTAGACCCTAGCAACCAGCTGGATGAAATTGCAAACTGGAGAGCTGCTGAATAAAAATCTAAATAACTCAAAAAGCACAAAAAATGAAAACCAATTGCAAATTGTCTCAGAATATCCCTCTCTACATCATACTAACAGTTCATTTAAAGATGAACAACCCCTTTAATAAACGGCCATTTACATCACCATTACATCACCATTTGACCTTTCAAATGTGTCATGTTTTTACAGCAGTAAGGGAACCCATGGAGATTAGGAGAAAGAAGGTTCTGTGCCAAGGTGTAAAAAGTGATTATATTTTTACAACGGTAATCTCTGGTATACACTAACGTAATCTCTCCCTTGCTTTATCTTTTCTGGAAGATACATTAGATAGCTTGAAGAAAGGTTCGGTGCCTTTTAAGCAAGGTACAAAATACAGGTTTTGTTTTAAATTTTTATTTAACATTTTAAATTAAACATTACAGTCATAGCAGAACAAGTAAAAGTGGAAATAGAGAAAGAAAGAAAATGCAAGCAAATGAGAAGAGCCCGTTTGGCCTTAGTAAATCCAACCCCGAGAGGTCTAACAAGGTGAAGGTAACTGCTCAGGCCCTTGAGTATTATGTTCCAGCCATTGACCCCATATCCATTCAAATTTTTGAGGGTACACATGTTCTTTGTACAACAGTTTTTGTTTTGGCCAAGGAATCGTTCACTAGTTTTTTCCAGAAACCCAGCGTGGGGAGGGATCCATCGATTTCCACTGAAGTAGTATCACTTTCTTAGCAAAGTAAAACAACTGCCGGTAGTAAAGTTTATGCAATAAAACGATTAAAGAAGCGGTTATGGCGGAGCTCACCTCGGCGTTCAGCCGGCGCTGCTAGCGAGGAATCTACAGTGTGGTAGTAAAGTTTAGTATAGTTATTCATAGGTATCGTTCCCATTATTCCCAGGAAACTGGGGGAGAGAATATTGGGTAGATCGAGTATACTCTCCATATATGACAGTATTTCCCTCCAAAACCCCTGTATCCAGGGGCACTCCCAAAAGACACTTCATTCAACCATTTTGGACATATATCTGATGCACCCTGGTACATTTTTGCTATTTTATGAGGTGTAAAATAAACCCTGAGGAGAAATTTAACCCAGCGGAAATTGTGAGTTAGGGTATGGGGTATTCTTCCCACATTTCCTCATCCAACTCTGGGATATTTTCTGAAATACAGGGTTTTTAAAATTAGTTCTAGGGTCTGGTACAATTGCCCTCTTGAAGTCTGGAAATACAAAACACACACACCACCCAAGAGAAGAGTTCTGTACTGTGTATTAGCCTAGTCTGAGGAGGTGCAGGGGATGCATTGGAAGCTGGAGGAACATAGTAGCCAATCAGCGTTGCCTTGGGGCTTCCATTTATTTCCACTGAACTCAATTATAAACTCTAGCTTGGATTAGGTTGTTTCAGTGCAAGATGAGAAGGTAAAATAGTTGAAGGGGCAATTATAATGATCTTATTAAATGTTTTTGCCTTAAGCTTTTCTGTATTGTTAGTTCAATAACCAACTGAGATGCAAGCCAGTACATATCACCGATACTGCGGCCCGCTAGCTTATAAGCAAGAACCAAACCCCAACTGCAGTTCCTCAGCTGGTATAAATCCTTGTCAGTTTTCCCTGGCAAAGCAAACATGACAAATGCTCATAATAAAGATTAATACAAATCTACAGTCGAGAATTTGCTTTCTCTTTATGCCTGTTTCCAACAGACATTATGATTAGTATCACCGTAGCCTCTCCATAGATTTTAGTATTCACTTTTAGGGGTTCCTGTAACCAGGGCCGCCATTAGAAATCACGGGGCCCCGTACAACAAAATTTTTGGGGCCCCCTGGGCCCCGCCCACACTGATGACCAAGCTCCACCCCATTTCCCGCCCACTCCACATCGCAGTTAAAAGACCACACAGACATCAGCGCTAAAAAAGTAACCCCCCCACACAAGTTGTAAAAAGCTATTGATGGTCAGGGCACCCTTATAAAAAATTGGGGCCCCAAAAAAAAAAAAATTAAAATTTTTTTTTTTAAAAAAAAACATTGGTGGCAGGGGCCCCCTTATAAGTTAAAAAAAACTTGGGGCCCCAACAAAAAAAATGTAAAAAAAACTAAAAAATAAACAAACATTGGTGGCAGGGGCCCCCTTATAAGTTAAAAACAAATTGGGGCCCCAAAAAAAAATTTGAAAAAAAAAAAAAACTGGTGGCAGGGGCCCCCTTACAAGTTAAAAACAAATTGGGGCCCCAAAAAAAAATTAAAAAAAAAAAAATTAAAAAAAAAAAAAAAAAAAAAACATTGGCGGCAGGGGCCCCCTTATAAGTTAAAAACAAATTGGGGCCCCAAAAAAAAATTTGAAAAAAAAAAAAAAAAATTTTTTGAAAAAAAAAAACATTGGCGGCAGGGGCCCCCTTACAAGTTAAAAACAAATTGGGGCCCCAAAAAAAATTTGAAAAAAAAAAAACAAAATTTGAAAAAAAAAAAAAAACATTGGCGTCAGGGGCCCCTTACGAGTTAAAAAAAAAATTGGGGCCCCAAAAAAACATGTTTTAAAAAAAAAGATTGGTTGCAGGGGCCTATAGAATATTAAAATAATACATTGGTGGCCAGGAGATTAAAAAAAAAAAAACACACAAACTGGTGTTCAGTAGAATTGAACTCACGGCTTCAGTACTTCAACTTCACCTCCTTTCGTGACTTCGGGTCTTTGCGCTGCTTCAGGACTTCGGCTTCGGCTGTTTTCGTGACTTCGGGTCTTTGCGCTGCTTCAGGACTTCGGCTTCGGCTGTTTTCGTGACTTCGGGTCTTTGCGCTGCTTCAGGACTTCGGCTTCGGCTGTTTTCGTGACTTCGGGTCTTTTCGGCGCTTCGTGACTTCGGCTTTTTCCGTGACTTCGGGTCTTTTCGGCGCATCGGCTTCGGCTTTTCGGCACTTCCGCATTCGGCAGCACAGAGGCAAGACGTACGGCTCGGGCGCTCGTAAGGGGGGCCCGGATCTTCAAAAAATGCAGCGCTGCCGGGCCCCCCTTCATGCCCGGGCCCGGTACGCTTGTCCCCCCTGTCCCCCCCTGATGGCGGCCCTGCCTGTAACATTCCCTGAGGTGTATACAAAAAAACTGCTGTCTCATCTGTTCTGCCTAGCTTTAACTAACTGCTGTCCTACTTTTAATACCTCCCACTGTCATCCCCCCCAGCCTAATTAAGTCCCACCCCCACAGCTCTCTGCCCCAGCCTAATTAAGTCCTGCCCTATGTCTCTCTGCCCCAACCTAATATAGACCTTCCTCCATGTCTCTCTGCTATTTGAATTTTTTTACATGGATTTTGATTGTGTTTTTTTGGATTCAACTTATTAATTATTATAATTATTAATAATTATATATTACACAGTATATAATGAAGTTTGATGCAATTTCAAGTTTATTTGAAAAAATCTTTGGGAGGGTTATTTACTAAAATCCGAATTTTTCTCATTATTTGCGGCAGGCTTGTGCAAATAACCTAGAAACAGTAAACTACTTCAACTTTTTCCCTTCAGAGTGTAAAGTCCCTGTCAGTAGGCGATTGGCTAGGCTGAAGAGTCAAATTTCTCCAAGTCCAGCTAATCCCCTTGTGGCAGGACCAGGACTTACATCTTAACAGGAAAAAAAAAAACAGCTAGTAAAGCTTTTTCTTATTTTTTTTCGTCAGGTTTGGGAAGCCTTAAGCTAGCCATAGACGCAAAGATCGTGTGGAGAGTCCCAGCATTTTTCGTCCCACGGAGATCGGTCGTTTGGTCGATCGGACAGTTTACTTAAAAGATTTCTGTTGACTGACGATAATTTCTCTGCATGTACTGTCACCAGCTTTTGTCGGACATAACTTTCTTACAACTGCTGTCAGGGGCAGAACATCGGCTGATCTGTTCTTTTACTACTTCTGAATGGTTATTGGCAGGTCGGGAGATGGGGAAGTCTGATCATTCGAGGATTGGAACGATCAGATCTTTGCATCTATGGACAGCTTTAGCCTTCCTGAGCCTTAATGAAAACCCACACAATTCCAACATGGGCCCTTTCTGAGTTTGTATGTTCTCCCTGTGTCTTTGTGGGTTTCCTCCCACAGTCCAAAAGGATACAAGAGATAGGTAGGGGGTCCCCCCAGCACCCACAGGTGAATGTGATAGGTGCTGGGCAACTCCTAAGCAGCTAGGCTTAGGGGTGTGGAGACCATTAATAGGATAGAATAGGTTAGCTAGAGGGAAGAATTAGTTCCTGTGGAGGGGGTTCCCTTTTGCCACTTTCAAATGTAAAATAACCTGCATTGAGGCCAATGGGAAAAAGATAAAATGCAAATTTGGATGCAAATTGCCCTGTTATTTTGCATGGCTAGTGCTTTCCCTCAGGAATTTTTTTCTATTGAGTGGAATAAAAAATTACCGGGGGGGGGGGGGGATATATAACATGCAGCAGCACAGAAACCAGTGCAACTAGTATCAGAATTTATTAATAAGCCCCGTGGCATCAGTTTAACACAGGCCAACCTAATTTCCTGCTTGATAATTTGCTACGACCCCTATTATGTATTTCATCACTTAATTGTCTCCTTTTAGAATATGAAAACATTTTTGTGGTTTATGTATTTTATACGTAGGATGCATCTGTTTATATTGCAACAAGTATAGGTAGGGTTGCCACCTTTTAAAAAAAAAACGGCCAGTGGTGGGGCGGATAATAAAGAGGCGGACCATGATGCAAAAGGGGCGGAGCCAGCACACAGTGTCTTTAAAGGATGTGGAGCCACAGGGTAGCATCGCAAAAGGGCCAGGGCCACATGGCAGAAGCCGAAGGAAATGTACATTTTTACTGGAGGGCAAGGGCTTTTGTAAAGGGTATTACAAATTACCGGCAGCTATACCGGCTGGGTGGCAACCCTAAGTATAGGTGGTGTGCGGGTGGCAAAATACAAAACATGGAGTTTCATGAGTGTCGCACAGTAGTCTAAAGTAAAGCATTGGTGCTGCATATGGTTTAGACAAATACAAAAGGTCCTCTGCACTCAACCCATTATCAATATATTTAAGACAGAGACATATTGTGCATACTGCACCTGAAAAATGCCGAAGGGTAGGACTCCACGAGCGATTTTGGCGCGATCCGACAAAGACATATATTGCAATATATGGACAAACAATCCCTGTTTTGTTTCAAGGGTAAGGGTAGGACTCCACGAGCGATTTTGTCGCGATCCGACGCGCTGCGACAAAACGCATGCGAATTGTCACATGAGACAAAAATAAGGCAAGGGATAGAATTGTCGCATGGTGTTGCATCGTTGATCCGACGCGATCCGACTGTTGGATGCAGTATGGACAACAGGGATTGTTTGTCCATATATTGCAATATTTTTAAGCTGGCCAACTACGTCAAAGTCATCCCTTTGTAAAATGTATAATGAAGCAATAGAATTCTTAATGAATCAGATGAAAGTTGAGCGTAGGACTGGCCAGATATGGGATGACTTTGACGCAAGTGAGAAGGAGGAATACTAGTTTGGAAAGTGGGTCCATAGACTGTTTTCTAGTGGGCCCCTGTCCGACACTGTGCATACCTAATGGTCCCAGGGAAATACTTGTGTAAGGAACTTACCCTGGTGGTCTAGTGGCAGCGGGGTCCACGCCGCGTCCTCGGCGTGGACGCCCGCTGTGCTGCCTTCTTCTTCCTATGCCGGTTCCTCTAGGGCGCGCGCGCCGCACGCGTGCATTATTTAAAGGCGCAGTCGCGCTGGCTTGATGACGCCAGCGCGCAATTGGCGCGAGATTCAAATGTATAAAAGGGGAATTTGGCTTCAGGTAATTGCCCGTTGTTAGGTTCAATTTGCCTTGTTCCTGGGTGTTGATATATACTTCTTTTGACTGATCTATTGTGTTTTGACCCTTGCCTGCCTGAATTACTACTCTGAACTCTCCAATCTTGATCCTGCCTGTTTGTGACTATTCTGATCTCTCCAATCCTGAAACCTCGCCTGTTCTTCGACTATTCTACGATCTCTGATCCTGACTCTGGCCTGTCTGACTATTCTAACTGCTTGTGCTGGCCCGGCCTGCCTGTTCCTAGTGGCTTCCTATCTTCCAGCATCCTTGTAAAACAGTCGTGCCCCATTGCCTGCCAGAACTTATGCCTTGCTCCTCTCGTTAAGTCCAGGTGGCATCTGAGTACGCCGAGGGCTCCTCCTGAGGCCAAAGGCGGTCACTTAACTGGTGAAGTTGAGCCGAGACCAGGGTGCTTGGCATCTGTTCTGGTGTAGGGTGCCGACCGTGACAACTTGTTGGACTTGGTCCCTAAACTAAAACCAACTGTGCCTCAAGCAGTTTCTACCTAAATTGTGTCCCTTCCTGCTTCCTCTCTCCATACACAACTCAGCCTGCCACTGCTCCTCCCTACAACACAACCATCCCTTCCTTCCTTCATACCCCACCTATACATATAAACCCTTTCTCAAACAGCCCCTGCTTCCCTACTCAGCCAGCTCCATCCAGCGCACACCAAATGCCGCCCAACCAGTTCCAGCAGGTCCCATCAGCTTCTCCGTCACAAACTACACTCATCTAACCAGCAGCATGAAACACTGCTGCTGCCTTTCATAACCTGCCTGTGTACTGGAAATAAGTGTTTTTTACCCACTGTGAGCTAAATTCATAAATTAAAGGTGTGGGTCACCTTTAAAGGAGAATTAAACCCCCCTTTAGCCAAAAGTCTGCACTGCCAACCCCCCTCTGCTGAACCCCTTCCTGCCTCCACCTTTGAATTGTGTCCCCTCTATAAGTACTGACCGCACATGCAGAGTCAGCGCAGCTCACGGTCGCCATCTTTTTCTGGTATTCTTTGGGTCCCTTCAGCAATTTCTGTTACTTTCGGCACATGCTCATACCTCCCAACAGGAAATAAGAAGAGGGACAAAAAAAGATGGTGCATGCAGCAAGGAGACATTTTTTTGACCACGCCTGTTTTTGTGGCCACACCTCCATGTCCATTTTACAATATTTGGCAGGTTATGAAAGTTTGGACATATTTCTGTGGTTTTATTTCAGTTATTACAGTTTTGTTTACTGAAGGTGAATTGCCCTTTAAGCTGTGAGTCTAACTTTTCCCAAGGGACCTCCTTATTAGTGATGTGCGGGCCGGCCTGATACCTGCGGGTCGGGCGGGTTCGGGCCGACCTCGCACTCCTCTTCGCGGCTGTTCACCTTCCCCTTTTGTGATGTCATCGGCGGACATCATTGTGGGTCTATAAAAGGAAGTGTGAGCGGGCGCGGGTGGAGGGAGGTCTGGCTTCGGGCAGGTGCGGGTCTGGAAAAACCCGACCCGCACATCACTACTCATTTGTTTATATCATAATTCTTACATAAGTATCTTAGCTGCACCTGGTGGAAGTTCTGGGCTCCAAAAGCCAAATCATTTAGAAACTTTGTATCTTTTTCTGGCTGTTCAGTGCAGAGAAAGTCTGGACTTTTCAGTACAAATGCGGCACTGCGGGTTGGACTGTCAAAAGCGGGACTGTCCTGCTGAAAATGGGACAGTTGGGAGGTATGCATGCACAGTTGTTGCAAACCGGAAGATTGCTCCAACTACGCTCACATTACGCTGAATACCGAATCACAGAAGATTGTGCCCGTGAGCTCCACTGCACTGATTCTACATGCGCGGTCAGTACTTCTAGAGGGGACACAATTTACAGGTAAGACTGTGCAGGGGGGTGGGCAGTGCAGACTTTTGGCTAAAGGGGAGTTTAGTTCTCTTTAAGTTAATATAGAATGGCTAATTCTAAACCACATTTCAGTTGGTCTTTATTTCTTTTTATATCGTTTTTAATTATTTCTCTTCGCCCTAAGACACCCTCCAGCTTTCAAATGGGGGTAACTGACCCCATCTAAAAAAACAAATGCTCTGCAAGACTACAAATGTATTGTTATTGCTACTTTTTATTACTCCTCTTACTATTCAGTCCTCTCCTATTCATATTCCAGTTTCTTATTCAAATCAATGCATGGTTGCTATGGTAATTTTTAACCAGATTCTTGAAATTGCAAACTGGAGAACTGCTGATTAAAAAGCTAAATAACTATAAAAAAAAACACAGAAATAAAAAATAAAAACCAATTGCAAATTGTCTCAGAATATCACTCTCTACATCCTACTAAACATTAACTCAAAGGCATTTGTTTTTTAGTTGGGGTCAGTTACTCCCATTTTTGTCTAGTAAATAACTGCCCAAAACAAAAAGGAAAGAAAGGAGTGGATGTTGTTATGCAAGCGATTCCTGACAAGCTTCCCAAGATCAAGCAGTGGCTGCACAGTGCACTCATTCCGATCCCCATTACTCAATACTATCTGATTTATTTACTGTCACATGCCTACCACCTGGAACATTCAATGTAACTTTCTTAAGGTGGGTATACACTGTAAAATCCTCTTGTTTAGTGACAATGCCAGACAAATCAAGTAAAGACTGACTTGGCAGTTGGCATAAAAGCATTACCTGAAATAAATGTCTCCCGACCTTTTTCTCTATGTCTGTAATTAATTTCGCCAGATCAGTATCACTTCCATTGTATATAAGTATATTTTTATTTAGCCATAGAGTTCTCACACAACCTTTCGTTTTTGCATTTTGTATTGTAGCAGATCAATTATTTTCAGAAGTTTAGCAGCTATGCTGCAGGCCAGGCTTCCATGTGGTTGTAGCACCCCCACACCTGTCCCTTTAAATGGTGGCCCCATGCCTTTGGAAATGACTGTTGGTCTGGGCAGTTTCTCTCTCTTAAAAGCCGCAAGCGGGGGAGGATTAATCTCATGGAACCAATGCTGTGGTCTAGGTTATCTCTCTCCTTTGAAAGCTAATGGCAGGGGGAGGACTATGATAGAAACCAATGCCCAGGTCAGGGGATCTTTATTTCAGGTAGTGCTTTTGTGCCGGGAGGCTTTAGCATTTGAGTATTATGACCAGAGGTAAATAGTTAGGGACCGCCTTATGGGTTTTACCTTGACGTGGTATGGTGGCTTATCAATTTTATGATCATAATTTTGTAGCTAAAATACCCCTGATTTTGTAAATACATGCATCTGCATTGATTACTTATATGACAGGGGATCAGGGAATGTGCATCGATCAATCTCTCTTTTTTTCTCTCTATGTCTGTAGTTAATTTGGTCAGATCAGTAGCACTTCCATTGTATTTTATTCCATTTATATTTTTATTTAGCCATGGAGTGTCCCACAACCTTTACTTTATACTCTATAAAGTCCCTACTGTAGGAGGACAAAATTTGCTAGGGCTAACTCCCTTCTGTGTTCTTCAAGCCGCTCTCAGCCTTGTCCCAGTCACTTGACTGCGCCAGGCATTTGAAGGTTAATCCCTTTCAAATTGAATAGAGAGTGATGTCACGCATTCTGTCCCTGTAATGGAAACCCTCGAAACCCCCTCAAAATCTATCCATTTGTCTAAGAAGGCTCACAAGCAAATTGACTGTTTTGACTAAAAAGAGAGACAAGTGCATTAATAAAAGTGTACACTAGAGGTCTCTTTTGTTATTTAGAATTTAGCCACAAAACTAAGCTTTATGATTTGCTTGCAAAATATTATGTGTTTAACTTCTTCATTTATTGCAGCAGAAGTGACAGAACTGAAAGCAAATATGATGTTGTAAGTTGTGTTTTAACCCAAAGGGAAGTTTCTGGGGGTGTTAATACCAATGTGGCCATGATTGGCTCTCTAACAATAAAAATCTAGTAACAAAATCAGTCTGAATTCTGGTTGGCAGGGTCACTAGCCATAGCAACCAATTTTAATTTCACTTCAGAAAAAGAAAATGGAGAAAGGCAGATAAATAAAAAACTACCTCAATATATAATGCTTGCAGTTTTTGCTTAGGGGTATGTGACCAAGTACATTGCATTCTTGGTGTTGCCATGGATACAAAATATAATTCCCAGTGCTAGTACGTTATGTTATGTTATGTATAGTTGTTTGGTTGTTTGTTTATTAATTACTTAGAATAGATGCTGCAAAACGGGAATCCCAGACAAGACCACATTTGGGCACATAACTGATATGCTTGAATCATATTCCCAACACTTGGCAAGCCCCATAGCATGTTTATGCCCTTCTATACCAAATCACTGTGCTACCTACCTATATCATATCCCTGTTGAACTACAACCCCCAACAGTCTTCAACAAAAAATCTAGAGTTAAAGCATGCTGGAAGTTGTAGTGCAGAAACACCTGGTTAATACACTCCTGCTCCCTGTTTTCTGCTTGCATCTCAGACAGCCATTCTTGCTGTCTGCTTTTCTACCTGTATCTTAGAATCAGATTCCTTCTGCCTGCCTTTCTATCCTTTTCTTCCTAGAGTTTAGTTCTCTGTAGGTATGTAGGGGCCCATAGCCCCTATGGCTTTAACTCCCTACACTTCCTGATCTCCCTAGTTGCTGGGCAGATTCCCATGTAGCTAGAGGTAATTTGCATAGTTATATTATTGTCCAGGAGGTGCTGTGACCACATCCTGTCACACTCTGGTATAGTGAGAGAGAAGGGGAGGATCTTCCTCTTTTGCTGCTGGAGGCTGATCCAGCTGGGTGTGCCCAGGGGAGCCTGGGTACATCAAGGCCCAAAAAGCCATGTGCCTAGAGGGACCGGGTCCTCTAGTGTCTAAGTCGGGGAGCAGGGACCGCGTGAATGAGGATCTTCCTCTTTTGCTGCTGGAGGCTGATCCAGCTGGGTGTGCCCAGGGGAGCCTGGGTACATCAAGGCCCAAAAAGCCATGTGCCTAGAGGGACCGGGTCCTCTAGTGTCTAAGTCGGGGAGCAGGGACCGCGTGAATGAGGCTAGTGAGTGGCAGGGATATATCTGTAATAAACTGTCAGACTCTAGGAGAGTGAGATAGAGAGTACAGATAGTAAGAGCAGCTTGGCTCCAACTAGGAGGGATAGCAAGGAGGTAGCTCTCCTCTCAGGCAAGACTGGCCTGTAGTATAGGGACACAGCCTAATAGGGATTAGGTCTAGTGATTTCCCTGATCCCCTGTGTGAGGATCCAGGTCAAGGTGCTGAGATCATGAGGGTGCCTCTATTCAGGTGGACGCTATCACCTCAGGGAGTTGTCTCTGAAGGAAATTCCCCGGCATCTACCTCTGTAGCTCTGTGTGAGCAGGTGTGCCTGTATATACTGCCAATGCCTCTATAATGATGTAAGTAAACCCGTGGATCATTTGTCTCGGACAAATAAAGTTATTCTGTTATACTGCAAGAACCTCCAGGTGCCCATTATTCTTATTGTTGTTGCACAGTAGCCTGAGCGTTATAGTTGCACTACACCATTCCTGAAATCTTCCATTCAGCGACGGCCCTAGCCTGTCGTGTTTAAGTTACATGTAACCCATGCTCTAAGCATTAGCTGGACATTAACCCCTTTTTGGTCTGCTTAGCCAAGTTAGCGTTACAGGTATTTCTGCAGAAAGGCAAGCCCCCCCCCCAAAAAAAGGAAACTGGAATGGAGATCGTCAGTATCTGCTGGTCACTCCAGCCTTATCAAAAGGGAGTCATTGTCAGTAAGTGTTCTATCATTTGTTATCCATGGTTTTTCATGGGTTTCCTTCTTGGCCTCTCCCCTAGCTCTTGATAGCTGGAGGCTCTGCACAAACCAACTCTTTAAAAAGGCACACACTTTTTCATTATACTGCTAATTCATGCACATCTATATAAATGATTAGAATGGGATAAGTCAGTAATTGTGCACACAACAAGGAGCAAAATATATGGAGTAAATAAATGGCCTGGATAATCTAAAGTGCAAAATAGTGTATGGAAGTGCTGGTAGGATTTGTGCCTGTTTATTCATTCAAGGGTAAATTATTTGTTTGGAGAATGAAATGTGTTAGCAGCAGCAGACTGTCATTGTATAAATTAGATATTTGTTCTCTCCCCCATCTGGAAAGAACTAGTGAATATATCCAGATCAGCAGCCCAAAGAAGCATATCATTTCATTTGTGCCATGCTAGTCTTGTGTTCTTCTGGCAAGCCTGTGAGGATACAACTGTCAGTCAGTGTATCCGCAATAATTTTGTGTTAATTTCCAAAAAGCTAATCTAACAGGATCTAACAGTCAGAACCTTCAGTGCTTCTCATGCAATGGAGCAGGGTCAGGCGCAGCATTCAAGTCTTTCTTTTGGAGAAAACTCGATTATGGCTTGCATAAAAGCATTATTGTGTATAGAGACCTTTTAAACAGATGGGTTTCTGTCTGCGCCACAAAAAAATAATCGGAAGAATGTATTGTTACTTATATCCAGCACTGGATTTGAGCTGGAGTCAGAATGCTAAGGGCAAGTTTTAGGAAGAAAATTCCTGCCAGTTTGAGAGAATTGTAACCCAACCCCCCTCAACCAGTGACCACTAACCTGAACGACAAGGCTAGAGTACCGTCTACTGTTACATCATATTTCTTTCTAACCCAGTTAAATGAGCTAGAATGAAAGTAAATATAATGCTAGCAATTTTCCAATTTTCCAGTCTTCTGCCTTTAACAACCACCTTTCACTTCGGGAGGAGCCCTCCGCTACTCGGGTGCCATCAGGTCTTAATATGAGAGGACCTGGGGAAGAGTTCTGGGTAGGCAGGGAAACGCACATTATACAGAAATGGAGAACAAGGAACGTAGTCGGAATCACAGGCAGGATCAACACCAAATGGGCAGAACGGTACAGAATCAGGAGGCAAGAGAGTAGTCGGGAAACAGGCCAATAACAATATGCAGCGTCATAATGAAATCCGGAAGTGTGATCAATACAGGCAGGGGTGATGCTGGCCCCTTCGCCGCCTGAGGCAGCTAGATGTTGCTGCCTCCCCCCGGTACGCTCACCTTTTTGGTCAGGGGGAGAGGGTCAGGACACTAGTGCAGAGAGCATAATTGCTCTCTCTTTGCTAGAAGAGCCAAATTTTCGGTTTGAAAACCGGAAATTTGGCTCTTAAAGTACCTGGAGCGGCATTTTTGCCATCCCTGGTACCTAGTGGGGCTTTGCTGCCTGAGGCCATTTGAAGCCCCTGAGCGCCCCCTGAATACAGGCAAAGGTCAGGGCCGGCAGCAAAAACAGGACTTGTTCAGGATCAGTCAGGGTCAAACAACTTTAAACACACAGAATATCACCCAGGAATTACGAATAGACCTTTACATTCGGCAACTTGAAATTGGCGTCTGTGCCTTTAAATACTCTAATCTCGCGCAAAAATGCAATGATGTCACTCGCGCCACCAGAATCGAGCGGTGCAGCTATTTTCTTAGTGTGACGCTATGGGGACCACCAGGATGAGTTCTTACACTTTCAATAACAGTTATATTTACAAATACATTTAAAATGAGAGAAAATGTGTAATGAAATTATAAGTTATTAATTATGCATAAATTATAATACCAGTGGTGTTAAATGATGTGTGGGACCCCCTAGGCTACATCCACAGGCCCCCTTCTAGGCTACTGCTGGGTCTGGATATGTGCAGATTAGATACGTGTTATCAGGAGCTATATCGCCCCTGATCACACTGGGCTATAGCCTAGGAGAGCCTGTGCATTAACCCACCAAAAGTGGCACAAACCAAAGTCCAAAGATAGTCTAAACTCTAATAAAATCTTATGCATCTGTCCTTTAAGGGGCTTCCTTTGTACATCACATTATCTGTACATATGGATATGTTGAACAAAGGACAAAGGAGACCTCTACATCTCCCTATTCTCCTTTTATACATTTTTAGCCACCACTTTCTTTAGGCATAAGGTATAATAAGTTTCTTAATATCCCCTTTAAGCATTTTATGGGGAAGCATGTCCAATGTCCAAGGGATACCAAACAAACCTGTTTTGGCTTCCTGGTTGGCGAGACAAATATGGCTGATCTTTCAAGCCTTGGTCATCAGTGCAAGATTCACTTTGAGTGTAATAAGGCACAGTGACAAAGGTCATGTATTTTAAAGCAAACACCTGATTGGTTGCTATTGGTTACTAGGGATGCACCGAATCCAGGATTCGGTTCGGGATTCGGCCAGGATTCGCCCTTTTTCAGCAGGATTCGGATTCGGCCGAATCCTTCTGCCTGGCCGAACCGAATCCGAATCCTAATTTGCATATGCAAATTAGGGGGCGGGAGGGAAATTGCGTGACTTTTTGTCAGAAAACAAGGAAGTAAAAAATGTTTTCCCCTTCGGTATTCGGCCGAATCTTTCATGAAGGATTCGGGGGTTCGGCCGAATCCAAAAAAGTGGATTCGGTGCATCCCTATTGGTTACTAGACTTGGGCAAACCTTGTACTTTCTATTCCCTATCTCTTTATATGTAGCTGGTTTTGCATTAATAAAGTGCAGTTTTTTTTTACTGTATAATTCGATCAATTAGATATACAGTACATGTATAAATGGACATTATTAAAATCATATATGTCATTGGATAAAACAACATGCTTTGTGTGGTTTTCTTAATTTTTTGACAAAACAATCTATACCAAACCTGCATGTTAAACTGATAAGACAACTGATGTAATAAATAAAATGTCCCTCTAAGACTGGTTCTTCCAGCTGGTAACATTTCCCTTGGAAACTTAGTTTAAACCCCTTTGGGAAACATAACCGTCAGTCATCATTGAGTTTGGATATTCAGCCAGAGCAGTATAATAGTAATTGACAGGTATGGTCCAGTGCCACGCAGAAGAGACAATGCTGCAAAATGATTTTTGCTGAGCAATAATTCCCAAGAGCACAGGAACCATAAATACAATCTATACTTCATACGATTCACAGACATGACTTGTTATGTGATTATTTTTGGATGACAGACAGCAGCCTAATAGCGGTCTCTTTACAAATGCGTCCATGGTGGAATGTTGAGCCCCAGAAGAAGGAGATTAAACATATTTACATAAGCTCTTTTCTTGCTTTTATACAAATTATGAATGACATTTAATCTTTCCTAAAAACAGAATAGCGGTGGAAATCGTTGAGCCCATGTCTGGTGTTGACAGGATTTCTGTGCCAAGAAGTAGAGGAGCATTGCATCTGACATATGCTCAACCAGAAGCCTTCCAACCCCAGGAATGGAAATATATGGCTGGTTTCCAACACGCTCACAGCAAGTGACTTTTGATATATCCAGTATTAAGATCGTACAAGGTCTTATTTAATTGGGCAAAGCAAAGTACAAATTATCACATTTTCTAACCATTATGCAGTGTTTCTTCCCAGAACTCCACTGTTATAACAGCGTACAACTTGCAAAACAGGCATAAATTAGCTTCCACTTTGGTAAAATGCAAGCACATTTTGTTGGTTGTGTCATCCAAATAAAAAGTATGAAAGGACAATGGTCCATTTAATTAGAAGTCAAAATAACCTTGGTAGGATGATAACCTAGTGTATAGGAGGACATAAAGCCCAGGGCTAAATTCATTCCTTTTTTTAAAGTTTCGGAATTCTCAGATCTCTCTCTCTCTCTTGTTTCTATTTTTCTTTTTAGTACCAAACAGAAGTGTTTTTCACGTGGTATGTCTATTTTTCCTTTGGTTTATTCTTATCAATGGAAAGATTTATTCTTTTTCTTAATTTCTTTGTATCCTGTCTCTCCTGCTCAGCCTTACAGGGTACACCTTACTTAGACTGTAAGCTCTATGGGGCAGGGATTTCTTTCTAATGCGTCCTTTATTACATTTATACTTATTTATTTACTATTACAATGTGTGCTTTTTTTATATTGTAAAATTGTATAGTTCTCTTTGTACTTTAACAATTGATAAATAAAATTATACATACCTGTGTGACACATAATTATGTAGACAACATTGAATGTGGCATAGGACAAGTTACCTGGAATTGGTCAAGATGTAAAGACTTCATACATCACTGACTTAATCCTCATCTTTGGACACTTTACATTTCAATAGTATCACATTTAAGCACTGGAGACCAAAGTGCACAGCATATTCTAGATTGGACCATATCAGGGAAAGAATTACCATCCCCTTCTGTGATTCTATACTCAATCAGATACAGTTCAATCTGTTTCAATTAAGGGTGGTGGCAGAAGAAGAGAATTGTCACTCATCGGCGGGATCGCTGGGGGATTGCTTCCGGTAAAGCAAAATGAGGATACTTCGGGCGACTTTGGAAATGCGAATCGATCCCGATGGTGATTTGTATTTTAGCCAGGGGGAAGGCAGTACTGGGAGATTAGTCGCCCGCAGAGGAGGAGATTTGCCGCTGGGTGACTAATCTCCCCATCTGCTACCACTAGGGTTGCCACCTTTTCTGGAAAAAAATGCCTATTTATTTAACTTTTTTTCCTATTAATAACAGTGGGATCAACCATAATTTTTACCGGCCAGGCAGGTAAAATACCGGCCAGGTGGCAACCCTAGCTACCACCCATATATAGTCCATAGTCTCCTGCAGCACGTTACAGAGTAAGGAAGATACAAACACAAGTCATGACAGGTTACACATACAAACAGAAACACTCCACATATTAGCTGTACATAATCATAATTCCATATTGTTAGGTTACAGTAGGGGTAGGGCCCTGTTCACAAGAATTTACAATATAGAATGGAGAAAAAAATTACACCTAAGGTATGGCTAGTGTGGTTGTCCTGTTGGTCAAGATAGTAGCGATAAATGTGTAGTGTGTAGTGAAGAATGGAAAACCAGTAGTATGTATGGGTAAGAAGAATAAGGAGGTTAGGAAGGTGGTCAAGTTGCTGAGGGCTTAGGTTATAGGACTGAAAAGAAAGGTTTTGAATGATGGTTTGAATACTCTGGGAGTGTCTAATACAGTAATCCCCAACCAGTAGCTCACAAGCAACATGTTGCTCTCCAACCCTTTGGATATTGCTCCCAGTGGCAACAAAGTAGGTGCTTATTTTTGAATTCCAGGCTTGGAGTCAACTTTTGTGTTTTGGGTTTGCCAGTCTACATAGGGGATACCAAATAGCCAATCACAACCCTTATTTGGCACCCCAGAAACTCTTTGCATGCCTGTGTTGTTTCCCAAATCCTTTTATTTTGAATGTGGCTCACGGGTAAAAAAAAGTTGGGGTCCCCTGGTCTAATAGATCAGGGAGTTTGGAGTTCTATAGCTGCAGCACATGAAAAGTTCTGGATGTGGTAGTGTGAAGAAGTAAAGAGGAGGAGAGAGCATCTGCAGACCAAATCTGGGGTTATACTTGCTATTTCGCATGGTGATGAATAGCAATATTGTTAAATACTTTGTAAGTACAATCTTTTTGAATTGAAGTCTGTGTATGACAGGTAGCCAGAACATGGATTGGCAGAATGGGACAGCACTCTAAATTTTAAGTAGATGGCAACTATGGTAGCTTACAGTAGTCAGATTCCAAATCACAAGGATACCAAGGGAAAATCTGCTCCAATAAAGACGGGAAACTTTCCCTTTCTGTGACACTTACAGGTATACAATGTGCTCTTTTAAAGCCAGTTCTTTAGCAGTCTCTTTTCTCCTGTATAAAATAATGATGCATCCTTTTGAAGTTGTGCCGTGACATTCACCAGACAATAACTTCTATATATTCAATTCCTTCATGTCACAGAAATACTAGCTTGAACTTGTGCTTCTGCCAGTCTTGCCCTTTCACATTGGAATGGAAGGGATCCGATTAAAACACTATCAGAATTTTAAAGCAACAACCTGTTTTTCAGGCTGTTTGTTATTTAGAAAATCCCAGGAATGGAAACTGGGAGTGGATATAGTTAACAAGTAATTACATGTGAAAACAAATTGCTATGAGAGAATGATCTCTAATAAAACTCGTGTTTTGGTAAACTTTCATTATGTTTAGGCCCTTGACCCTAAGGGGACCCACAAATAGTAATAATTAGATCTTTTACCAAAGAAGCAAATGTTAGTAGGAAGGGGACACTTAATACCATATGCAAATATTAGGTAGGAGTAAGAAATTGGTGCTTATTATATGCTGTAGATAAACAATATTGAAAATAAATCTCCTATAAATGGCAGGCTGCTGATTTTAACCAAAAACAAAATTGCTCCCTCTCATAATAAGTTGCTGGATTCTCTTTAATCAGTCATCTGGCATTGTTCGGGAATTTATGTAGTCTTTCTCATATCTCTATTGAAAGACAAAAAGCATTACCCAGCGGGGGCTGATAGATAAAGAGAGTGAGATGAGCAAGTTGTTAATATCCATCGTGAGCATTCACATTCTGTTCTATTACAGACACATGTGATAGAATGGGAGTAAGGATGGTTGAGCCATTTGTATGGGCTTTATTTAAAAATCTGTATTTTAAAGAACAAGGCAACTTGCAGGAAAAACATGACAGAATGTACCTAATTTAGCATGCTTTTTTTGCAGTACCCCTTAGATCTCTCCAGCAAAGTCTTCTATATTAAAAGGGTTCTCTCATGAGAAAACATCTTTTTTTTACAAAATGCTGGAGTAAATAGAGCTCCTCCAGCAGAATCCTGCTTTTAAATTTATTTTTCAAACGAACAAACTGATTTTTCTTATATTCAATTTAAAATCTGAAATGGGGCTAGAGATGTTGTCAGTTTCCCAGGTGCTTTCAGCCATGTGACTTGTGCTCTGATAAACCTCTGTCATTCTTTACTCCTGCACTTCAAGCTTAAGTGATATCACCCCTTTCCCCCTCCAGAAGCCTATCAAAAGAACAATGGAAGATAACCAGATAACAGCTACCTGACACCTGCATTACTAAAGACGCTCCCATGCCCTCAATAGAAAAAATCCAAGACCATCTAACCCAAGTCGCAACTCCCTCAGTTAAAAACAATAAAAATAATAGCCTGTCTTAAAGTAATTCCATTGTGAAGTACTGACGTTTTCAGAAAGCACGTGACCAGGCAAAATGACCCGAGATGGCTGCCTACACACCAATATTACATCTTAAAATAATACATTTATTGGTTCAGGAATAACATTTTAAATTCCAGACTGAATTATGTGCAATGTACACAGTGTAGTTTAGTAATTAAAATTTTGCCACAAAATCATGAAAAAATCCTTTTACGCATCTAGGCATCCTTTTATTGTTCTGCGATGAACGATCGTATCGCTAAACGGTTGTCTGACGATTATTTTACCATACGATATGCCATCCACGGAGAACAATTATACGAACAGATATAACCGTATTGTTTTCTCCGTGTATGGATGAACGCTGTTCAACAAATGAGGAGTGGTGCTAGCATTGTGTCACTGTCTGTAGTATATAGTCAGTTTCTCCTTCCCTGCTCCATGCAGACATATGGATGTATGCTATGGCATAATAAACTTCTTTCCCATAGGAGGTGATAGGGTGATATTCCTGCAGTCAGCACCAATTTATTTCTTTACATAGTTCATATGGTTACAAAAGAAGTTTTCAGCAAAGAACGTTCGGGTCCTTCCGTATATGTTCGTTGGCTTGTGCTACAATCCTGACATGCACCAAGAGGGATTTTATCCCTGAACGACTAAAATTTTTAAACTCATCCGATCAATTTTCCGAATGATAATGTTGAGACGATCATTCATACACCTACAACCATCCGATAGGGATAGATTATCGATATTATCGGAATGTTCTGGAATCGGTCGTTTGGAAGTAACATACCTCCCAACATTTTGGAAGTAAAAAGAGGGACAAAAAATTTTTTTCCTCACATAGCGCACCAATTTTTTGGACCACACCCCTTTCTGTGGCCACACCCCCTAATTACCATGTTTGTTTTACAAAATTTGGCAGGTTATGAAAGTTTGAAAATATTTCTCCTTATCAAAACTGTGTTTTTGTGTCTCAAAATTGTTACAAAGTATCTTATTTGCACCTGTTAGCTGTTCTGGGCTCTCTGCTAAAAGTGAGAATTAAGTGAGAAACTTTGTTTCTTTTTCTGGCTGTTCAGTGCATAGAAAAGAGGGACTTTCCAGTACAAATGAGGGACTGCGGGTTGAGCTGTCAAAAGAGGGACTGTCCCTCCGAAAAAGGGACAGTTGGGAGGTATGAAGTAATAAATCTGCCCGTGTATGGCCACCTTTATGGTACCACAATGATTTGTCAGGACTCCAGGACCCTTTGCATAGTGCCTGCAAAGTACTTCATTCTTTAGCACTGTGTACATCATCAGCAATGACAAAGGGAGTCAAGGGCTTCCAACAAATATAGCCATGTTACTTTTACATAATGCATAATAAAGAGAAAGTAAAATATACTGCTTGTATAAGACTTATTTAATTGGAAACTGTATTTTAACAGCAAATGAAGAATAACAGGTCGGCATACCATGTGTGGGGGGCCATCTGACGAGCTTCCACAATCGATTCTGGAGATGTTGGATAGACGGAGCTCTTCCTTTAATTAAATTGACGTATAAAACAAGAGGGGCACCAGACAAATTCGACAAAGTGTGGGAGGCCTGGTGCAACCCAGACTCCCTGGAACACACATACTTTATAGATTTATTTCCCTATAGGCACCAATAACTGGTGTTAACGAAAATGGCTATTGACATGATGCTGTATCTGCACCAACATAATTTGCAGCTATTATAACCAATCACAACTGAGATATGTATATTATTTTTGTTTGGGATTGTTTGTTTTGTGTTGTTAAAACAATAAAAAAATTTCCTTTAAAAAAAAAAAAATCCAGTAGGATCATGGCGCATCTGTGAGTCTATGCAGTTCTACGATCTCGCCGCCCGTATTGGATCCATTCTGATCCAATCGTTGGGCCCTAGGGCCCACAATCGGATATCGCCCAGTTCATCAGCAATGACAAAGGGAGTCGAGGGCTGCCTGCAAAAGATGGGGGCAACATGGTCATGTTGCTTATACATAATACATAATAGAGAGAACTTAAAATATCTTGCTTGTATACAGTTTATTTAATTGTAACCGTATTTTAACAGCAAATGAAGAATTACAGGTCAGCATACCATGTTACTGTTTCTGTCTTGCTCTACAACCACTATCTTGCCCTGTTATACGTTCATTCATGAACACTGGCCGTACCCACCGCTTTAATCTGTTTAGCAGAATGAATGTCAATGACATAATCTGAATCATAACACAGCATGTCTATTTCAGCTTTGCCATTTATTATCTTGCAATGTACATAACAGAATTAATTTAATTCACATCCTAGGCAATGCAACCATTACCTAAATTCTATTGTACTAATCTCATTTCCCCATAGATAAACAATAAAGCTGTTCAACAGACAAACCACAAAGGATAATCTAATCATGTATCATGGAACGTTTAGATGCATGCTACCTCATTATTCTGTTTCTTTACTATTGGTGTTGACTTTCCTTTGAATAGCCAGGGAAAAAAAACGTGTTTATTGCACAAAAAAACAGCATAAGACCAAGATCTCACAGGAAAACAAAGATTCAAGCTACACTTTAGCATAGTTTGGTGCCATATGGGCATCTTAGGGTAATAAGGTGTACACAGATGCCATGCCATGTTTTCTATACTGAACTTATTGCACGAGGCTAAAGTTTCAGTTTGTCAATAGCAGCAATGATCCAGGACTTCAAACTTGTCACAGGGGGTCACCATCTTGGAAAGTGTCTGTGACACTCACATGCTCAGTGGGCTCTGAGCAGCTGTTGAGAAGCTAAGCTTAGGGGGGTTGTCGCAAATTATCCAGCAGAATGAGGTTGGCCTTTAGCTGATGCTACAGGGCTGATTATTAAATTCTGATGTTAGTTGCACTGATTTCTGTGCTGCCATGTAGTAATCGTCCATATTAATTACTAATCAGCCTTATACAGTATTGTGCCATTTATATTCTATGTGTACTGTATATATTGTGTTGGTCCCTAAGCTCAGTCAGGGCCAGAATTTGCAACACCCCAAGGCCGCATGGTCCCAGCGTAGGGTTGCCACCTGGCCGGTAAAAATGATGCTTGATGCCAATGTTATTAATAGTAAAAAATGGCAAGAACATAGGAAGGCCAGTATTTTTTTCCAGAAAAGGTGGAAACCCTATCCCAGTGGGCTCAGCAGTGGCGTAACTACCGAGGAAGCAGACCCCGCAGCCGCGGGGGGGCCCGGGAGTGCAGGGGGCCCGGACGGGGCCTGCTTCCTCAGTAGTATGGGGATACCCGGCTACCCGCATACCTCTCAACCGTCTGATTTTTTTACAGCTCAACACGAGTTGCTGTCCCTTATAGGCACTTTCAATTCCCGATAATCCTGTGCAGCTTGGAAAAAAAACAGTTTCTAAACTGCACGTCACTTGGGGGGCAGAACCTGCCGAGTGTACAGTGCAGCTGCTTCAGTCTGAGAGGTGAGGCGTGCTTGGATCATGGGCTCTTCTAATTCTAAACTCCGCCCTCCGCCCAGTGCCTGGAGGAGTTAGTGTAGTGCCGGGACCGGTATGAGACGGTCACATGGCACAATTTCACTTACGTTCTTTGCTGCTGGCCTGCTTTCAAAGGATGTATCCCAGTGGTGAGTGCTCATGGCAGCGGTATCATTCTGATCTTCCTAGCTGCCTTGTTTGTGTTGCTGGAACTGTTTGAGCTGAAACCTGGGGCTGGGGGCTGGGTTGATTTAGGGAGCAGGTTGGATGGATGCCATGCAGCCAGGCAAGCTCTACTATGTGTGTTAATTACAGTTTGAGTTTGTGTTTCTCTGTTTCTGTGTGTTTGTTACTGTGTGTGTGAGTGATTGGTACATTTGCTGCTGTGTGTGTGTGATGCCAGCTGTGCCCACACTCATGCCCCTTTTCCCACTTCACTTACACAGTGCCCAGGCAATAAACTCACTCTGTTTTACCATCGGCCTGACATTAAAGTTCCAGAAGCAGGTTCTTCTCTCTCCCCACTAGCCCTGGGCCAAGGTTGTAGCTCTCCAGGTGTTGGTGCTGGGAGTTGTAGTCCAATAACATGTGGAGGGAAGCAAGCCAGACAGGCAGGACAGATTTTCGTTCCCTGCAGATTCCCCCCTCCCCCCCCTTCTACCAGACTATCAGCATAGAAAGAATGTAGGGCGGTAAGGATACAAATCACATTTATTGTGGTCCTTTAACCCATTTCCTTGCCTTAATGTGCAAATTTGCAATTGTGCCATTTATACATGGAATTGCCACTGTACCGTCCTTCTATGAGTTCTGGGGGTATTATACATGAAATTCTCCCATTATTATATATGTGCAGAGGGGGGCCCTAAATTTTTTTTTGCAGGGGGGCCCTGGCATCCGAAGTTACGCCACTGGGGCTCAGCGTACTCAGCTTTGAGTCCCCAGTGCTCCTTAGGGATGTGTCATTAGCGCAGGCGATTCTTCATTCAAGCATACGAAAGGCAGACGGAAATCGAAGCACCGCGAGTGCATTAGGGCAGGCAATTCTTCATTCAAGCATATGGAATGCAGACGGAAGTCAGTTCGGGGAGAAGAGGCGATTAGTCTCCAGGCGTCTAAATCTCCACGAATCTGCCCGTCTGAAACCAACCTTACATTTTTGCCTAACTATATCAGAAACTTTATTTACTTTGCACAGCCGATCTCATACCTCCCAACTGTCCCTTTTTCGGAGAGACAGTCCCTCTTTTGACAGCTCAACCCACAGTCCCTCATTTGTACTGGAAAGTCCCTCTTTTCTCTGCACTGAACAGCCAATAAAAGAAACAAAGTTTCTCACTTAATTGGCTTTTAGCAGAGAGCCCAGAACAGCTAACAGGTGCAAATAAGTTACTTTGTAACAATTTTGAGACACAAAAACACAGTTTAGATAAGGAGAAATATTTTCAAACTTTCATAACCTGCCAAATTTTGTAAAACAAACATGGTAATTAGGGGGTGTGGTCACAAAAAGGGGTGTGGTCAAAAAATTGGTGCGCTACCTGCGGAAAACATTTTTTTACCCTTTTTTTACTTCCAAAATATTGGGAGGTATGCGATCTATTTACCCAGTTTTTATTTTTACACTGAACTGTTCCTTTAAGCGGGAAGGCGTGGAACCGGTTGAGATGAAACCCAACCTGCTTCCTACACACCTAAACCTGCCGTCCTCGCAAGCTGATTCTGTAACCTGAGAACACTGGCAAGGACGTTGTGACGTCTACGTGTGGGTGTGTCCTACCAGAGTAAAGGAGTAGCGCAGTAGAGAGGGTGCGGCCTGGAGTAAAGGGCGTGTTGTTGTTGGCGGTGACACGACAGGTGGGCGGTACTTCGCAGCAGAGGGAGTGACGTAGCGCGTGTGTTATCTGCAGCTTGTGATTGTGTTTTGGTGCGGGCTCCCAGCTGGGGGTTGGCGGCGCTCGGTGGAATCTGGATTCCCGGTGAGTTGATGAGGTTGCGGCTTATAAAGGGGAGGGGGTGAAAGTGGCATATTCTCGGTGTATCGAGGTGTGAGGGATCGATTACCTTATTTCAACCCTGTGTCTGTTTCACATTCATTAATCAGACTGGCTCATACATTCATACTCCATACATACAGTAATGGCTCAGTGTGCAGAATAGATTGATATCACCGCTGCCAGCCCTGATATCTGGACTGCTTGTCACCTGACCTATCCGGATAAGTGGTCATGCCATTATTTGGAACAGAATGCCATTCCAGTATTTATGGATACTATCTAAATACATCCCATGCCTATAGGAACATTGGCTTTCAGTTATACAACAGGGCTGGTACAGTAGAGATTATTGTAATAATAATAATAATAATAATAATAATAATAATAATAAACTAACAGTAATGATATCAGCTGTGCATGTCTCAAACAGTATGGGTTATAGTCTTCTACCAACTGTGCATGACTTATAGGTTCTGATCAGATCATTTGAGAATTCTCGTAGTTAACTTCTAGTTGGATAAAATGCTTATAATACACAAGAGCCATGAAAATCCTGTAAATGCCGCTTAGTGATGTCATTGGCTAAAATCAGAGTTTAGTGATGTCATTTATGTCACACGACTCATTGAAACTTGTGTATTATAATAAATAAAGTACCCCCTGTTGCAAAATATGAGGATAATAATTTTGTCTTGTTGTGTATATTTTGTATGCAGCATAGATGACAATAAAAACCTAATTCAAAAACCTGATTCAATTAGAAGTCACCTCTGAGTTCCTTGACCTGTATAAAAAAATGGTCATAGAACGCCTCTGTAACCAGTGTCATTCTGGGCCAACCCAGATCCGCTTCTTAGTGGCGCGACCCTTCTTTGTCAGGGTTGTGTTGAAATAAAAATTTTACATGTGCGCACTGACGTCACGCTGCGAGCATACTTACAAACCCGGGACAAACGCGACGCTGTGATCCGGAAAGGTGAGGGGGGCCCTGGGGCAGTAGCCTGGTGGGCCCCAAGCCCCCCAGTCTGTAATTTATAATATCTTTATATTTTATAATATATTCACTATATAATAATCACATCTGCAGTGACAGGTATGGGATTGGTTATCCAGAAACCCGTTATCCAGAAAGCTCTGGATTACGGGATGGCGGACTCGATACACTCCAAATAATTAAAAAATTTCAAAACATATTTCCTTTTTTCTCTGTAACAGCAGAACAGTGCCTTTGTACTAAGGATACACCAAATCCAGAATTCGGTTTGGGATTCGGCCTTTTTCAGCAGGATTAGGATTTGGCCGAACCGAATCCTAATTTGCATATGCATATTAGGGGCGGGGAAGAAAATTTTGTGACTTTTTGTTACAAAAGGTAAAAAATGTTTCCCCCCCCCCCGCAAATTCGGATTCAGTTCGGTATTCGGTGGTTTGGCTGAATCCACAATAGTGGATTCGGTGCATCCTTAATTATAATAAATAAAGTACCCCCTGTTGCAAAATATGAGGATATTAGAAGTCACCTTGGAGTTCCTTGACCTGTATAAAAACACTCGGCCTTTTCGGCCTTGTGCTTTTATATGGTCATGGAACTCCTCGGTTACTTATAATATCCTTATATTTTACAATAGGAGGTACTTTATTCACTATATATACAGTCCACAGTGTGCCTACACTCCAATGCAAAATTCAAAGTCAGGGTGCACGGTAAAACATAGTTTTTTGTCACAAAAGAAAGTATAAAAATGTTTTTCCCTTCCCACCCCTAATTCGCATATGCAAATTAGGATTTAGTTCAATATTTGGCCAAATCTTTTGCAAAGAATTCAGGGGTTTGGCTGAATCCAAAATAGTGGATTCGGTGCATCCCTACTTTGTACTAGGTCCCAACTAAAGGTGGCCATACACTATAAGATCCCCTCGTTTGGCAAGGTCGCCAAACGAGCAGATCTTAACCCGATATGCCTACTAACAGCTGCCTATCGATCGGGAGGACTCGTCGGGTCCACACATGGACAGATAATTTGCCGAATCGGTCTAAAGGACAGATATCGGCAGCTTTAACCTGCACGTGTATGGCAACCTTAAAGGGATACTGTCATGGGAAAAATTTTTTTTTTTCAAAATGAATCAGTTATTCTGTACTGAAATCCATTTCTCGAAAGAGCAAACAGATTTTTTTATATTCAATTTTGAAATCTGACATGGGGCTAGACATATTGTCAATTTCCCAGCTGCCCCAAGTCATGTGACTTGTGCTCTGATAAACTTCAATCACTCTTTACTGCTGTACTGCAAGTTGGAGTGATATCACCCCCCTCCCTTTCCCCCCCCCCAGCAGCCAAACAAAAGAACAATGGGAAGGTAACCAGATAACAGCTCCCTAACACAAGATAACAGCTGCCTGGTAGATCTGAGAACAACACTCAATAGTAAAAACCCATGTCCCACTGAGACACATTCAGTTACATTGAGAAGGAAAAACAGCAGCCTGCCAGAAAGCATTTCTCTCCTAAAGTGCAGGCACAAGTCACATGACCAGGGGCAGCTGGGAAATTGACAAAATGTTTTCAGCTCTTCAATTTCTATAGAACCTCTACACTGTGGATAATAATACTTTCAGCACTGCATGCATTATACAGCTTGGATAATAACACTATAAAGGTCTCATGCAGTTAGGATAATACTGTAGTGTTGTTGACGGTCTATATGTCATACAGAATTATGTGATAATTGCCATAATTCTCTTATGGTAATCCTAATCAGCCATAAGTATTTTTTATACAGTTTAGAAAATAACAATGCTGCCGGTTATACAGCAATCAAACAGTATGTGTTATATAATTTGCTTAACAGATCGTGTACAGCGTCTATAATCATTTTATTGGCTGTACAGGTCTCAAACAGTGTTACATTCATTTTATTGGCTATACAGGTCTCATACATTGTTTATAATCATTTTATTGGCTGTACAGGTCTCATACTTTGTTTATAATAGTATAAATGCACAGGGGTAGTATATTATTTTTAATAATGTTATTGAGTGTACAGGTCTCGTACAGTTTGGAAATACAGATTTTATTGACTGTACAGGTCTCATACTGTGTTTATAATAATTTTATTGGCTGTACAGGGCTCATGCAGTGTTTATAATCATGTTATTGGCTATACAGGTCTCATACAATGTTTTTAATCATTTTCTTGGCTATACAGGTCTCATACAGTGTTTATAATAATTGTATTGGTTATACAGGTCTCATACAGTTTTTATAATTCTTTTATTTGCTGTACAGGTCTCATACTTTGTTTATAGTAATAGTATTAACTGCACAGGGGTAGTACATTATTTTTAATAATGTTATTGAGTGTACAGGTCTCGTACAGTTTGGAAATACAGATTTTATTGACTGTACAGGATAATAGTACAGGTATGGGATCAGTTATCTGGAAAGCTCCGATATATGGAAAAGCCGTCTCCCATAAACTCAATTTTATCCAACTAATCCAAATTTTTAAAAACTATTTCCTTTTTCTCTGTAATAGTAAGACTGTATCTTGTACTTGATCCCAACTAAGACCTTATTGAAAGCAAAACCAGTCTATTGTATTTATTTAATGTTCAAATGATTTTTTTAGTAGACTTAAGGTATGAAGATCCAAATTACAGAAAGTTCCCTTCTCCGGAAAACACCAGGTCCCGAGCATTCTGCATAACAGGTCCCATACCTGTAATCCCATTGGCAGTGCAGGTCTCATACAGTTTGGATCATAACAATTCTATGGGCTATACAGGTCTCCTGTGATTTGCTGATGATGCTATTGGCTATAAAAGTCCTATTGGGTTTGGATGCTAATGCTTCCAGCAGTAATTGTCTCTTGGAAGAAACTAGTGAGGGCTTTTGTGCTCTATTCATTCTGGCAGTTCACCCAGGACATGCATGTATATTGCCTGCACTTGTCAGAGGCCTTATTAGCGCTGCCAGTATGGGATTAACACGTAGAGTATACAAGGGCTCGTGGCTATACGGAGTTTATAATATGTATTATTTACCTTTTGCTTTGACTGATCCAGACTTGCATTGCTTTTCAGTTCTCTGTGTTTGTGTACTTGCATTCTCTAACTAGATCTTCTATCTTGAGTTATACACCTCTGACTTCAGGCCAAGATCTGTAATCTTACCCTCCAGTCAATAATGTCAGAGGATCTGGAGAGTTGAACTTGCAGTTTTTGTGTTCTGTCCACATTTATAAAAGCAAAAAAAAAAATTTGTCCAAAATTTGGACTTTCAGCTTTTATTGGATTATAACTCCCATCACCTCTGACAGCTGAGGGGCCGTAGGTTCGTCAATGTACACAGAACAAATTTCTTCTTGAACATGTGTGAACTTGACTTTAAAGGAGAACTAAAGCTTAACTAAAGAAGTAGTTAGAAATGTTGTACATGATGCTTTGGGATTCTGTACCAACCCAAGGCAACCACAACCCTTTAGCAGTAAAGATCTGTGTCTCCAAAGATGCCCCAGTAGCTCCCCATCTTCTTTTCTGCTGATTCACTGCACATGCTCTGTGCTGCTGTCACTTACTTAGCTTAGGGACCCACTCGCAATATACAGTACACATAGAATAGAAATGTCACACTATAAGGCTGATTAGTAATTAATACAGATAATTACTACATGGCAGCACAAAAACCAATGCAACTGCCATCATAATTTTAATAACTAGCCCTGTAGCACCAGCTTATATTACAGGGGAAGCTCATTTTCTGCTGGATAATTAGTGACAAGCCCTAAGCTTAGCTTCTCAACAGCTGCTCAGAGCCCACTGAGCATGTGCGTGTCAGACACTTTCCAAGATGGTGACCCCCTGTGACAAGTTTGAAGTCCTGGATCATTGCTGCTATTGACAAGCTGAAACTTTAGGCTGGTGCAATAAGTTCAGTATATAAATGGCATTTTTAGCCATATTCATTGTTAGGGTTTAGTTCTCCTTTAACACCAAGCAGGTATTTCATTAACCCTTTAAGAGCCAGCAGAATTTCACATTTTGGTTACGCGAAATGCCAGCCGTTTTTGAAACATTTTGTGCTCTCTCACTTTAGGGGCATTTTCTGAGGGGAAACCTATAGTTTACCTAGGAAAACTATACATTGTTTTTTTCGGTAGAAACTGAGCTTTCTAAATCTGCCTGAGTTTTCATGTTTTTACACCTGTGCAAAAAAATTTATAGTGCTAAATACCAAAAAAAAATGAAAAATTACCATTTTTCATTGTATATCAATTTATACCAGAAAAATATTTCATTTTACGGATGAAAATCCAACTGATTTGGAAAGCCTTATGTCTCTCGAACGTGCCAATACCAGATATGTATAGTTTTAGGGAGATTTAGGATTTCTGTACAGCAAAAACTCCCGGCAGTATATTACCAAATTTTGAAAGCACTAAGGCAGAAAACGGCATGCTTTAGATTCCAAGGCAAAAAATCCTGAAACCGTAGGTTTACCCCAGAAAACCATACATTTTTGAAAAGTACACATTCTGCCGATTACAAAATGGGTAACTATGTCTCTCTACTCCCAACTACCAAACATAAAAGCTTGTCTGAACATAGCGGTTTTTCAACAAAAAATTCAAAATTCTGAAAAATCATTTCAAAGGTTTTATTTTGCTGCTCCGCATATCCCAAACTATATTAGGTACCAAGAAAAAGCACCTGAACTATGATTGCCAGGGGTCCACTGAACAATTTGATACCCATTATGCATAGGTTTACCAAAGTATCTGGCATTTAGAGACACCAATATGTAGTTAGCACATCCAAATTGTTCAGGACTTTACTTCAGCTACTGAGAAATCAACACATTGACT
The DNA here is from genome assembly GCA_038501925.1 of Xenopus petersii. Lineage (NCBI taxonomy): Eukaryota > Metazoa > Chordata > Amphibia > Anura > Pipidae > Xenopus > Xenopus petersii. The sequence goes on from CM076683.1 coordinate 18,900,450, forward strand.
GCATTTTTTGTGGGGTAAAAACCCAGAAATATATGTTTACCCCCCAAACCCATATATTTTTGGAAAGTACACATTCTACTGAATCTAAAATGGGTACCCATGCCTTTCTGCTCCAAACTACTGAGTCGCAAGGCTTTCCCAAAATTGTCGGTTTTGGTGAAATATCTGAAAATTTCCTCAAACCTTCAACTTCCCAGCACCATATCACCCATGTATCATTACGTACTAAGAAAAAGCACCCTAAATATGATTGCCAGGGTTCCTCTGAACATTTTGGTGGTCATTGTTCATAGGTTTACCAAAGTATCTGGCATTTAGAGACCCCAAAATGAAGTTAGCGCATACAAACAGTCCCGTGGGTAACTTCAGCTAATGAAAGATCAACACATTGACTGCATTTTTGTGGGGTAAAAACTCAGAAATATATGTTTACCCCCCAAAACCCATATATTTTTGGAAAGTACACATTCTACCGAATCTAAAATGGGTACCCATGCCTTTCTGCTCCAAACTACTGAGTCGCAAGGCTTTCCCACAATTGTCGGTTTTGGTGAAATATCTGAAAATTGCCTCAAAGCTTCAACTTCTCAGCACCATATCACCCATGTATCGTTATGCACCAAGAAAAACCACCCTAAATATGATTGCCAGGGTTCCTCCGAACAGTTTGGTGGCCATTGTTCATAGGTTTACCAAAGTATCTGGCATTTAGAGGCCCCAAAGTGAAGTTAGCGCATACAAACAGTCCCGTGGGTAACTTCAGCTAATGAAAAATCAACACATTGACTAAATTTTTGTGGGGTAAAAACACAGAAATATATGTTTACCCCCCAAACCCATACATTTTTGGAAAGTACACATTCTACCGAATCTAAAATGGGTACCCATGCCTTATTGCTCCAAACTACTGAGTCGCAAGGCTTTCCCAAAGTTGTCGGTTTTGGTGAAATATCTGAAAATTGCCTCAAAGCTCCAACTTCCCAGCAACATATCACCCATGTGTCATTACGTACTAAGAAAAAGCACCCTAAATATGATTGCCAGGGTTCCTCCGAACAGTTTGGTGGCCATTGTTCATAGGTTTACCAAAGTATCTGGCATTTAGAGGCCCCAAAATGAAGTTAGCGCATACAAACAGTCCCGTGGGTAACTTCAGCTAATGAAAAATCAACACATTGACTGCATTTTTGTGGGGTAAAAACACAGAAATATATGTTTACCCCCCAAACCCATACATTTTTGGAAAGTACACATTCTACCGAATCTAAAATGGGTACCCATGCCTTATTGCTCCAAACTACTGAGTCGCAAGGCTTTCCCAAAGTTGTCGGTTTTGGTGAAATATCTGAAAATTGCCTCAAAGCTTCAACTTCCCAGCACCATATCACCCATGTGTCATTACGTACTAAGAAAAAGCACCCTAAATATGATTGCCAGGGTTCCTCCGAACAGTTTGGTGGCCATTGTTCATAGGTTTACCAAAGTATCTGGCATTTAGAGGCCCCAAAATGAAGTTAGCGCATACAAACAGTCCCGTGGGTAACTTCAGCTAATGAAAAATCAACACATTGACTGCATTTTTGTGGGGTAAAAACACAGAAATATATGTTTACCCCCCAAACCCATACATTTTTGGAAAGTACACATTCTACCGAATCTAAAATGGGTACCCATGCCTTATTGCTCCAAACTACTGAGTCGCAAGGCTTTCCCAAAGTTGTCGGTTTTGGTGAAATATCTGAAAATTGCCTCAAAGCTTCAACTTCCCAGCACCATATCACCCATGTGTCATTACGTACTAAGAAAAAGCACCCTAAATATGATTGCCAGGGTTCCTCCGAACAGTTTGGTGGCCATTGTTCATAGGTTTACCAAAGTATCTGGCATTTAGAGGCCCCAAAATGAAGTTAGCGCATACAAACAGTCCCGCGGGTAACTTCAGCTAATGAAAAATCAACACATTGACTGCATTTTTGTGGGGTAAAAACACAGAAATATATGTTTACCCCCCAAACCCATACATTTTTGGAAAGTACACATTCTACCGAATCTAAAATGGGTACCCATGCCTTATTGCTCCAAACTACTGAGTCGCAAGGCTTTCCCAAAGTTGTCGGTTTTGGTGAAATATCTGAAAATTGCCTCAAAGCTCCAACTTCCCAGCAACATATCACCCATGTGTCATTACGTACTTAGAAAAAGCACCCTAAATATGATTGCCAGGGTTCCTCCGAACAGTTTGGTGGCCATTGTTCATAGGTTTACCAAAGTATCTGGCATTTAGAGGCCCCAAAATGAAGTTAGCGCATACAAACAGTCCCGTGGGTAACTTCAGCTAATGAAAAATCAACACATTGACTGCATTTTTGTGGGGTAAAAACACAGAAATATATGTTTACCCCCCAAACCCATACATTTTTGGAAAGTACACATTCTACCGAATCTAAAATGGGTACCCATGCCTTATTGCTCCAAACTACTGAGTCGCAAGGCTTTCCCAAAGTTGTCGGTTTTGGTGAAATATCTGAAAATTGCCTCAAAGCTTCAACTTCCCAGCACCATATCACCCATGTGTCATTACGTACTAAGAAAAATCACCCTAAATATGATTGCCAGGGTTCCTCCGAACAGTTTGGTGGCCATTGTTCATAGGTTTACCAAAGTATCTGGCATTTAGAGGCCCCAAAATGAAGTTAGCGCATACAAACAGTCCCGTGGGTAACTTCAGCTAATGAAAAATCAACACATTGACTGCATTTTTGTGGGGTAAAAACACAGAAATATATGTTTACCCCCCAAACCCATACATTTTTGGAAAGTACACATTCTACCGAATCTAAAATGGGTACCCATGCCTTATTGCTCCAAACTACTGAGTCGCAAGGCTTTCCCAAAGTTGTCGGTTTTGGTGAAATATCTGAAAATTGCCTCAAAGCTTCAACTTTCCAGCATCGTATTGTCCATGTATCATTACCAGCATAAAGCATCCTAAATATAAACATATGGGTCTACTAAACAGTTTGATGCCCAATGTGCATAGATATACCAAACTATGTGGCGCACAGAGACCCCCAAATGACAATATGTATAGACATTTTCACGGCTGACGCTCTGGCTGCTGCAATATGAGCACCTGGAGTGTGTATTATGCGACATTAGACCCCCCTAACAGTACAGAGACCCCAGAAAACCATATATTTTCAGAAAGTACACATTCTGACGAATCCAATATGGGTAAATAAGTGTTTCTACTGCAAACTGCCAAACTGCAAAGCAATGCTGAACATAACGGTTTTTATCAAATTTCTGAAAATCGTCACAAAGCTTGAATTTTACCCCATTATATGCCCCACATTTCGTAACGTATCAGCATAAAACATCCTAAATATGAACGCCAGGGGTCTACTGAACACTTTGATGCCCAATATGCATAGATATACCAAACTATGTGGCGCACAGAGACCCCCAAATGACAATAGTGTATATACATTTTCACGGCTGACGCGCTGGCTGCTGCAATATGAGCACCTGGTGTGGGTATTATGCGACATTAGACCCCCCCTAACAGTACAGAGACCCCAGAAAACCATATATTTTCAGAAAGTACACATTCTGACGAATCCAATATGGGTAAATAAGTGTTTCTACTGCAAACTGCCAAACTGCAAAGCAATGCTGAACATAACGGTTTTTATCAAATTTCTGAAAATCGTCACAAAGCTTGAATTTTACCCCATTATATGCCCCACATTTCGTAACGTATCAGCATAAAACATCCTAAATATGAACGCCAGGGGTCTACTGAACACTTTGATGCCCAATATGCATAGATATACCAAACTATGTGGCGCACAGAGACCCCCAAATGACAATAGTGTATATACATTTTCACGGCTGACGCGCTGGCTGCTGCAATATGAGCACCTGGTGTGTGTATTATGCGACATTAGACCCCCCTAACAGTACAGAGACCCCAGAAAACCATATATTTTCAGAAAGTACACATTCTGACGAATCCAATATGGGTAAATAAGTGTTTCTACTGCAAACTGCCAAACTGCAAAGCAATGCTGAACATAACGGTTTTTATCAAATTTCTGAAAATCGTCACAAAGCTTGAATTTTACCCCATTATATGCCCCACATTTCGTAACGTATCAGCATAAAACATCCTAAATATGAACGCCAGGGGTCTACTGAACACTTTGATGCCCAATATGCATAGATATACCAAACTATGTGGCGCACAGAGACCCCCAAATGACAATAGTGTATATACATTTTCACGGCTGACGCGCTGGCTGCTGCAATATGAGCACCTGGTGTGTGTATTATGCGACATTAGACCCCCCTAACAGTACAGAGACCCCAGAAAACCATATATTTTCAGAAAGTACACATTCTGACGAATCCAATATGGGTAAATAAGTGTTTCTACTGCAAACTGCCAAACTGCAAAGCAATGCTGAACATAACGGTTTTTATCAAATTTCTGAAAATCGTCACAAAGCTTGAATTTTACCCCATTATATGCCCCACATTTCGTAATGTATCAGCATAAAACATCCTAAATATGAACGCCAGGGGTCTACTGAACACTTTGATGCCCAATATGCATAGATATACCAAACTATGTGGCGCACAGAGACCCCCAAATGACAATAGTGTATATACATTTTCACGGCTGACGCGCTGGCTGCTGCAATATGAGCACCTGGTGTGTGTATTATGCGACATTAGACCCCCCTAACAGTACAGAGACCCCAGAAAACCATATATTTTCAGAAAGTACACATTCTGATGAATCCAATATGGGTAAATAAGTGTTTCTACTGCAAACTGCCAAACTGCAAAGCAATGCTGAACATAACGGTTTTCATCAAATTTCTGAAAATCGTCACAAAGCTTGAATTTTACCCCATTATATGCCCCACATTTCGTAACGTATCAGCATAAAACATCCTAAATATGAACGCCAGGGGTCTACTGAACACTTTGATGCCCAATATGCATAGATATACCAAACTATGTGGCGCACAGAGACCCCCAAATGACAATAGTGTATATACATTTTCACGGCTGACGCGCTGGCTGCTGTAATATGAGCACCTGGTGTGTGTATTATGCGACATTAGACCCCCCTAACAGTACAGAGACCCCAGAAAACCATATATTTTCAGAAAGTACACATTCTGACGAATCCAATATGGGTAAATAAGTGTTTCTACTGCAAACTGCCAAACTGCAAAGCAATGCTGAACATAACGGTTTTTATCAAATTTCTGAAAATCGTCACAAAGCTTGAATTCTACCCCATTATATGCCCCACATTTCGTAACGTATCAGCATAAAACATCCTAAATATGAACGCCAGGGGTCTACTGAACACTTTGATGCCCAATATGCATAGATATACCAAACTATGTGGCGCACAGAGACCCCCAAATGACAATAGTGTATATACATTTTCACGGCTGACGCGCTGGCTGCTGCAATATGAGCACCTGGTGTGTGTATTATGCGACATTAGACCCCCCTAACAGTACAGAGACCCCAGAAAACCATATATTTTCAGAAAGTACACATTTTGACAAATCCAATATGGGTAAATAAGTGTTTCTACTGCAAACTGCCAAACTGCAAAGCAATGCTGAACATAACGGTTTTTATCAAATTTCGGAAAATCGTCACAAAGCTTGAATTTTACCCCATTATATGCCCCACATTTCGTAACGTATCAGCATAAAACATCCTAAATATGAACGCCAGGGGTCTACTGAACACTTTGATGCCCAATATGCATAGATATACCAAACTATGTGGCGCACAGAGACCCCCAAATGACAATAGTGTATATACATTTTCACGGCTGACGCTCTGGCTGCTGCAATATGAGCACCTGGTGTGTGTATTATGCGACATTAGACCCCCATAACAGTACAGAGACCCCAGAAAACCATATATTTTCAGAAAGTACACATTCTGACGAATCCAATATGGGTAAATAAGTGTTTCTACTGCAAACTGCCAAACTGCAAAGCAATGCTGAACGCAACGGTTTTTATCAAATTTTGGAAAATCGTCACAAAGCTTGAATTCTACCGCATTATATGCCCCACATTTCGTAACGTATCAGCATAAAACATCCTAAATATGAACACCAGGGGTCTACTGAACACTTTGATGCCCAATATGCATAGATATACCAAACTATGTGGCGCACAGAGACCCCCAAATGGATATATAGTAGATAAAATTTACAAGGTAAAAGAAAATAAGGCAGTAAAGAGTGAAATGCAAAAAAATCCAATAAAACCACAAAAATCAATGTTTTTTTTCCAGACTAGTGTTATCGGCTGTCAGAATCACAGTTTGAATATTTTAGCTGGGCCAAACAGGTTATACGGCTAGAAACAAGTGAACACAACATACGCAGAGCTGAAAATGCAATAAAATGGCTAAAAATTCAATAAAATGGCTAAAAATGCACCAAAATACCCCAAATTGCAATATAATCACCGAAATAACATAAAAAAGATATTGCACAGTACGGTTAGCGAATACGCTATTCGTAATGGCAATAAAACATTTTTTTCAGCCAAAAAAAGAGACGATGCGATAAGAAAAAAAAAAAAAAAGCCACAATGCCATGTATGTGCGTGTGCGTGTGTACAAATGGTAAATTACATGTTATGTGCGCGTGTGTGCGTGTGCACATGTGTGTAAGTGCAGTGAGTGTAAGTGACCCCCCCAATCCCCAAAAATGTATGTGTAAGTGTGTGTAAGTGTGAATCTAAGTGTGTATTACTATAATAAGTGTGTGTTGGTGTGTTTGTGTGTGTAATTGTTGCACTAACCTGAAAAAGTCGCTGGAGACTGTTGCAGGCGATCTGGAAGGGCCCCAGGAAGAGATCTGCGACGTCCTCTGCGTGCCTGTGCTGTGGGGGCAGAGATATCCAGCGCGGTGTAGGCTGCAGCAGCAGGACACGTAAGTTACACGTGCCTGCTGCTGTTTTTGGGCCCCTGGGCGATCACGCCCCAGGGGCCACTCGATCCCCTGCTCTGCTCGTTGCCTAGGGGCAGGGGATCGATGCGGAACGGAGCGAGCGGCTCTAACAGCCGCTCCTCCGCTTCTGAACCCGGAAGTGCTGCAGAACGTAGAATCTACGTTCTGTGGCATTTCAAGTTACTTTTCCACAGAACGTAGATTCTACGTTCTGTGGCACTTAAAGGGTTAAAAGGATTGTCAACCCAAAAAAATACTTTTTTGCCTAATAAAAGAAAATATAATTGTAAGCAACTTTGCAAAATACATTTATAACACATGTTCTTATTTGTATATTTAATGCTATTGAAAGCAGTGTCTGCCTTTTAATTCACTGCCCTGATGGCTCTGATTGTTGATACAATGTAAGACAGCTGATTAACAGACCCGTCTTTGCTGGGGAACCAAGACTTTTGCAACATTTTCTAAAAAGTAACAACCAGGAGTTAAGCAAATGCAGCTTTCAATAGCAACTGTTTTTACAAAGCACTGACAATTTTTCATTTACAGTATACAGGTATAGGATCCCTTATCCGGAAACCCCATATCCAGAAAGCTCCGAATTATGGAATGGCTGTCTCCCATAGACTCCATTTTATCCAAATAATCCAAATTTTTAAAAATGATTTCCTTTTTCTCTGTAATAATAAAACAGTAGCTTGTACTTGATCCCAACTAAGATATAATTAATCCTTATTGGAGGCAAAACCAGCCTATTGGGTTTATTTAATGTTTACATGATTTTCTAGTAGACTTAAGGTATGAAGATCCAAATTATGGAAAGATCCGTTATCCGGAAAACCCCAGGTCCCGAGCATTCTGGATAACAGGTCCCATACCTGTATTGGAAAGTTGCTTAGAATTATGTTTACTTTTATTAGTCACATTTTTATTTTGGGGTTGAATTGCTCTTTAAAGGGTCACGATCTATTACATTATAAAGCTATATCCTGCCATATTATAATGTGTTATATTATAAATTCAACTCTTTGTACCCAAAACTCGATCACTGCGGGTCCTAGGATAGTTGCCCACTTTGCACTTTTAAAGGGCAGCTGTGTTTGAGCAATAGGAGTGAATGTAAGTTTAATGCAGAATAGTCAATTGGAATATTGTAGTGCATCTCGTATGGTCCATATTTTTTATGTATGCAGATTCATTGCCTCTGCTCCTGGAGTGCTAAGGGTGGCAAGATAATGGCTGTGTTATGTGTCTGGAAAGATTATATTTGCCTGCGGCTGCCTCACTGCATTGGTTTGTAGACGAGTGCCGATCTCCCATGGGAGGACAGGCTCATGCTGGTAGCCCCGTTGGCCAGCTGGATTTGAAGAGGATTATTTTCTGTTGCATTTGAATGTCGGGTAATTTAATAAGGGCTGGTTGTCATCTGTTAACATTGAAGGCCATTGTCATGTAAATGATTTAGCTGATCACACTATTTTATCAGTGAATTGGGGCAGTGGCACATGTGGTAATTATGATTATTTTTGTTCACTGCCATTTTTATTACACACGCCCTCAGACTCCATTAAATGCATCATTTGGCATCCCACAAAGCTGGTACAAGCTTCACTTTACTTACACTATCTGCACCTATGGTAGCAAATATCCGTTGTCCAGGCAGAATAATGTGTAAACTTTAAAATTGTGCTTGTGATTCGCAAAAAAAAAAAAAGAAGGAAGGAACTAACATGCGTCTGTATTGGTGCATTGTGTGCAACTCATAGCGTTAGATGTTGCTTAGCAGGCACCTGCAATTTTGCTGGTATTCTTGGAAAAAAACCTTTATTGGGGATTTGTGCCCTAAAATTGCACAGTGCACTTTCCTTTGAGGGTCAGGGCACATGCTCAGATTCAGGGAGATAAGTCGCCCGGCGACAAATCGGCTCTTCTTCGGGGCGACTAATCTCCTCGAACTGCCTCCCGCCAGCTAGAATGTAAATCGCCGTCGGGATGGCACTAGGAACATTTCGTTTTCCGAAGTTGCCTCCGAGGAAACTTCGGGCGACTTTGGAAAACAAAGCATGGCTGAAAGGACTGGTACAAGTTTGGGACTTGTTATCCAGAATGCTTGGGACCTAGGGAATTCTGGATATCTCTTTGTAATTTAGATCTCCATACCCTAAATCTCCCCATAGACATAAAGATTTTTCTTGCTGAACGACCGATTTTAGCGAAGTCCGACCAATCCTTCTAAATTATCGTGAAGTTAGTGGGATTCGAACGATCGTACATCTTACGATTTTTCGGCCATCTGTCAGAAAATTGATCGGCCGGGTTAAAGAAATCTTTATCGGTCCCAGTGCAATCTATCTATGTTTGCAGGGCCAAGCAGGCAGCTCCCCTTTGTTTTCCTGGCAAATTGGTCTTTTTAGTTGATGGACAATTCGTACAATCGTTCCAAGATAATCGTGATGATCGGATATTTTAAAAATCTCAACATCTATGGCCAGCTTAAGTCTGCTAAAACCAATGAAACATTAATTAAACCCAATAGGACTTTACCTTTTATAAGGGCCATTATTTCTCATTTGGGATTAAGTACAAGGTACTGTTTTGTTATTAAAGAGAAAAAACAAATCATTTGTTTAATATGGAGTTTATGGGAAATGGCCTTCCTGCAATGCAGAGCTTTCCGGATTACGGATTTCCAGATAACGGATCCTATATCTGTAGCTAAAATATGGAGGCAATGTGCTTGTGGTGTCTCCACAATCTGCAGCAGCGCATTGCATACTTGTTACTATAGGCCCCAGAGTTTCAGCAGCACGTATCATTGAATGCACAGGACCACATAACAACGATTAATATGCCCCAGGGATCACAGGCTTCTAACATAGATTGCAAGTGTATCTGTGACATTGAGAGGTCAGTGAAGGTCTGTAGGAAAGCCACTGCAGTCTCTGTGGATTCCCTATATGAGGATTTTATATATGTCCCCTAGCATATGCATTTACCTAGCACAGGGCAACGTAGCTTAAAGGAATAGTTCAGTGTGAAAAGAAAAACTGGATAAATGCATAGGCTGTGCAAAATAAAAAATGTTTCTAATATAGTTAGTTAGCCAAAAATGTAATGTATAAAGGCTGGAGTGAAGAGATGTCTAATAAAACAGCCAGAATCCAACTTCCTGCTTTTCAGCTCTCTAACTCTGAGTTAGTCAGCGACTTGAAGGGGGGCCACATGGTACATTTCTGTTCAGTGAGTTTGTAATTGATCCTCAGCATTCAGCTCAGATTCAAAAGCAACAGATATGACCCATATGGCCCCCCCTCAAGTCTCTGATTGGTTACTGCCTGGTAGCCAGGGTAACCAGTCAGTGTAAACCAAGAGAGCTGAAAAGCAGGAAGTAGTTATCTGACTGACATAATATACATCAAATCACTCCAGCCTTTATACATTACATTTTTGGCTAACTAACTATATTAGATACATTTTTTATTTTGCACAGCCTATCTATTGACCCAGTTTTTATTTTTACACTGAACAATTCCTTTAAAGGGATCCTGTCGTCGGAAAACAGGTTTTTTTCAAAACACATCAGTGAATAGTGCTATTCTGCACTGAAATCCATTTCTCAAAAGAGCAAACAGATTTTTTTTATATTCAATTTTGAAATCTGACATAGGGCTAGCATTTTGTCAATTTCCCAGCTGCCCCTGGTCATGTGACTTGTGCCTGCACTTTAGGAGAGAAATGCTTTCTGGCAGGCTGCTGTTTTTCCTTCTCAATGTAACTGAATGTGTCTCAGTGGGACATGGGTTTTTACTATTGAGTGTTGTTCTTAGATCTACCAGGCAGCTGTTATCTTGTGTTAGGGAGCTGCTATCTGGTTACCTTCCCATTGTTCTTTTGTTTGGCTGCTGGGGGGGGGGGGATGGAGGGGGTGATATCACTCCAACTTGCAATACAGCAGTAAAGAGTGGTTGAAGTTTATCAGAGCACAAGTCACATGACTTGGGGCAGCTGGGAAATTGACAATATGTCTAGCCCCATGTCAGATTTCAAAATTGAATATAAAAAATCTGTTTGCTCTTTTGAGAAATGGATTTCAGTGCAGAATTCTACTGGAGCGGCGCTATTAACTGATTCATTTTGAAAAAAAAATTTGTTTCCCATTACAGTATCCCTTTAAGGCCTGGATAGATCATCAAGTGGCTTATGGGCCTCAGTTTGCCTAAGGGCACATCGACTCGTTGTATGGTATTATAAATACTTCAATCTGGACCCAAACACATTAAATAATGGATAAAGGGCCGATAACATGAATCCTTTTTTTATAAGCCGCTACCTCCATAGAGTAGTGACAATCACTGCCATGCTGGGTTCTATTCCAGGGACTTGTACACTTGCCAATTTTGGGGTCAGGAAGGAATATGTCCCCCATGAGGATACACTGGCTGCTCTTTTTCCAGGTGGAGCTGTTTTCTTTCCTCAGTCAACATGACAAAGGATAGAGCTTTATATAAATCTGTATTATTTCAGCCTCTGAGTCTACATCATGTTAACAGTCATAGATATATTTATGTATTCCAAATCCGGAATCCTCAATTCCAGGACCAGCACTCCCTTTGTGATTCAGTGATTTTATTATGCTCACAGTTTACAGAAGTCCAATGTTTTGGTCCTTGTTCGGACCTTTATCAAGGTTCTTGGTAGTAATTTATTATGATAAGCGAATAAAAGAATAAGAGAATAAAATACGTTTGATCCTAAATTATTTATTTTGATCCTAAGTTATTTATTAAGCTCAGAATTTTTATAGTCGGACTTTTAAAGGAAAAAATTTCAATTTTTGCTGAGAAAAAAAAAACTATATTTTTTTGGGATTTATTAAAGTACTCCCAACTCAGACCAGCCGAGAACATGTAAAAGTCAATGGCAAATGTCCCATTAACAAATGGGAGATTTTCTGACTTGAGCTGGGTTTCCAAAAAAAATTGTAGGATTCAAACGCAAAATTAAAAAAAAAAAATAATAGTATTTTGATTTTTTTTACAGTTTTATCATGTCTTTTTCTGCACAAGAAAAACTCGTGAAAATGTATTGATACCGTATATACTCGTGTATAAGCCGACCCGTGTATAAGCCGAGGTACCTAATTTACCTAAGAAAACTGGAAAAATGTATTGACTCGTGTATAAGCCTAGGGGCCCCATGTCAGATTTCAAAATGTGAATGTGACCCAGCCGCAACAATTGGGGGACACTGGGCAGGTACCTGTTACTGTCTGTGACTGACTGTGTCGCCGCCCGGATTTCATGTTTGCTTCCCTCTGCCACCCCTATTTCATGTTTGCTTCCCTCTGCCACTTCCCCCCCATCTGTCGCTCTCCCCACCCTGGCTGCTCTTCCCTCTGTCCTTCCCTCTGTCACCTCTGCTCTTCCCTCTGTCACCTCTGCCCCAGCATCGCTCTCCCCACCCTGGCTGCTCTTCCCTCTGTCCTTCCCTCTGTCACCTCTGCTCTTCCCTCTGTCCTTCCCTCTGTCCTTCCCTCTGTCACCTCTGCCCCAGCAGGACTGCCTGTGTCGCCGCCCGGAGCAGGTCCAGGAGCTCCGGGCGGCGCGTCCTTCCCTGCCGGCGTTCGCTTTCAAAATGGCGGCGCCCATGGCCGCCACGTGGGTAGCGGCCGGCGCCGCTACCCACGTGGCGGCCATGGGCGCCGCCATTTTGAAAGCGAACGCCGGCAGGGAAGGACGCGCCGCCCGGAGCTCCTGGACCTGCTCCGGGCGGCGACACAGGCAGTCCTGCTGGGGCAGAGGTGACAGAGGGAAGGACAGAGGGAAGAGCAGAGGTGACAGAGGGAAGGACAGAGGTATGACCCGCGTATAAGCCGAGTTTGAGTTTTTCAGCACATTTTGGGTGCTGAAAAACTCGGCTTATACGCGAGTATATACGGTAAATACAGGGGAAAGTCTTTTGGGATTTTGATAAATAACCGCCTTAATGTTAGGTTGATGTGGCAGTTTTCAGTCAAGCAAGTTTTGGGCACACAGTTGCAAAATTCCAGAAGGCAGGTTGTGTTGTTTTTCAACTAACAAAATTGTCCCAGGCTGGAAAGCTCCTTGTGTACTGTAGCGCTTTGGTAATCAGCTCTGTCAGTAAACAAATGTAAGGTAAAACATGCAAATACATATGTCTTGTTTTCCCTTTAAAAACGAACTAAAGCCTAACTAAAGAAGTAGGCTAGAAATGTTGTACATGATGTTTTGTGCTTCTGTACCAGCACAAGGCAACCACAACCCTTCAGCAGTAAAGATCTGTGTCTCCAAAGATGCCCCAGTAGCTCCCCATCTTCTTTTCTGCTGATTCACTGCACATGCTCTGTGCTGCTGTCACTTACTGAGCTTAGGGACCCACTCACAATATACAGTACACATAGAATAGAAATGTCACAATATAAGGCTGATTAGTAATTAATACAGATAATTACTACATGGCAGCACAAAAACCAATGCAACTGCCATCATAATTTTAATAACTAGTAGCACCAGCTTATATTACAGACAAACCTCATTTTCTTCTTGATCATTAGTGACGACCCCTAAGCTTAGCTTCTCAACAGCTGCTCAGAGTCCACTGAGCATGTGAGTGTCACAGACTTTCCAAGATGGCGACCCCCTGTGACAAGTTTAAAGTCCTGGATCATTGCTGCTATTGAGATGCTGAAATTTTAGGCTGATGCAATAAAGTCGTCATATAAAATATGCCATTTTAAGCCATATTCATTTTTAGGGTAAAGTTTTCCTTTAATCATTCCCATCAACACATTGCACCTGTGCTTTTTCCATTGCCGGATGCTCTTGTTCTTATTCAGTGGGGTATCACTTTAATCCATGCAGCCATGCGCTTTTTGCCTACTGTGTTTTTCCTCAGCAGTGCTAAAATCCCATTGATAAATAAATCACTGCTGGAGAGGAGTCATTGGTGATATTGTGACTACGTGCCCCCTGAGGGTGATTACCATAGGAAAGTTCAGGAGTTTCCATTGTTGTTTTAAGCAAATGCAGTGATTATAAATATGAGCTGACCGGACTGTTATTGTTTGACTGCACTGGCTGGGATTAAGCCTTGCCTATATACACATATTTCACTTGCTTTTATAGTCTTGGGTAGAAAACCTTCTTTTAAACATGTATTTCATTGTGCAGGTGTTAAATGTGAAATTGTACTTGTATCTCTTGCTGACGTTTTCCAGTTTGGCTCTTGTCTGCGTATCTTGACAGTGCTATATAAATAAATGATGATGAATGATGATGTTCCAACGATCAACCAAATCTCCTTACACGGGTATGGGACTTCAGTTACCCAGAATTCTAGGGACCTGGGGTTTTCTAGATCTGGATTTTGGATCTCCATGCCTTAAAGGAGAAGGAAAGCTACGGAGACATTTATTGCCAATAGATTAGCTGCAATAGTGCAAGCAAGAATGCTATATTTATTCTGTAGAATGTTTTACCATACCTGAGTAAAAAGCTCTAGAAGCTCTCTTGTTTGTTTAGGATAGCAGCTGCAGTATTAGCTTGGTGCAACATCACTTCCTGCCTGAGTTTCTCTCTGCTCACTCATAGCTCTGGGCTCAGATTACAGAGGAGCAACTGAGCATGCTCACGCCCGGGGCAAGGAGGTTTAAGTTGAAAGCAGGAAGTCTGATACAGAAGCCCATGAGTACACAATAGAAGGAAAGAAATGCAGTGTTTCTTTTGACAGAGAACTCAGAGCAGCATTACTTTGAGGGTTTACTGGTATATTTAGGTGGACCTTTCTGATAAAGCTTACTTAGTTTTAACCTTTCCTTCTCATTTAAGTCTGCTCAAAATAATTTAAATATTAAAGGGGTTCTTCATTTTTTTCAGTTCAGTCGGTTTCAGACAGTTTACCAGAAATAAAGACTTTTTCCAATTACTTTTTTTCATTTTCTATTACCAGAAATAAAGACTTTTTCTAATCACTTTTTTTAATTTCTATTTGTTATTATTTTATTTTTCTAATATTGAAGTTTCATTTTTCACCTTCTAAGGGCTTTAGCACACATCACCTGCAGCAATGCATGTGCGGTGCTTCGATTTCCGAAGTTGCCTCATGAGGGAACTTCGGGCGACTACGGAAATCGAAGCGCCGCGAGTGCATTGCCGCAGCCGATTTTTCATTTTAGCAGGCGGAAGGCAGTTCTGGGAGATTGTCCCCCCGAAGAAGAGGCGATTAGTCTGCCCGTGTGCTAAAGCCCTTATGTCTTTCTGAAGCAACAGTGTTTGGAAGGTGAACAACCCCTTTAAATCAGGGGTCCCCAACCGCCGGGCCGCGGACACTCCCGCACTCTGCCGTCGAGCCCAGTGCGCAAAAACAAGGTGCGCCGAAATGGACGCCGGCACGTTGGCTTAAAATGGAGTGTACAGGAGACTTTCCGTATTTCAGAGCTTTCTGGATAACCAATACTATAACTGTACCTCAAATACATTAACTCTTTGCATTACTTTTAGTGCAATCTAATGTTTGGTGCTTGTTGATTGGTTGCTATGTGTTACTAGACCCGGAGGAATTTTACCCTTCCATGTTCAGCAAGAGCTTGTGGAATGCAGTTCGGAGCTCCTTATTTTGTGTAAATATATAATCATAGAAAGGTTAGGCTAATATGGGATAGATTGAGCTCCACAGGTTTTATAGTGGAGGCTGCATTCTCAAAGCTGCAGGGGGCACATATTAAGTGGTGGTTTACCTTTAAGTTGACTTTTTACTTTTTAAGTTAACTTTTAGGATGTTCTAGAATTGATAATTCTAATCAACTTTTCAGTTGACCTTCATTTTTTCTTTTTATAATTTTTGCATTACTTCTGACTCTTTCCAGCTTTCAAATGGGGCCACTGACCCCGTCTGAAAAAACAGATGCCATGTAAGGCTAAACATGTATTGTTATTGCTCCTTTTCCTCTTTCTATTCTATGTAGCGTCTAATATACAAACAATATATAGTGAATAAAGTACCCCTCTTGTAAAATATAAGGATATTATAAGTTACCGAGGAGTTTCATGACCATATAAAAACACGAGGCCGAAAGCCGAGTGTTTTTATACAGGTCATGGAACTCCGAGGTAACTTCTAATATCCTCATATTTTACAACTGGGGGTACTTTATTTATTATAATACACAAATTTCAGTGAGTCATGTGACAGAAATGACATCAGAACTCACCGTTTATAACTGATGACATCAGAACTCACCGTTTATAAGGATATAATTTACAAGATATTCATGGCTTTTGTGTATTATATTTTCATATCTCTTGTAATACATGAGAGGTACGTTTGCATATAGTAAATAGAATATTCATGAAATTTAGATGTGTTTGAGGAAGCCTTTTTGCCTTCACTTCTTTTTATAAAAGTCATGACATTTTTGAGATGACTTTTATATCAGGTTATATCAAATAATGATGTATGATTGTTCTGAAAGGGCAAATGCACACTGCAAGCACCCAGATAAAGCACCCAGAGCCTCTCCATATTGCCAGCATAGGATTCAGTTAGTAGAGGTTCTTGTTTTCATACAAGAACAGTATGGCAGTCGCCGGTACCGGCCTTTCCATTTACAGTTATGGAACCTGTTTCCCAGAATGCTTGGGACCTGGGGTTTTCCGGATAAGGGATGTTTCAGTAATTTGGATCACCATACCTTGTCTTCTAAAATATAATTTGAATGTTAAATAAATAGGCTGGTTCTGCTTCCAATAAGGATTAATTATATCTTAGTTTGGATCAAGTACAAGCTACTGTTTTATTATTACAGAGAACATGAAATTTTAAAGATTTGAATTATTTCAATAAGATCTATGGGAGATGGCAGATGTGTAATTTGGAGCTTTCTGTATAATGGGTTTCCAGATAACTGATCCCATACCTGTACTTCTAAGGGTAAGGTCACACTGGGCAATTTGTGGAGATTTAGTCGCCCTGTGTCTAAGCATCTCTTCTTTTGGGCGACTAATCTACCCGAACTGCTTCCCCCTGTCTTACGCCTGCTAGAATGAGAATAGGCCTATCCCATAGTGCATGTGTAAATCTCCCTTTAGTACTATTTACTTTGTGCTTGATATATTAAAAAAACGTACTTTTCCATGGACATCTTCACAGTGCATTTTCCTAGCTGTTGATGGTCTACAAATGTAACCTCTTTAGCAAAGGATGTTTGATGACAAAAGGAGCTGCCTTCCCACCCAACATCCTAGCAGCAACACATTTTGATGGTTAATTATAGCAAACATCCAAGTCATTATCCCAACAGCAAAGGATTATGGGATATAATGTATGGTGCTGAAATAATGGCTAGGATGTCAGCTAAGGATTATGGGAGAGAAATGAATGGGACATTCTAGCCATTATCCCAGCAGCAAATGATATTGGAATATAAAGGGAGCTGACATTCTAACTATCATCTCATCAGCAAAGGATTTTGGGGTAGAATGAATGCTGCTGAAATAATGGCTAGAATGTCAGCTTAGGATGTTGGGAGAGAAATGAATGGGACATTCTAGCCATTATCCCAGCAGCAAATGATATTGGGTTCTGGGAGAGAAAGGAAGGGGACATCATACACATTTATCCCATCAGCAAAGTATTATGGGATAGAAAGGGTGCTGCTGATTTTGGGATATAATGAATGCTGCTGAAATAGTGGCTAGGAGGTCAGCTTAGGATGTTGGGAGAGAAAAAAATTTGACATTCTAGCCATTATCACAGCAGCAAATTATATTGGGTTAGAAAGGGAGCTAACACACTAATTATCATTCCAGTAGCAAAGGATTATGAGATAGAATGGGAGCTAACATCCTAGCCATTACCCTTGAAGCAAAGGATTTTGGGATAGAAAGGGACTGACATCCTAGTCTCCCCCCCCCCCTAAAATGGAAGTTGGGACAGAATGGTCATTGTAACAGCTGTTGCGTGAAGGCTCATAGAAAAAGTGGAAGATGTGTGTGTTTGCTGGATAGCAAAATATATATGTTGCATATTATGTTGGTTTTACATTGTCTTCATCTGTGTGAAGCAATTTATTTTTGAATGTTTTATGTTAAAGGGGAACTGCTTGCAGTTTTATTTTTCTATACCAGTCAGATCTCTTATGCAGTGTAGGTAGCTTGGCATCCATTGAGGCTTACATACTTGTTTCCATGATGACTTTGCATGCTAGAATAGCTTTAGCTGCTCATGAATCAGATGCAGGAGCACTGCCAACAGCTAATGTTATGGAGAGGGGTGCCCATAGAGAAATGGACTAGTAAGGAGTGCCAGGAGCACTATTATCATCATTGCCTACAAGAGAGCTTCTGGAGAACTTGTTTTTAAAGAGAAAACAGTTCTGACTTGCCCTTGCTTGCTCATGGGAACACTATATGTGTGCCAGGAGGGTTGGCAGCTACATTTTTGTTTCAGTAATGATCGTATACTGATATAATGAGTATTGCAGTTTTCTGCTAACAGGAGGTTATCATGTAAGTGATTACAATCCTTGGGTAGTGCCCTAACATTTGGCAACTCCCATGAATTGTACTTTTCCTTATTCTTTAAAGACACAAGATCTAGATGAAGAATGGACCAAATGTTATGTACAATCCTTGTTTCAGCACAGGTAATTTTAATACATTTAGTGAAATTCTAAATAATTAAATTGTGCTCAAGAGAGAAAAGTGGTGAACCCTGTAATGTGCTGAAACTGCTTCTTTTTGTACGTTTTTTTGTTTTTATGTTCTTTTCTCAAATTGGAGGAGAAGGACATGCATGGGGTGGGACACATCAGCAAGTCATCAAGAGCAGGTCCGACATTGGACAAATATAAAGAGATGGAAGAACAAAAAAGGCAAATATTTGCAGCCCAAACAAATGACATAAATGGCTGCATGTCAGTGAAAGGACCAAAGTACAGAAATGTATTCAGCCAACAGCAGGGGAAAATAATAAAATTAGCAACATTCAGTTGCCCCTGGGGGTAATTAGTGAGAATGTTAGAGATCAAAAATACCTCTACAAAGATCATGAAACAGTGGCTTTCTGAAGGAGGAGCTGCAATAGAAAATTGCACCAGAAGGGACAAAGTCGGACTAAAACGTCTGCTTTAGAAAGTCTTACGGTTGGGGCAGACGGGCGGATTCGGGGAGATTTAGTCGCCTTCTGCGTGCGACAATCTCCCCGAACTGCCTTCCGCCTGCTTCAATGAAGAATCACCTGCGCTAATGCACTCACGGTGCTTCGATTTCCAAAGTTGCCTCACGAGGAAAGAGAGGGTCTTAATGCAAAACATTTTATTCACCAGTATTTTTCTTAGATACAAAGGTGGACTTTGATTAGAATTCAAGGAGGTTTTAGAGGAGCTTTAAAAATAACTGGTATTAAAGGGGACATGTCACCGAGACATAAAAAGCTGTCTAATAAAAGTCCCATTCAAATTAAATGTGAAACCCAAATTCTTTTTTTTATTAAAGCAGCTGTACCTGTTATTAAAAAATCTCAGCTGTCAGTCAGGCATAGAGGCGGGGCAGGCTATTACTTTCACTTTCCACTCTGCTCTTCCTTGATGTCACTGCATTCCCCGCACTCCACAATTGTGTAGTCACTATTGTGGAGTGCTCACCTCAAAAAACAAACACTTTTGTTGTGCCAGGTGCTGTACTGAAGGACCCACTCTTGCCATAGGCTCATATCCATATATCAAAGAAAATCACCAGTAGCACACTGTATAAGCCGTAATAGTATTCAAAGAAGAATTTATTTACTCAGCCCAAATCATACAAAAGGCAGCGTTTCGGGCTTACCAGGCCTTTTATCAAGCCTTGATGATATATGTGTGGGCATGGGCATCAAGTGCCCCATTCTGGCACATAAAATAGATTTTGGTATAATACAAATCCTTCCTTAATAACATTATGAATTTCCAGACTGAGTAACAAAATGTAAATAATTTGTATAGTGTAAGTAATGTTTATTTTGCTCTTCTAACACAATAAAAAACAATTGGGTATTGTTGCTAAAAGTGGCCATACAGGTAGAGATCCGATTGTTTGGTGATGTTGCCAAATGAGCGGATCTCTCCCCAATATGCCCACATTGAAGTGGGCGATATAGGGCTGATCCAATCGTGGGCCCTAGGGACCAACAATTGGATCATAATATAGCCAACATTCAAAATCCTGTCGGATACGGCAGCATCTATTTGTTCTGACCGCGTTCCGAGGGGATTTTTAATCCTGCCCAATTGACATCTGGCCGACTTTTGGCCAGATATCGATCGGGAAAGCCTGTCGGAGGGCCATACACACTGGCCGATAAGTTGCCGACTCGCTCTGTCAGCAGCTTTTATCGGCCTGTGTGTGGCCATCTTTAGGGTGACAGGTCCCCTTTAATTGCCAGAACTCTGCAAGGGAAATTGCAGTTTTCAGTATAAAAGAAGTAGTAAAGGATGAATGAGGCAGTCAATATAAACAGCCCATTATGAAGACTTATCTCTACAATGACTCTCAGGAGCTCAGAGAGTGGGAGTTAGTGGAAAGGATTTCATGCTCTAAATTGTGTAACATTCCAACAAAATGAAGAACATCGATGAAGTGCAGGCCCTTATATTGAACACAGTTATGGGGTTATATTGTTCCTCACTGATCTAAAGATATATAGAAATTATAAGTTGTGGTACCATTCATATGTTGTTGAATGTGGGCAAATGTTTATAAATCACCAACTTATTGTGCAGCACTGTATTGAGCGGGGTTTACATCAGACATACAAAGACTGACCTATACATGAGGTCCAGCTAATTAGATCTAATTTTTAACGTTTCTAATTGAATGAAACAACAGTTAGTGTTTGATTGTTTCCTTTATTCTTCTATAAATATGTTGTTATCTGTTGATTTACAGACCTGTCTCCTGAAAACCCAGTGCAGTACCAGTAATTGAATGTGTTCATTCCCAGGGAAAAGCTTGGCTTTAATTTGTTGATACGGAGCGTTTTATTAGATGAGGCTGCAGTACATCTCATTACGGTTCCAAGATCTCCCATTTAGGGCAGAGACGCTCAGATTCAACGAGATTAGTCGCCAGGCGACAAATCTCCTCTTCTTCGGGGCAACTAATCTCCTCAAACTGCCTCCCGCCGGCTAGAATGTAAATCGCCGGCGGGAGGCAGATCCTTTGCTACATTGCAGAGATATATGCTGCTTTTTTGAGATTCACCCTACCTACCGCTCCTGCTCTTGGGAGTATTAGGCCATCGCTACTGCTTGACCTCTTTGCATAGACTGTGCTCTCTGTGGGAATTCTCAGGCTTTTCCACCTCTCTACCTGTCCCGCTTTGTCTGAACAAGGATAGCTTAAAATTGTGCTATTATTCAAACGGACACACAACAGAAAGCATAGGAATTTGAGTGCTTTCTCTTACTTGTAGCACTGCCTTTGGAAAGCATAACATATCTAAGGCACAGTGGTCTTTAAATTATCTTATTTTTTAACTTGTTGCTTATTTGTCATAATGCACATAGACGCTTAAACATAGAAGCTTATATGTGCATTATTTTTTACAGGTATGGGATCAATTATCCAGAAACCCGTTATCGTACCATTATAAGCAAATAATTCAGGTTTTTAGTGATTTCCTTTTTTTCTGTAATAATAAAACAGTCCCTTGTACTTGAGCCAAACTAAGATATAAGTCATTCTTATTGGAAGCAAGATTTTAAATCCATATTACATACTGCCCAACATTTTGGAAACAGAAAGAGGGATCTCCCAAGAGACCTGCTTATGTTGCAAAAGTATCTAAGTATCCATTCTGGGCTCTCTGCCAAAATCAATTAAGTTAGAAACTTTGTATCTTTTTCTGGCTGTTCAGTGCAGGAGATCAAAAAGGGACATTTCAGTAACAAACCTGGGACTGCTGGTTGAGCTGTCAAAATCAGGACTGTCCCGCGAAAAACGGGACAGTTGGGAAGTATGCTATTATAGGTATATTTTATGTCTAAATTACCTTTAAGCAGACTTTTAATGTACGAAGATCCAAATTATGGAAAAATCCCTTATTTGTAAAACCCAAAGTTCTCTGGCTAATCGATCCTATACCTGTATTATTATAATACATAAGAGCCATGAATATCCTGTAAATAAATCCTTATAATACACAAAAGCCATGAATGTCTTGTAAATAATATCCTTAAACGGTGAGTTCTGATGTCATCAGTTATAAACGGTGAGTTCTGATGTCATTTCTGTCACTTGACTCACTGAAATTTGTGTATTATAATAAATAAAGTACCCCTAGTTGCAAAATATGAGGATATTAGAAGTTACCTCGGAGTTCCATGACCTGTATAAAAACACTCGGCCTCACTATATAATCGCTGCTTAGTGACATCTTCAGTTATAATCTGTACTCAGTGATGTATTAATTTCTGTTACATGACTCAATGAATCTTGTGTCTTATAATAAAGAATCCCCTTTTGAAAAACAAGAGTATTAGTCACCTTGAAGTTCCATGACATGTTTTAACACTTTATAAACCCCTCTGTGACTTATAAAATCATTATACTTAGCAATAGGGGGTTTGGGGTACTTAATTCACCATATATGTACAGGTATGGGATCTCTTATGCAGAATGCTTGGGACCTGGATTTTTCTGGATAATGGATCTTTCCGTAATTTGGAACTTCTCATACTAAAAATTCATTTAAACATTAAATAAATCCAATAGGCTTGCTTTTATTAAATGTGTTGCAGATATAAGATTGAAATCAGTAGGACCTGAATGTTCTGTAACACGGGGATTTCAGGAAGACCATATTTCTCATCTGGAAAATCCCAGTGACTCACACAGCTGTTATATCTGGATTCTAATAAGTCTGGTATCATTGAGTGTTCCTATTTACTTGACAACAAAACAACTTTCATTATGATATTATATATTATGATATTAAAGGGGTTGTTCACTTTTAAATTAATATTTAGTATGACATATAGAGTGATATTCTGAGATAATTTGCAATTGTTTTTCATTTTTTTTATTTGGTGGTTTTTGAGTTATTTAGTTTTTTATTCAGCAGTCTGGTTGCTAGGGTCCGAATTGCCCTAGCAACCATCCATTGATATGAATAAGACACTGGAATATGAATAGAACAGGACTGAATAGAAAGATGAGTAATAAAAAGTAGCAATAACATTTGTAGCCTTACAGAGCATGTGTCTTTTTTTAGATGGGGTCGGTGACCCCCCATTTGAAAGCTGGAAAGACTCAGAGGAAGAAGACCAATAATTCAAAAAACTGTAAAAAAATAAATAACGAAGACCAATTGAAATATTGCTTAGAAGTGACCATTCTATAACATATTAAAAGTTAACTTAAAGGTGAACCACTGTGAGAGCAAGTGGCATTTTTTTTCAGACGGCATTGTTGGAATTCACATACTTTACTCTGTTATCTTAACACACGTGGAATGCTGCCCTAACTGTACTTTGTAGTCTCTCTGCTGTCACCCTCCTCTTTTTTTGGTATGTAAAACATGCACTTGGGTTTGGCACTGTTTTTGTCCTAAATGTAGCAAGCATAGATCAATTTGGAATGACATTCGCTTTTATTTAGAAAGCAGAGTTTTTAACGAGAAAAATAAGCATAAAACTAACTGAAAAAATGTGCATAATGTGCTTAGACAATTTAGGGCTGCCATGACTGGTTATGTTATTTTCATTCCCAGGGTGGATGGCAGTGATTGGTGTGAGCAGGGGCGAGTGTACCAAAAGTCAACCTGTGGTTCTTGACCAGTATGCATGTTCTTGGTCGCTGATTGCTGGCATCTGACCCCCAACAGAAATTAAGCCACTGCATAGCCATTCAGTTCTGGTGGAACCACTGGTGTACTGTGAGGGTGGGAGAAGTTGCGGTTATGTGGTTGGGGTGACAGGGGACTGTGTGCTCCTGTAAAAAAATAAAAACCACTGTGGGCTTAGATCTATTTAAAGGATCAGGAACTTCTAAAAAACATCTACACATTTTTTGTTGTTGCTGTTCCTTTAAGTAAACCTTTATTTTACAATCCCCTAAAATTACTCGAAACAGTCCCCAGAACAACATACCTATATTCCTGCACTAAGATTTATGTTATTCCTCTGTGACAAGCAGCTCAACTGCAGCTCTTTTAGTTACTTCCTTGTCTTGCTCCACCCCTTTTGGATTTTGAGCACTCCTCTCTCCAACTAGAGAGCTGCCTAGTAGTGATGTGCGGGCCGACTCGATACCCGCGGAATTCCGCGGGTCGGGCGGGTTTGGGTCGACCTGGCAGTGCTCCTCGGGGGTTCAAATGCCGATTTCCTGGTTCCGGTTTTATAGTCTCGCGTCAGCTTGCCCTAGCCCTTATATGACGTCATTGTGATGTCATCTGCAGGTGGGTCGGCGCAGGTCTATAAAAGGACCCCTGGAAGCAGGTGCGGGTCGTAGCAGGGCGGGTAAGGGTTGAGTGCGGGTCAGGGAAACCCAGTATTCAGTAGGGATGCACCGAATCTAGGATTCGGTTCGGGATTCGGCCTTTTTCAGCAGGATTCGGATTCGGCCGAATCCTTCTGCCCAGCTGAACCGAATCCGAATCCTAATTTGCGTATGCAAATTAGGGGCGGGAGGGAAAACGAGCGACTTTTTGTCAGAAAACAAGGAAGTAAAAAATGTTTTCCCATTCCCACCCCTAATTAACATATGCAAATTAGGGTTCGGATTTGGTTCGGTATTCGGCCAAATCTTTCATGAAGGATTCGGGGGTTCGGCCGAATCCAAAATATTGGATTCTCGGTGCATCCCTAGTAATCAGGCATGCAATAGTAGGCATCTCTTTGAGGTTATCATAGTCGGAGAGAGGAGAGCTCAGAAAATAGAGTAGGTTTCAGTCCTGACCCCAGGATAACTTTAACAAGCTCATTTGATCCATCAAAAAGCTTTTCCGGATAACGGATACCTGTAATGAATCCTTATTGGAAGCAAAACCAGCCTATCGTGTTTATTAATGTTTACATGATTTTCTAGTAGACTTAGGGGCACATTTACTATTGGTCGAATATCGAGGGTTAATTACCGGTAACCCTCGATATTCGACCGTCGAAGTAAAATCCTTCGACTTCGAATAAGGATTTACCGCATTTCCTTCGATCGAGCGATTCGAAGGATTTTAATCCATCGATCGAACGATTTTCCTTCGATCAAAAAAAGCTAGGAAAGACTATGGGGGACCTTCCCCATAGGCTAACATTGGTGCTCGGTAGGTTTTAGGTGGTCGAAGTTTTTTTTAAAGAGACAGTACTTCGACTATCGAATGGTCGAATAGTCAAACGATTTTTAGTTTGAATCGTTCGATTGGAAATCGAAGTAGCCAATTTGATGGTCGAAGTAGCCAAAAAAATACTTCGAAATTGGAAGTATTTTTTATTCTAATCCTTCACTCGAGCTAAGTAAATATGCCCCTTAAGGTAGAAGGATCCAAATTATGGAATGATCCGTTATCCAGAAACCCCAGGTCCCGAGTATTCTGGATTACAGGTCCCATACTTGTAGACCAAATATTTCAACTGAGGGTGTGCAACCATGAAGCAAATGCTTGAAAGTAACAGCATTCAAAGCTAAAAAAGGAGAAAAAGCACAGGATACACAGCAGATAACCGATAAGCTTGTTCAATGGAACTCTTCAGAACTTATCTGCTATCTACTGTGTATCCTGTGCATGAATGGCTGCCCCCATGGCTGCCCCCATGGCTACACAGCAGCTTGTTTATATAAACTATAGTAGTGTTTCTGAAGCAAACACCAGTTCTACCAATACTACATTATAGATTAATTCCTTTAAAACACTTCCATTTTTTGGTGTTACCGTTCCTTTAAACACATTTCAAAATGATAAAAATCACTAAGGCTGGGAAATGACATTCTGGGATTTTGGCGCATTCTGGTTAATAAATCCTGTACCTGCAGGTGATTTAAGAAAGTCTGGGTTTTATGTTATGTCAATTTTAAAAGGAAGAAAATAAGCTTGGGGTGGATGAATAATATATTCTCTCTGAATCCTGTTTTATATTTGTGCCCTCCTCTCTAGTGATTGATTTCCATATGTTTTATCTTTGGCATACCAGATGGCTCATGATCATTAATCACAGTATGAGTTATATTTGCTCATTTTACATGGATTTCCCCTCAATTTTAAAAGTAAAATGTATCTTATTTACATATAGGCTTTGTCTCACATTTCATTTGATTCATGTCTTAAACGCTATGAGGAAATAGTTTATTTTGGACACCAAACATTCCTCTTTTGCATATTCTGTTTATGTATAGGAGGGGCAGATTCTTTGCTGCTTGCTTGCATCGGCAGGCAATATGGCATCTCTCGTTATTGTTAAATGTAAATATGCAGGTTAGAATCTATGGCACTGATTCTCGAGTAACAGAGTGATGTTGATTTCTGGGTTCTTCTTCTTTTTAAGGGACTTGTGTTTTTCTGGGAAACATGTTTGTGGATTTGAATCTGAATTTAGAAGGAAATATCTCCTATCACTGACGAGGAGCCTGGGAATAAAAGTGATGCAAACATAGTGGCCACAGCCCTATTGTGCTGCTTTTCAGTTTGGGTGTAGCTATGGTGGGTGGGCGAGTTCATTAGGGGCAGTGAATGTAGTAGGGAGGGCATGGGGGCAAGTCCATGGATTAAATGGATACTGTCATGTTTTTTTTCAAAACGCGTTTGCTCAAAAGAGCAAACAGATTTTTTTTAAATTTAATTTTGAAATCTGACATGGGGCTAGACATATTGTTTTCCCAGCTGCCACAAGTCATGTGACTTGTGCTCTGATAAACTTCAATCACTCTTTACTGCTGTACTGCAAGTTGGAGTGATATCACCCCACTCCCTTCCCCCCCAGCAGACAAACAAAAGAACAATGGGAAGGTAACCAGATTACAGCTGCCTAACACAAGATAACAGCTGCCTGGTAGATCTAAGAACAGCACTCAATAGTAAAAACCCATGTCCCACTGAGACACATTCAGTTACATTGAGAAGGAAAAACAGCAGCCTGCCAGAAAGCATTTCTCTCCTAAAGTGCAGGCATAAGTCACATGACCAGGGGCAGCTGGGAAATTGACAAAATGTCTAGCCCCATGTCAGATTTCAAAATTGAATATAAAAAAACGTGTTTGCTCTTTTTAGAAATGGATTTCAGTGCAGAATTCAGCTGGAGTAGCACTATTAACTGATGCGTTTTGAAAAAAAAACATGTTTGCGGATGACAGGATCCCTTTAAACACATTAACATAGACCTTTGTACCCTTTGTCCAGTAGATATTTTGGCTGGTGAGCTAATAAAACTCAAATTCCAGATGGAACAGAATGCAGAGCAGGGGGAGTAAGCTATAGCTACTGAATGGGAAGGAGTAGTATTCTAGAATATCACAACAAATCCCAGCCTTTAGGTTCTGTCACTCCATGCTGAGGTCACGTAACGCAGCTCTTATAATCCATTCCCACGGAGGGCAGATTTATTGCTTCTCAGCTGATCCATCGGCTAGAATTGCTTGGCTTTGATAAATTAAGAGTTCTCCAGGAAATGAATCCCAACATTAAGAATGAAATGTTACACAGATGTGTCTTAGGGCTCTTACACATGAGCGTTATTACCTGCGCCCCATTGAAAAAAACTGAATGCGTCTACTCCTGTGCTCCCCTGCGGCTGAACACATAAAAACGGAACGCAGGGGAGCGCAGCTCCAAACGCTTGTCTGTAAGAGCCATAATACAGTTGTACGGGGAAGGCTTCCATGGATGAGATGAACATTATGCTCATCTGTTTGGATTCCTACTTTTAATAAACCTGATTATCTCAAGTGGAGGATTCACAGCAGGAGATTAAAGGAATAGTGCACTGAATCTATCTCTCTGACATGATACAGCAGTAACTCCTGTTTAGGGCTACCACTTCATTCCTTTCACTCTTTTAATTAAAAGTGGGCACATATTAAATCCACATCCTACGGGGCTAATTAGCACTTTAGTTAAAGGCACCCTGCATCGAATTCTGTGCAGGCTTGCCTCATGCATTAAAATTAATTGCTAATTAGCCAAGCATGATTACATATGTGTCTGAAAAAGGTGTTTGAATGTGCCTCCGCAGAAAGGCGTACTAAAATCATCAAAAAATGCATGTTTAAAGTATGTGAGTGCATTTCACTCTTTTTCATTTTGGTTGCATATCGGACATTAACAAATATAGCATTTGAGTCTTTTATTGGCCAGATACAGATAACAGGCTGCACAGGAGCTTCTCTGCCAGCTGAACAACTCCTGCAGCATTTTTGTGTCTTAGGGCTCTTACTGACGAGCGGTTAAAGCTACGCTCCCCTGCGTTCCGTTTTTCTGCGTTCAGCCGCAAGGGAGCGCAGGAATACACACATTTAGCTTTTTTCAATGGGGCTGTACTCACACAGGCGCGTGTAGGCGCCGTACGCAGGTTGAGACACAACATGCTGCATTTTTCCTGCGTTCTGCGCCTACACCCGCCTGTGTGAGTACAGCCCCATTGAAAAAAGCTAAATGCGTCTATTCCTGCACTCCGCTGCTGCTGAACACAGAAAAAACGGAGCGCAGGGGAGCGCAGCTTCAACCGCTCGTCAGTAAGAGCCCTACGGCACATAATTAATAAAGGTATGGGATCCGTTATCCAGAAACCCATTATCCAGAAAGTTTGAAATTATGGGAAGGGCTTCTTCCATAGACTTGATTTTTAAAGGGGTACTATCGCAAAATTGAAAATGTAATATAAGCTTCAGCATACTGAAATAAGATACTTTCTAAATCATTTCTGAATCATCGTACGATCGGACTTTCCCATCTCCCGACCCGCCACTAACCATTCAGATCAAAGTCTTACCAGTCAGATTAGTTAAAGAACAGATCAGCCAATGTTCTGCCCCTGACAGCAATCGTACGATATCTATGTCCAACCAAAGCTAGTGACAGTCTCTCACTGAAAATCGTACGATCGGCAATACACGCAGAGATATTATCGGCAGCCGACAGAAATTTTCTAACCTGTCCAATCGACCAAACGACCGATCTCTGCCGGACGAAAAATGTCGGGACTCTCCACACACGTTCCGAAAATCGTACGAATCCTCGATTCGTATGATCAGATCTTTGCGTCTATGGCCAGCTTTAGTATCTGTTTCTCTTCATTCTGTCTTAATGCAGCAGTTGGGTGTCAGATATTCATTGACAGTTAGATCCAATATATCTTATAGGGGGCTCCTTTTGCCTAGAAGATGTATTAGAGCTCACTCTATTAAAATCACCAGACATCATGTCTCTCTACATGCAGGAGTGTGCAAAAGGCAGTTATTATGTTAGATTTTGTTTGTACTGAAATCATTTATTTGAGTGAGCTTTAATACATCTGCTTGAAAAAGGAGCCCTCCTATATATTGGATATAATTGTCAATGAATATCTGACACCCAACTGCTGCATGAAGACAGAATGAAGAGAAACAGATTCTGAGAGATGGATAGTGAAGATAAACTTGATTATTTCAGAAATGATGCAGAAAATGTCATTGATTGTATATACAAAGTTTCTTATTTCAGTATGATGAAGCTTATATTAAATATTATTAATCGTTTTTGTGATAGTTGCCCTTTAATTCAATAATTTAAGTTTCTAAAAATTATTTCCTTTTTCTCCTTTAAAAGAAGATGGTTCCTTGTACTCGTTTCTAATTAAGATACAATTAATCCTTATTGCAGGCAAAATAATACTAATGGGCTTAATGAATGTTTAATTGATTTTTTAGCAAAAGTAATATGAAGATCCAAATAACAAAAAAATGGAAAACCACAGGTCTGTAGCATTCTGAATAACAGGTCCTATACCTTTAAATTCGTATTGGACTCTGTGTTTCTCTGTAACCACAGTCATTTATTTGGGCCCTATGCCATTACAGTAGGATCTCCCTTTCTAGTAGCTAAGGGGCTAAGGTACAGTGTTTAATTAATTTTGATGAAGCAAACTTAAAGGAGAACTAAA
Organism: Xenopus petersii; assembly: GCA_038501925.1. Lineage (NCBI taxonomy): Eukaryota > Metazoa > Chordata > Amphibia > Anura > Pipidae > Xenopus > Xenopus petersii. Next base: position 18,930,572 of record CM076683.1, read on the forward strand.
GCTTAACTAAATGAAAATTTCGATTCTTCCCACTGGCTGTGGTTTTTGTCCCCTTTGTTTTTCTAACCTGTAAGGTCTGTTTCTATACCTCGTCCTTGGTATTAGCGTTCAGTAGAATATATAGTTGATGAAACAGTCCAAGGTCGACGCAGAACTTTGCTGCAAACATCTCTTTATTCACACAACATGTTTCGAGCAAAATTGCCCTTTGTCAAGTGTACACTTGACAAAGGGCAATTTTGCTCGAAACATGTTGTGTGAATAAAGAGATGTTTGCAGCAAAGTTCTGCGTCGACCTTGGACTGTTTCATCAACTATATATTCTACTAAAGCTTAACTAAAGTTAAGTAGCTAGAAATGTTGTACATTATGTCTTGGGATTCTGCCCAAGGCAACCACAGCCCTTTAGCAGTAAAGATCCGTGTCTCCAAAGATGCCCCAGTAGCTCCCCATCTTCTTTTCTGCTGATTCACTGCACATGCTCTGTGCTGCTCTCACTTATTGAGCTTAGGGACCCACTCACAATATACAGTACACATAGAATAGAAATGTCACGAAATAAGGCTGATTAGTAATTAATACAGATAATTACTACATGGCAGCACAGAAATCAGTGCAAATAGCATCTAAATTTAATAATCAGCCCTGTAGCATCAGCTTATATTACAGACCAACCTCATTTTCTGAGGACCCCTAAGCTTAGCTTCTCAACAGCTGCTCAGAGCCCACTGAGCATGTGAGTGTCACAGATACTTTCCAAGATGGTGACCCCCTGTGACAAGTTTGAAGTCCTGGATCATTGCTGCTATTGGCAAGCTGAAACTTTAAGCCAAGTTCAGTATATAAAACATTCATTTTTATGGTTTAGTTGTCCATTAAGGTATGTAAATCTAAATAACTGAAGGCCCCTTGTATAGAAATCCCCAGGTCTCTAACTTTCTGAATAACAGGTCCCATACCTGAAAATTCATGTTGGACTCTGTGTTTCTCTGTAGGCATAGTCATTTTCACCCTATGCCACTACAGTAGGATATCTGTCTCTAGTAGCTAAGGGGTTACGTTACACAGTGTCTAAGGGTAAGGCCACACTGGGCATTTGGGGAGATTTGGTCGCCTGGCGACTAATCGCCACGTATTTGCGACGACCAATCTCCCCAAATGCCTTCCCTCACTCTGTGCCGGCTAAAATGAAAAAACACCGGCGCTAATCACACGTGGCGGTTCGTTTTCCGAAGTCGCTTGAAGTTGCCTCACGAGGAAACTTTGGAAAACGAATCGCGGCGTGTGATTAGCGCCGGCGTGTTTTCATTTTACCCTGTGCAGAGTGAGGGAAGGCGTTTGGGGAGATTGGTTAGTCGCCAGGCGACCAACTCTCCCCAAAATGCCCAGTGTGGCCTTACACTTACAGGTTCTAGGTGACAAGAATGAGTTGCAGTCTATATAAAATACCCCCATGCCTGCACTCCCTGCTACTGACATCTCCCAGTATGGGGTTTCTTTCACTCCTTGCAGATAAAAACAGATCATGATGTCTAAGTGCCTCTCAGATGATCCCTGCAGCCTGGAAAGGTATTCAGCCCCTGAACAAAGCAGCCAGGCACACCCATCCGTTCCACTTTATGATTTTAGCGTTTCATGAGACGTGACAGTTTTCAAGCTTAGAGTCAGTTTTTGTGCTTAGAGGTAGAAACGCAATATGATTTAAATAAGGATTGTATGAGCTAGTGTCAATACTTCTGGCTGGCTTCCATGCTGCTTACATTTCCCTGCTCTCATAGGCAAGGTTTCTTGGCTCAGGTTTCTACAGTGAAATCCTACTACAGCATCATAAAAGCTTGGCATTCTGTATTTTGGCTGCACATGGTGCCTTCTTTGAATCCATTGGCTTGTTTTAAATTAGGTACATTTGGAATATGAAAGCCCAAAGCAATTTAGAATCTTTGCAAATCAGACATTTGACTTCCATTGACTTGAAGGGGTGGCATAGAATATCGCAATAACAACAGCAGATTTTCTTTATCAACCTTACTGACAAACTGATAATCTAGGGCATTGTCCTCAATACTCCTTGTACTCAAGCAGGCTCATATACACAATCTTTTCTTATATTTTGTTATGCAATGTGAGGGGGTGCCCTATTCAAATCAAGGCATGGTTGCTGGGGTAATTTATAGGGATGCACCGAATCCAGGATTCGGCCTTTTTCAGCAGGATTCGGCTGAATCCTTCTGCCCGGCCGAACCGAATCCGAGTCCTAATTTGCATATGCAAATTAGGGCCAGGGAGGGAAATCGCCTGACTTTTTGTCACAAAAAGGAAAGTAAAAGGAAGTAAAAAATGTTTTCCCCTCCCACCCCTAATTTGCATATGCAAATTAGGATTCAGATTCGGTTCCCTTTTCGCCCGAATCTTTCACAAAGGATTCGGGGGTTCGGCCGAATCCAAAATAGTGGATTCGGTGCATCCCTAGTAATTTGGACCCTAGTAACCAGATGGTTGAAACTGCAAACTGTAGAGCTGCTGAATATAAAGCTAAATAACTGAAAAATTATAAATATTAAAAAGGAAGACCAATTGCAAATTGTCTCCGAATATCACTCTCTACATCCTACTAAAAGTTAGTTTAAATGTGAACAACCCATTTAAAGTAATAGATGGTTGGTTGACATTCAAGTTAATGGTAGGAATCATAGATTGTGACAGGAATTTCTCCACCCAGGAAATTAAATATGTCTGCCACTAGCGTTAGCCAAGTAGAAGTTCAGAAGAGCAGGGTAAGTACCAGCAGGTAGATGAGAAAGGGGATTGGTTGGCGGGTGCGTATGTATGGCATGAATAGCGTAAGTAATATGGGTTTCATGAAAGGGCTGGGGTGATTGCTGTGCACACTGTTGGATTGCTGGGTGCATAGAACGGCTGTTAATCTGCTTTTTGTAGCCTGACAGTTGAGTTGCAAATGACAGAATTTTCCGGTTAAATAGAATATTTCCACCAAGGATGGTTTTGTAACACGAGAGCATTGATTTTTCAGTTCATTTAATCAGGAAACCTAGTATGTGCATAGCTGCGTGCATCAAATGCAGGGCCTGAGCTGGAAAATGAGTGAGCGATTTAGGGTTAACATTGTCTTAAACAATAAATATCTAGACAAACTGGAAAACCAGGAACAATATAAATTATTAGTTCATTTTATATTTACTATGTGGTGGGCAGATGATTCTGAAGGATCAGCACTCACTGTTGTGAAGAAAAAGTATTTATTTCATACAAATATACATCTTTATCCGATGTTTCGGTCCCACATGGGGACCTTTCTCACCTTTCTTCCCTTTCTCCCCATGTAGCACCGAAACATCGGATAAAGATGTATATTTGTATGAAATAAATACTTTTTCTTCACATCACAACAGTGAGTGCTGATCCTTCATTGATTGTGCCCCACTGGCTCCATTGGTCTGAGTGCGGGTATTGCAGGACGTTATATACATAATATATATACATTACGATTTCCTCCTCATCTTCTTTCTCTCTCTTTTATATACCCTTTCTTTTCCCTTCTTTGTTCATGTTCCTTTTAAGTTGGTATTTGGTATCGCCATGACTGAGTGACATAGCATAGAATATCGCAATAACAACAGCAGATTTTCTTTATCAACCTTACTGACAAACTGATAATCTAGGGCATTGTCCTCGATACTCCTTGTACTCAAGCAGGCTCATATACACAATCTTTTCTTATATTTTGTTATGCAATATGAGGGGGTGCCCTAAACAAATGCTTAACAAAGAGCTAAAACCATGACATTTTTTTTTAAATTGACTCAACCTGTGGTTGTAGCTACACAAATGTTTTCTTATTTGTGTAACTTTTTTATGAGTCAGAGTTTGTTATGAAACAAGGGTTGGACTTTCAGACATTTTGTCAATTTCCCAGCTGCCCCAAGTCATGTGACTTGTGCTCTGATAAACTTCAATCACTCTTTACTGCTGTACTGCAAGTTGGAGTGATATCCCTCCCTTCCCCCCCCCAGCAGCCAGACAAAAGAACAATGGGAAGGTAACCAGATAACAGCTCCCCAACACAAGATAACAGCTGCCTGGTAGATCTAAGATCAACACTCAATAGTAAAAACCCATGTCTCACTGAGACACATTCAGTTACATTGAGAAGGAAAAACAGCAGCCTGCCAGAAAGCATTTCTCTCCTAAAGTGCAGGCCCAAGTCACATGACCAGGGGCAGCTGGGAAATTGACAAAATGTCATATTTCAAAATTGAATATAAAAAAATCAGTTTGCTCTTTTGAGAAATGGATTACAGTGCAGAATTCTACTTGAGCAGTACTATTAACTGATGTGTTATAGAAAAAACATGTTTTTCCATGACGGTATCCCTTTAAGCTAGAGTTTGGCCAGAACCAATTATCCTGGATTTGGTGCAAATCCTGCAGCCAATGATTTTGCAGTACATAGGCTGCTATTGCCTGCTATGTATGCAGCCAACTGGATGCTTGCTGATTAGGCTTCAAGTACTCTTAAGAACCAGCTATAATACTGCGGTGGTAACATCCTATTATTTTCTTTAGGCTCAGGATGTCTGATGACTGCTTATGACCTATTCAGGCCAGGAAAGAACAGGAAAGAAGCCCAGCTGTTCTGTTGGGGACTAAGGTAAATATTGTTTCTGATAGCAGAATAGAGAATATACATATTTTTGTATGTTTATTCACACCTTTGTATACATGTCTAAATATAGTATGTAAGTAAGCCTGAATAAGGGAGCACCACCCCTAAATCAAAGAGAAACAGACAAATGGTGTGCAGGGTTATATGGATAAGTAGTAACACAAAAGAGAAAAAGATTAACCCTTAAAGTTGCACCACCCCATCTTTAAATCCGATGACTCAAGGAACAATAAAACTTAACTTTTAATAAATAAATTAAAACCGTAAGTCCAGAGGAGCGTTTAAAATAAGGTTAGGGACAGGGAGGCAAAGAACCCGGATTCAAATGGGCAAAGAAGTACACAGCATACAGTGGGTGTTTGGGATGTCAAAGAGTAACCCACGAGCCTACAAATGTAAATACTGGTAAGTCACATTCAATCATTTAACAGCCATAAGTCGGGGTCACCCTAAATCAGCCACGACCAGGTGCTCCTCGCAAGATTTTTAAAACGTGGATTCAAAAGAGATGTCCAAGATCAAGGATCACTCAGAAAAAACTTGAATTAGCAGGTGCAGTTGTTTCAAATAAAACAATATATAATGCACTCTATCGACATGGCCTCTATGCACGCTCACCACACAAGACTCTACTGCTGACGAAAAGCATGTTGAAGTTTGTTTAAAGTTTGCTGCACAAAATTTGGACAAAGCCAATGAAATTCTTGGAAACTATAATCTGGTCAGATGAGATCAAAATTGACCTCTTTGGATGTCATTGCACACACCATGTTTGGAGCAGAAATGGCACTGCACATCACCCCCAAAACACCATAGCAACAGTGATGTTAGGAGGTGGGAACTGTAATGGAATCTACTGACCTGCTCCAAGATGGCGTCCAAAATGGCGATTCCTCTTCCCTGCACATGGCTCCGGCTGGTCGCAACCCTCCTGCATCATCTCCTTCTTGCCCTGTGATTGGTCATCGGTGACGGAACGGACGCCGGCGTCAAAATCGGGCGCCGGCGTCAAGGCGTCAGCGTGGGGACGCTGGCGTCTGCGTCTGACGCAAGCGCGTCAATTTTGGCGCCAATAGACTGGACTATAAAGACCCTCATTTCCATCCTGACCTTGCCCAATTATAGGTCTATTTCATATAGTTCCTGGGCGCGATATATTCTGTCTTGCTTATCCGTGTTTTGAACCTTTGCCTGTTATCGACTTTGAATCTGTGCTGCCTGTCTTGATCACCTTGCCTGTTTTACGACCATTCTTTGATAAACCCTTTTCTGTACTGCGAACTTGGATTGTTGCCTCCTCTTTGGTCCTTACTTCTACTGCGCCTTCGGGCCTTACAGTATAATTGGGCCATGGACCCCTCGGAGGAGGCCCAAGTACCCCTCGATGTCGGAGGGGCCATTCGGGGATTGGCTTCTCGCATGAAATCCTATGAAGCCCAGCAGTCTCAAATTGGCCAGGCAATTGATGTTATCCTGGAGAAACTGACTGCCATGTCTCCAGCGGCTCCTGCGGCTGTGCCTGTGCCTGCCATTCCTGCTCCTCTCCAGGTGTCTGAACCTCGCGTTCCCGCTCCACCTCTTTTCAGTGGAGACCCAGAAGCTTGTCGAGGTTTTATTAACCAATGTGAAATTCAATTCACTCTGCAGCCAGGTCAGTTCGTCTCCGAGCAAGCCAAGGTTGGTTATGTCATCTCCCGTCTGCAGGGGAGGGCTCTGGAATGGGCGTCACCCCTTTGGGAGAAGAGAGACCCGCTGATCGACAACGCCGGGGCCCTTCTCCAAGAACTCCGGACGGTGTTTGACGCTCCAGGTCGTACTTCTGCAGCCTCGGCTCGACTGTTCCAGCTTCAACAAGGCACTCGCTCAGTTCCCGAGTATGCCATTGAATTTCGTACCCTGGTGGCAGAGACCTCCTGGAATAACGATGGTTACCACGCGGCCTTTTACAACGGCTTGGCTATGCACATTAAGAATGACCTTGTTTCCCGGGAAATTCCTTCTCGGTGGGAGGATCTGGTGGCCTTGGCGGTGAAGGTGGATACCCGGCAGAGGGAGTTCCAGCTCGAACTCGACCGAGAGCGTACAAAAAGGTACCCCCGGTTCCAACCTACCTTGGCCCCCCGCTTCCAGAGACCCCTGCTTTTCAATCCTGTTCCCCCAGCGCTTCCTCCTGCTCCTATGGATTCTGCTTCTTCCTCCTTGCCGGCTGAGGAACCCATGCAGATTGGGCGGGCCCGTTTGTCCGAACAGGAGAAACTCCGGAGAAGGGCTGCCGGTCTGTGCCTTTACTGTGGGGGTAAAGCCCACTTTGCCCAGGAGTGTCCAGTGAAGCCGGGAAACGCCAAAGCCTAGGTAAGCATGGGGAGACTTACCTGGGTGGGATTTGTCATTCTCCCCATTCCTCTGCTCAACGTTTCCTTCTTCCGGTGCAGATCCAGTTTGGCTCTCTAAAGTTTTCTTCACAAGCCTTTCTAGATTCCGGTGCTGCAGGAAACTTCATGGATCGAACCTTTGCAGGACGCCATTCCATCCCTCTCCAACCCTTGGCAGTTCCTCTTCGTGTCCTGGCGATTGATGATCGTCCTCTGTCGTCTGCCTTCATCTCGCATTCGACTCTGGAACTTTCTTTCAAGGTGGGCACCATGCATTTGGAGAGACTATCGTTCCTTCTCATTGATTGCCCTTCCACTCCGGTTGTCCTGGGACTGCCATGGTTATGTGTACATAATCCAGTCGTTGACTGGTCCACATTGCAAATTTCCAGATGGAGTCCTTTTTGTTTACAGAACTGCCTACCCACTGTTCCGGTTGTCAAAATTTCCTCTGTGTTCTCTAATTCTTCTCTTCCCTCTGTGTACCAAGCATTTGCCGATGTGTTTAACAAGTGTTCTGCTGAGATTCTTCCTCCCCATCGGCCTTACGATTGCCCAGTGGAACTTCTATCCGGCTCTATGCCCCACCTACCCACTCTCTCCTTCGGAAACTTCTGCTATGAAGTTATACATCCAGGAAAATCTTCAGAGAGGATTCATCCGTCCTTCCACCTCCCCTGCCGGAGCAGGTTTCTTCTTTGTTGAGAAAAAGGATGGTAGTTTGCGGCCCTGCATCGACTACAGAGGACTCAACAAGATCACAGTTAAAAACAGGTACCCTCTTCCTCTTATTTCTGAACTGTTTGATCAGCTTAGGGGTGCCAATATCTTTACAAAGCTGGATCTTCGGGGGGCATACAATCTTATCCGGATCCGTGAAGGGGACGAGTGGAAGACCGCCTTTAATACCCGTGATGGACATTATGAGTATTTGGTCATGCCCTTTGGTCTCTGTAATGCTCCTGCGGTCTTCCAGGAGTTTGTTAATGATATTTTTCGGGATTTGTTGGGTCTATGTGTGGTCGTTTATCTGGATGACATTCTTGTTTTTTCTAAAGATCTTTTGGAACATCGTGCCCATGTACGTGAAGTCCTCTCCAGACTAAGGAAGAACAGTCTCTTTGCTAAATTGGAGAAATGCACCTTTGAAGTCTCTTCCATTTCTTTCCTTGGCTATATCATTTCCCCTCTAGGTTTCAGGATGGATCCTGCCAAAGTGTCTGCAATCCTGGACTGGCCTCTTCCTACCAGTGTCAAAGCCATTCAGAGGTTTGTTGGCTTTGCCAATTATTACAGACAGTTTATATCTGGCCCTGATTCGTAAGGGGGGCAAACCTCAACACTGGTCTCCTCAAGCCCTGGAATCCTTCAAGTCCCTCAAAGAGGCCTTTTCTTCCGCTCCAATTCTTCGGCATCCGGATCCTCTACTACCCTTCTTCATGGAAGTTGACGCCTCTGATGTCGGAGCTGGTGCAGTTTTATCACAGAGATCCATCTCTGACGGTAAACTTCACCCTTGTGCGTTCTTTTCTAAAAAATTTTCTGCCCCTGAACAGAACTATGATGTGGGGAATCGTGAACTACTCGCCATCAAATTAGCCTTGGAGGAATGGAGACACTTACTGGAGGGTTCTTCGGTTCCTGTGACGATTTTTACCGACCATAAGAATCTTGAGTTCATCCAAACCCTCAAACGTCTGAATCCCCGGCAGGCCAGGTGGGCACTTTTCTTTTCCCGTTTTAATTTTGTCATTACTTTTCGTCCTGGCTCCAGAAACAGGAAGGCCGATGCCTTATCCAGAAGCTTTATTCCCGAAGATTCTGTGTCCGAGGAACCTGAACCTGTTGTACCCTCTATCAAGATTATTGCTGCCTTTTCCCTTCCTGTGCCTCTCAATTGTTGTCCGCTCAAGATTCTGCTCCTGCGGAAACTCCTCTTGGTGTTGCTTTTGTCCCTCCAGAATTTCGTCTTGCTATTTTGTCTCAGTCTCATAGTTCCAAACAGGCCGGACATCCTGGAATTCAGAAGACGACCGAGCTCTTGTCTCGTCTTGTATGGTGGCCAACCTTAAGAAAGGACGTTAAAGATTTTGTCTCCTCATGTTCCACTTGTGCTGTGTCTAAATCCGGACATTCTCCTCCCAAGGGTTTTCTTCTTCCACTGCCCATTCCATCTCGACCCTGGACTCACCTCGCCATGGACTTTATTGTAGATTTGCCCATTTCCTCCGGCCACACTGTCATTTGGGTTGTTATCGACAGATTCAGTAAGATGGCTCATTTCACTCCTCTCCGCAAACTGCCTTCTGCTCCTGAACTTTCTGAACTGTTTATTAAACATATTTTTCGCCTCCATGGCTTTCCAGCAGAAATTGTGTCCGATCGTGGTCCCCAATTTGTGTCTAAATTTTGGAGGTCACTGTGTAAAGCTTTAAATATTTCTCTTCAATTTTCTTCTTCTTATCATCCTCAGTCCAATGGTGCCGCTGAACGTGTTAACCAGGCCTTGGAGCAATTTCTTCGTTGCCATGTGTCCTTGTGTCAAGACGACTGGTCGGACCTTCTTCCCTGGGCGGAGTTTGCTCATAACAATTCTTTACATTCTTCTTCCCAGAAATCTCCTTTCTTCTGTGTGGATGGCCGGAACCCATTGGCATTCCCTCAGGATCTCTTACTCACTAATGTTCCTGCTGCTAATGATCAAGCCGCTCATATGCTGGCCATCTGGCAGGCCACCACTGCTAATTTGGAAAAAAGTTCGTCCTCCCAGAAGAAGTTTGCCGACAGGAAAAGAATTGCCGCCCCACCCTATGCTCCTGGTGACAAGGTCTGGTTGTCTACACGGAATATTCGCCTCAAGATTCCCACTCCTAAGCTTGGTCCCAAATTCATCGGTCCCTTTCCCATCATCGAGGTCATCAATCCTGTGGCAGTTCGTCTTCTTCTTCCTCCCGAGATGCGGATCCCTAATGCCTTTCATGTGTCTCTCCTCAAACCTGCAGTGTCTTCCTCCTCCTCTTCTTCTTCCACAGCTCCTGTTGTTATCGATGACCATCTAGAATTTGAAGTCAGCAGGATTCTGGACTCTCGTCTTTCCAGGGGCGCTCTTCAGTACCTTGTCGAATGGAAGGGTTTCGGTCCCGAGGAATGCTCTTGGGTGAAAAGGTCTGATGTCCATGCCCCCATCCTTGTTTGCAGGTTTCATAGGCAGTTTCCTTCCCGTCCTGGTCCCGGTGGTCCTGAGGCCCCCCCTAAGGAAGGGGGTACTGTAATGGAATCTACTGACCTGCTCCAAGATGGCGTCCAAAATGGCGATTTCTCTTCCCTGCACATGGCTCCGGCTGGTCGCAACCCTCCTGCATCATCTCCTTCTTGCCCTGTGATTGGTCATCGGCGACGGAACGGACGCCGGCGTCAGAATCGGGCGCCGGCGTCAAGGCGTCAGCGTGGGGACGCTGGCGTCTGCGTCTGACGCAAGCGCGTCAATTTTGGCGCCAATAGACTGGACTATAAAGACCCTCATTTCCATCCTGACCTTGCCCAATTATAGGTCTATTTCATATAGTTCCTGGGTGCGATATATTCTGTCTTGCTTATCCGTGTTTTGAACCTTTGCCTGTTATCGACTTTGAATCTGTGCTGCCTGTCTTGATCACCTTGCCTGTTTTACGACCATTCTTTGATAAACCCTTTTCTGTACTGCGAACTTGGATTGTTGCCTCCTCTTTGGTCCTTACTTCTACTGCGCCTTCGGGCCTTACAGGAACATCATGGTTTGGGGCTGTTATTCAGCATATGGTACCGGCAAACTTCATATAATTGAAGGAAGGATGGATGGAAAAATGTACCAGGGCATTCTTGATAAGCTGCCAACTACCAGGATGCTGAAAATCGAAACATTATTTGTTATAGATTCTTTGTACGTACGGGTTACTTGGGTTGTTACCGACATCTGGCGTAAATTTCATGCCAATATCCCCATTTAGAAATATATTTACGGAGAAAAACATAAATGACTTCAAGTAACAATTACTCACAAAACAGAGCTATCGGCACAAATCAACCAACAGGACCTACAGGTAACTTTTAATGTGCACTCATATTTTGAAGACTAGTTTTTTTAGTGTTAGTATCACTTTAAAGCTCATTTTAGTAAATGCTAAAATCCCTCTGACCACATATTATAATTGGTGAAATCCAAAATCTTCAAAGTCTTCTATAATTAATCATTGATATGCCTCTATAAGTGGGACGGCCATACCCATGATATCTGTTCTGCTGTTTAGCATGCGTTACACAGCCATTGGGCATGAAAGAGATTTTCTTGTGTTTGATCTCACATTTTCTCTTTACAGTTACACATGTTATTAGTGAGTGCAGGACACATTCTAGGCACACAGATCAGACCTGTTTTATTATAAATACAGGAAACGTCAACTGTATACCAACCTTTAGTTTGAAGCCTGGTGATATTCATTCCAGCACTGCTGCCATGGTGTGAAGTTGGCTACTTTGAAGATCAAGAAAAGACAACGCAACCACAGAAATTATAACAACTACACATCTTAATAGTTTGTGTCTCACTTGATAAAGGGACTTCATCCCAAAACAAGTTGTATCTTTTGACGCTCCAATAAAAGGTGTCACTGAGGTTGCATTTCCTTTCCTTGATCTGTCATACCATGGAAGCACATAAGTTAAAAGATACATATTTATAATGTCTTTATTTGCACCAACAAAAACATATTAATAAACACGATTGAATGCAATATAATGTTATACTTTTACATAGGGTTACAAATATAGAGGAAGTAGGCCTACACACAAGGGTTACCCCCGGCCTATTCCCATATTTCTAGATACAAATAACAGGCTAAGACACCCTATCTATAGTAATAGATATCATCTTTACCTTCCTACAGGGTTACCTCAACCTGCGTCTAAGGCCCTATAGAATGTTGTGCCATTTGAACTGTTCCCATTTCCATTGCGTTTAAGTTCTCATCATTATTGGGTTTCTCCCAGCCAATTCCTCAGACATGTACCATGTGGTAAAACGAAAAATATGAGAAATTTCCTGCTGACGTGTGTGAGATAATGTTTGTATATATCTTGACCAAGTGGCAAAGAAGGTTGGAACTTGGCATTCTCTGTTTAGGGAGGCCTCCAGCCAATCCATGCGATATACAAGATCTAGCTTTGTAATCATCATGTCAAGTGGTGGAGGATGGTCTGTTATCCAACAATGTAATATAGCTTTTCTGCAGAAATTATATTTGCCAGTTTCTTGTCTGGCTTTGGAATATTTGATGTGTCTCCAAAAACTGCCCATAGAGGTGTAAAAGGGATCTGGATACGTCATATATGTTTACAGTAAGAAATGACCCTCTCCCATAATTGTTTAATTAATGAGCAGGACCATAGACAATGATAGATGTCTGCTTTTGGGGCTTGGCACTTGGGACATGTATCAGAGTCAGACCATCCCACCAGTTTTCTCAATTCTGGTGAAAAATACCCCCTATGTAGAATATTCAAGAATATAACTTGGAAGGGGCTTGAGATGAGAAATGAAGTAGATTTCAAATGTAAGGTGAATATTTTTTCTTGTGTAAGTTTTTTTCCTACACCTCTTTCAAAGTCTTTGTCTGATAGTGAAGGTTTTATAATTCTATATATAAGTGAGATGGAGGGGATACATATTAATATATTAAACTTGTCAACCTAAGAAAGATTTCTAAATCCTTTACTATGATGTTAGAAAAGCATAAGGGCAAGGTCACACATAGCGTTTTTTACATTTTGTTTTTAAAAACACGCGGCTGAGTGTAAATTTGCCAAAGAAACCACACACGCATAATATGTGTTTTTCAGCCTGTAGTTTTCTTTTTCATTTCTGTTTTTTCTCGTTCCCCATCATTCCACTCAAGAATTTTAGTAAACTTTTGTGAAAAAAATACAAGTGGAAAACAATTCACATGCCGTGCTGTAAATACATATATGAAAAATCCATCTCGCGAGAGCTTGGCCGCCATGTTGAAAATATGCAGCGTATTTCAGCAAAGTGTATTTCCAAACCTGCAGATTCCATAGAGTTCAATAATATGGCATTTCCTTGGCGTATTGACATTTCTGCTAAAAAGCGCAAATACTGGCGTCTTGTTGTGTATGAATTGCTATAGTGCGTATTCCATTATTTTCAATTAGGCTTCATTTTATGCGTATTTACGTTCGGCTGTATGTTTTAAAAAAACACAACGTAAATATGCCACGTGTGACCTTGCCTAAGCTTTACTTACACTGAATACATTCAATTTTGTGTCCTTTATTCTTGGAATTCAAAATCACAGTAAGAAGGCAAGCGCCATTTTGTGGACAATGTTATTGAGTAAAGTTTTGTATCGCCTTATAATCTTGTGTTTGCACCTGCAAGGGAGACCAATGTCCATGCCCATGCACAGGCTACACAATTATAAAGTTTCTGAAGGGAAATGTGATAAGTTCCGTGATTATCTAGTAAATGCTAAATGGAAAATGAAAGTAATGGCCTGCCCTGTCTCTATGCCTAGAGGTGGAGCAGGCAATATTTGATTGACAGCTCAGATTTTTAAATATATTTATAATGGGTATGGTTGTTTTAAAGAAAAAAAAATATTTGGGTCTCATATTTAATTTGTAAAGGACTTTAATTCTATAGCTTTATATGTGTGGGTGACAGGTCCCCTTTAAGATATAGGTCCAGTAAGAAGAATATGGCCAGTACTACATGTCATCTCTACACCTTTTTTTACGTTTTACCAGCCTGAAAGCATTGCATTTACATGAAGTGTGCCTCTAAACCAGTCTATTTGGCAGTTGTACTCACTATGGTTATAGGTTACCATTAAATCACATTCCCCTGAAGGCATCAATAGCGATCCATGATGGTGACAAGCTTGAAGGTCAGCTCCAGTGAGATTTTGGTTGAATGCTTTAAGTGCTTCAGTGTTTTACCCAGGGCATTTTCATCTAGCACTTTTTTTGCGTCTACCCAGCTCACCCCCCCCCCAACATCTCACTCGCGCAATAATAATCGCTACCGACTTCTGTAAAATGAGTTGCTCTTCAAGAGCTAAAGAGGAAGTAATACAGTAGATCCCCCATTTTAAGTTTTTCAGGGGACCAGAAAACAATGGTGTAAAATCCAGGAAAATGTAAAATCAGGGAAATGTATTATGCATAATATATAGGTGGGACCACAAAACAACATGTTTATTTTTTTTTTTTAATTATCCCTGGCCGTCTCCTTTTTTCTCTGCCCATACCAATTTTTTCCTGGGGAGAACACTGCAACACTTGGTAATTTCAAGAAATAACCAGACAACTGTTATGATATTTTATGACCAGCTCAACTGCAGTGATGTTGAATCTATGAGCTTGGCCATATAACATTGAATGGCAACTTTCTTGCTGTGTTTTTTCATTATTAAACCTTTTCATAAAATATGGTGCAGATTCCTTCTTAGACCTCCCAGGCTCTGCAGAATATACTGCATCACATCTTCAGTATGACGCTACATATGGTGGCAGTGTCCACATATTTATGACACCATTGGTACCCCATAAAACCGATTCTGTGTTCTTTTTGCTTACCGTGTTCTTCTTTTTTAATTTCTTGGCCTGAGGAGCCTGAAGAGTCGGTGGCTGACCTTGTAGATTTGTAGCACAAGTTCATTAACAGCTGCTGTAATGCATATAAACATTAACTTGCTCGCACTTGCTTCAGATAATTATTCCTCATTAAGCCTAATGGATTCTGAAGCAGGAACTGAAGATTCTGAAGCAAGAACTCTATTAACAAGTATTGAGTGGTAGGAAATGTTCTAGGAACCTTAAGAATTCCAAGACCTTGCCTACAGGAGCTACATTAAAGGGAATCTGTTGTCATTTTAAACTTTTTTTTTTTTTTTGCATTTTTATAAAAAACACACATCCATAAACACTGTCTGGCAAATAAAATGTTAATCCACAAATCCATGCATAAGTTATTTTAGTTTGTATTTTGTCATGGGGGCTTCCATTTCTGCTCATTACACATTCATCCTGTGCTGCTGTATCCAGACCTTTATGTTCTGTGCAGTGTTACAGATGTTGGTATTTGTACCAGTTGATTTTCTAACCTACCATAGAAGAATGTACAGAGTGGCTGGTGCATTTCGTTCTGCTGCATAACTAGAAGTCAGTGAGCCCAAAGTAAGAACATTTGAGGGCCCCCTTTGCTCAACAATTGAGGACTGGTCTCTACAACTTGTATTTTGCTTACTAAAATTTTGTGAGGGGTCATAAAGGACCTCTGCCAAGCCACCTTTACTTAGACATTGAGTACTATATCTATTTACTTTATCTATAAACTCTTGGTACAAAATGTTGTCAAGTAAAAGCAGCTAAGGTCCTATAGAAGTCAACGGGAGCTGTGCTGATCTTATTGGACCTTTTTTTCCTGAGTTTTTTTTCTTTTGTCCAAAAGAACTTTGGACTCAAGGTTTTTTATCTCGTCGTTCAGCATTGTTTTCATTCATACTTTTTTATATTTGAATCTTTTAACATATAAGGAGACTTTTGGTGAGCGAGAGTTTCATTGTAGGTTTAATAAACACCACTAAAATGGGAATGTTGATAAATGGACCTTCTAGTGTAACCTGCCTAACTTCTAATTTATCCAGAAAAAGCTCCAAGAAAAACTTAGAAAAAAACCTAGAAAAACCTAGAACACCCATTTGAAAGTGTTAACCTCACTCTCCATATTATGTGCATGTACCATGTCTACCATGGAACAGTGGGCTACAGTATCAGAACTGCCTCAAAATAGCACATTAATAATAGCCCCAGCAGATGTCTAAAGTTATCATCTCTGGGGTAACATTGGGTTTTTGCCAGCTTCCATAAGGCTGCAGCTTGCCAAGAATAGTAACAGTGCAGTGTCTCAGCAAAGGTTTAGCCAACCAGATGCAGACTAAAGAACCAGCCCATGGTGGTAGTGGCCCAGAATTAGTGAGAAGCCAGTTTCTTTAATAACTTTAATATATTGTCTCAATTGATAAGCATTTTTGTGTTGGTGTTTATGTTTAGGACAATGCATGCCACGCTTTGCACTGGGGATGCCAATCTAATAGGCAACCAGGACACTACTCCCTTTGTTTAAAAAATGCACCAGTTTTGGGTTAATCTGCATAGCACATTATTTTTAACCCAATGAACGTTGGTTACAAATTGGACATTTGATGCAGGTATTTCCCTGTAAACAGTAATCCCTTCCACGTTCCTACCTACCCATCTCATAATCTTACAAGTCAGGCCCTTTACAGTAGGGGTGCCCAAAAGGTTTGCGATTATGTTACAGCTCAGGGCCGTCAGTCTTTTATGGATGGGTATCGGGGTTGTTGAACTTCAGGCTGGTGTTGAGCAGAAGTTAATTTCTCAAGGTGAGACTTGGCACATGACCCAAGGTACACAAATTCCCCACCTTATTCTATCTGTTTATTCAGCTGCCACACAGCTTGTCTTTTGTATCCAAATGTTTTGCAAGAATTATCTGCTTATTCCTATATTTGGGCACTGTGCCTGTCAATGACAGATTTAGAAAATCCTGCTAGCTTTTTTGGCTATTATGATACTGAATAATAATAATACAGGAGTGACTCCCAAGTCACACATTTGGCGACCTTGCATACCAGTTGTACGGCTCTACAGTTATGGTTAAATAGAGCGCTTATTTGAAAAGAAATTGAATGATTGCCTTTAACAACTACAGATGTTTGAAAAGTGAAATGTCAGGACAAAACTAGTTTTATGGATAGTTTTATTTACTAGTTTCCTTGTCAGGGATGTTACTAAATCCATATCTTTCAAATGCTTGCTTCAACAAGGAGCTCTGTATGGATATGTGTGTATATACAGTAGCTCTGGGATTTGTTGGAGAACTGAAGGTATTCTTTACTTTTACTTCAGGATATGTGGGTTCCTCTGACATATAGGCCATATAAAAGCTGTCATTCTATACATCAATACAAATAGAGGCTTACACAGACTGTCCCTTTATGTTGGAAACAAAGAAATACAAAACCCATGCCCATACTATAATGGGAGATTGTCTTCAATAGAATGCAGAAAGTAGGCAATCCCACTCCTGTTGTAAAACGGAAATAACAATTTAGCAATTATCAGCATCATTTCTCCTAGTTTCTTCAACATGTCCTAACGACACCAGAATACTGTCCATCTCATTAAGGCCTCTCACGGAGGTTAAATGACAGACATTTAAGGACAAGGAAAGACTTTCTTTAAAGAATTTATGATTTTATTAGTCAGCCCCTCCTCTCCCCGGTTGCTAAATTTAAATCCTGAAATTCCTCTTGTTATAATCGGTGCTCCAATCTATATATCTTCTAGGTTCAGGGTCGGACTGGAGCAACGGGGGGCCCACCGGGTTTTTTCCTGGTGTCCCGCCTGCCCAGTCCGATGTTGCACACATACATATATGCACTAGTGGTTATTTGGAGGGGCTGAACTTAATGGGCTATTGTCTTTTTTTTTTTAACCCAAATTAACTGTTACTATGTAACTACGAATATCTGCCGACTTGATCTACGAGGCACCTGAAGGAAAATAAAATACATATTTATTTACTTTCTGTTATTTATATGGTGCCAACATGTTTTTGCAGAGATTATACATCATATCAGTTCCTGCACCAGTGCAGCTTACAATATAAAGTCCCTATCACATTCACACACTATAACCAGTTTTATCAGGAACCAATTAACCTGCCTGTATGTTTTTAAGCATGGGAGGAAACCCGTGGAGGCCTTTAGAGAACATATAATATTATTATTATATATTTATAACAGGAGTAATATGTGAAGTAATAAAATATCTATAAATAAATATGATTCTTGGAACTGTAAATAGATAACTACGGCATAAAATATTTAAATACAGCTCAATGGTGTCACCTGCTGCTCAGTTGTAGTTATAGCATGTAGACAATTGAGAATACTGTATAAAGGTAAGGGCACACCTGACGTTTCGGGGAGATTTAGTCGTCTGGCGACTAATCGCCTCTTCTTTGGGGTGACTAATTTCCCTGAACGGCTTCCCCCTGTCTTGCGATGGCTATAATGAAAAGTTACCCGCGGCATGGCACACGTGGCGCTTTATTTTCCAAAGTCGCCCCAGACAGGGGGAAGCCGTTCGGGGAGATTAGTCGCCAGACGATTAAATCTCTCTGAATCGCCAGGTGTGCCCTTACCCTAGGGCAGGTTACTAGTAGCGCTGGTAGATTCTATGTTAACTAGAAACCTCACTTTTCAAAGATACAATTACATGGCTCTTAGCTAATCTTGCAGCATTGTGTATTAATCCTTTGCTAAATTTGCCATTGGAGAAGATTCAGGGGGTTATTTATTAAAGTCCGAATGCTAAAAACTCTAGAAATTTTAGATTTTTACTATAAAATCCAACTTTTCAGTGGAAAAAAACACTCAAATTTTTCAAGAATTATTATACCCCGAGGCTGCAAAAAGTATAAATTCAAAAATACTCCATCTTCAACTTGTCGAGGTCCTGTAGAAGTTAATGACGTGGTCCTATTTGCAATTTGAATACATTATTTTGTATGATAATTCGAACATTTTGGGATTTTCTCACAAAAAATGGGACTTTTCGGGTCAAATCCAGGAAAAGTCGTTTTTTTGGGGCGCAATAATCCCCAAAAAATTGTGGTTTTCGTGTAAAAATCCAAAAAAGTCAAGTGTTTTGGCGATATGATTTTTTTCCATGCTTTTTTATTGATAGATTCTAGTCAATCAAAATTTGGATTTTGATAAATATTCTCCTAAATGTAAGACCCACTAAATCACCGGCGGGATGGCACTCGGAGCGTTTTGTTTTCCGAAGTTGCTTCACGAGGAAACTTCGGGCGAGTTCGGAAAACAAATCGCTCCGGGTGCCATCCCACTGGTGATTTAGATTCTAGCCTGCGGGAAGGCTTTTAAGGGCGATTAGTCGCCCGAAGAAGAGGCGATTAGTCGCAGGCAACTAAGTCTCCCAGAATCTTCGCGTGTGTCTCTGCCCTAAAACATCTGGGTGCTTCATGAGAAGATAAGAACCCCAAGCAAGAAGAAAAATTACCGGCACTCAGGACTTCATGCAAGCGGGACAAAACCCTGCGTGTTTGTTGCAAAGTCTTGTCTGACTAAGGGGTGTGCCCCCGAAACGTTACTTTGCAAGAAACACGCAGGGTTTTGTCCCGCTTGCATGAAGTCCTGAGTGCCAATAATTTTTCTACCTGCTTGCTTGGACTGGGCCAGCGGGACACCAGGAAAAAACCCGGTGGGCCTAGGCCCTTATAGGCCCCCGCCAGTCCAGACCCACCCCCCCATCGGCTGGCCCGGCGCACCGGCATTTCCACCATTTGGAACCTGGTGGGCCCAGTTCAACCCTGGCTAGTATTTCCAACCATACATTAATCAGGACTATGAAAACCTCGGCACTCAAAAAGGCAAAACATGGAAGATAACAGCTACTTATAAGTAGGGTATATTTACCCTTTAAAGCACATTGCAGAGGTATCCAGATCCATGACCCAAATGATTTCTTATTTTCATCACTGAATGTTTCTCCATCAGACATAACATGGGCTAGGAAGAGACCACTGCTCCCGGCTGCCAGTAACTGGCTGTTATTTCACGCCTGGAACCTATTTGGAAACTTTTATGTAATTAAAATATTAAACGTATAAAGAGCCGTAAGGATGGTGGTCAGGATCGTGGCGTACACCCAGCGAGGGCACTGCGTCCATCTGTGTCAGCGAGTGTTAGGCCACGGCATGACTTTCCACATCCCAGATGCTCTTATGTCTTTTCCAGATCCATATTGCTCCGATATATAGACATAATATCAATGCGTTTAGTGTACTGAAAGGCTTGTTTTTTTGGCTTGCGTCTAGACTAGACTCAGATTCAGCTGCCATGGGGCTGTTTCACTCAGGCAAGAAGCAAATCTGGCTACTCTGTAAAGAGAACCTATGCCAGAATGCTATTAGTGCAGGGGATTCTAGGGGAATTATACAGCCAAGGGGAACCAGAGTATTTACAGTCAGTAGTCGGAGTCAGCCTGGAAGAATCCGGCAACACAAATGTATTCCTTAAAGGGGCACTAAGCTCTAAAATGTTCTTTCTGAATTGATCTCATGCCTATGCTGGTATCATTTTATGGAATAAAGATACTTAGGTGCTATATAGATGTTAAACAAGCCATGGGCATGTTATTATACATTCATCTCTTAATTAGAGAAAAACCAGGGGGACAATTAAACAAGAGTATTTGTGGCCTAAACTGGGGTAAGAACAATGTAGCCGTTTTTCTTTTTATAGATAATATAGTCGCATACCAAATTTATATGGAGGGCAGCACGTTCCTGCCTTTTGAAGTAACATTTTTGGTCTTAGGGGGGTAGAAAGGTTATAGGTTTTATTTACTTATGCCCCTACAGTATGTGTGAAAAGTGCTTGCGGCAGTGGTATAACCGGCACAAGGTGCAGAGCACATTGAGGTTGGGTGCAACGATGTCCTGTCATTTTTGACTGCCATGGGCCGGATGGTAAGGGCAGGGCTTCATAGTCATTGTCGGACTGGGTCGCCAGTGGGCCACCTGAAAACCGTGAGCCCACTATTCCTCCTCTCCACACCCAACCTCTTTATTCTTAGTCTTTTATATCTACTTGCTATACTCTTCCATTATTAAGCATTTTCCCCCTAAAGAAATAGGGAATGACCATGAAATAGACTAAATGGTTACAAGCAAGAAGGTCCACTGGCACCTGGGCCCACAGGGAGTTTTCCTGGTATCCCAGTGGGCCTGTCAGACACTGTTCGTAGTATATTGCATTTGCTTGCTGTTCTGTAGTCTTGGGGAAGATGTAGGTCTCTGTGCTCTATTTTGGAGAGGTCAGTCAGCAGAGTACAGGGCAGGGTGAAAATGTGCCTTATACGTGGCAGTTTGTGTCTGTCTTTTGCATTTTTGTGCCCAGCCCTGATCTTGGAAAATGCACCACAACCCTCCTCTTTAGTATTTTGTATGGTAGCCATAAGCTGTAGGCTAAGCTTCCATGTGGTTTGTAGCAACCCCGCAACCGTCCCTTTAAACAAATGATGAAAAAAAAAATGGGTGTTGGTTTGGGCAATCCCTCTCTCTTAAAAGCCGCAAAAGTTAATGGTGGGGGAGGACTAAGCCTTCAGACTGAAACCAATGGCAAGGTCAGGAGACACTTATCCTAAGAAATGCTGCCATGCAGGGAGGAATAAGTCTTTTTATACTATGACCGGAGGTAAACAAGTTAGGGACCATGGTACGAGGTTTACATCGCACATAACAGATAAAACACCATTGTATTGAACAGGGCTTATCTGTTATGCGCTGTGTAATCTGAGCCTTTTTTACAGCTTTGAATAGCTGCCCCCATGGCTACACAGCAGCTTGTTTATATAAACTATAGTAGTACTTATCTGTTATCTACTGTGTATCCTGTGCTTGAATGGCTGCCCCCATGGCTACACAGCAGCTTGTTTATATAAACTATAGTAGTACTTATCTGTTATCTACTGTGTATCCTGTGCTTGAATGGCTGCCCCCATGGCTACACAGCAGCTTGTTTATATAAACTATAGTAGTACGTATCTGTTATCTACTGTGTATCCTGTGCTTGAATGGCTGCCCCCGTGGCTACACAGCAGCTTGTTTATATAAACTATAGTAGTATTTATCTGTTATCTACTGTGTATCCTGTGCTTGAATGGCTGCCCCCGTGGCTACACAGCAGCTTGTTTATATAAACTATAGTAGTACTTATCTGTTATCTACTGTGTATCCTGTGCTTGAATGGCTGCCCCCATGGCTACACAGCAGCTTGTTTATATAAACTATAGTAGTACGTATCTGTTATCTACTGTGTATCCTGTGCTTGAATGGCTGCCCCCATGGCTACACAGCAGCTTGTTTATATAAACTATAGTAGTACTTATCTGTTATCTACTGTGTATCCTGTGCTTGAATGGCTACCCCCATGGCTACACAGCAGCTTGTTTATATAAACTATAGTAGTACTTATCTGTTATCTACTGTGTATCCTGTGCTTGAATGGCTGCCCCCATGGCTACACAGCAGCTTGTTTCTATAAACTATAGTAGTACTTATCTGTTATCTACTGTGTATCCTGTGCTTGAATGGCTGCCCCCATGGCTACACAGCAGCTTGTTTATATAAACTATAGTAGTACTAATCTGTTATCTACTGTGTATCCTGTGCTTGAATGACTGCCCCCATGGCTACACAGCAGCTTGTTTATATAAACTATAGTAGTGTTTCTGAAACAAACACACCAGTTTTACCAGTGCAGGGCAACATTGCATTATATTTTCATTACTTTGATACACTTTCTGTCTTTTGGTGTCACTGTTCCTTTAAATTGGGACCAGTAAATGCTTTTTGCTGATTGCGTTACTGCAGCTGGGCAAACCTTTTATTACATAACCCCAATTTTTTCTAATACATTGCAGAACCCTGCTTTTGTATTTGTTTTGTGTTAGTTCACGCCTCCTTCACATTGTTGGTAAATTGATTATAGTCTGCGTATGAGCAAATTGCATTGATCTGATTGGTCGAGCCTATCAAGTGGATCACAGGGGTTGTTTAGTATGATGTAGAGAGAGATATTCTGAGACAATTTGCAATTGGTTTTTCATTTTCTATTATTTGTGGTTTTTGAGTTATTTAGCTTTTTTATTCAGCAGCTCTCCAGTCCAAGTTACACTAGAAATCATGCTTTGATTTGAATAAGAGACTGGAATATGAATAGGAGAGACCTGAATAAATTTGTAGCCTTAAAGAGCAATTATTTTGAGATGGGGTCAATGACCCCCATTTGAAAGCTGGACATGGTCAGAAGAAGAAGAAGGAAATATTTAAATTTTAAATTAAAAAGTTGCTCAGAAATGGCCATTCCATAACATACTGAAAATTAACTTAAAGGGGTTGTTCACCTTTAAATGAACTTTTAGTATTGTGTAGAGAGTGATATTCTGAGACAATTTGCAATTGGTTTTAATTTTTTATTATTTGTGGTTTTTGAGTTATTTAGATTTTTATTCAGAAGCTCTCTCTATTTGGAATTTCAGCAATCTGGTTGCTAGGGTACACATTACCCTAGCAACCATGCATTGATTTGAATAAGAGACTGGAATATGAATAGGAGAGGCCTGAATAGAAAGATGAGTAATAACAAGTAGTTAAATAATAATACAGTTAAATAGGATTAAAATACACTTGTTTATTTGTAGCCTTACAGAGCAGCTGTATTTAAGATGGTGACTCCCAGTTGAAAAATGGAAAGATCAGAAGAAGAAGGCAAAAGAAAAAAAAAAGAAAGATTAAGGCCAATTGAAAAAATACTTAGAATTAGCTTTCTGTAACATACTAAATGTTACCTTAAATGTGAAGCACCCCTTTAACTTTACCAATCTCCGTAGAGTGATTTTGACTTATCAAATTGAAATACTCCTTGATGTAACTTGCCGGGGGTCTCATACAACAGGGGTTCAGCCCACAGACCCCCTCATTCTCTCCAAGGCAGCCGCAGCTTGATAATAATAGCTCAAAGAGAGCTCAATCATTTCCAGAGATGCTAGCCAATGACTTACAAGGTAGTTCAGTTGTCTCCCGGCATTTGGCTAGTGTAACTTTGATTTATATTACACAAACAATTAGAGGCAGCAGTAAACTCATACTAAAATAATCCCAAATGCCCTTCATTTTAGCTGAAATATTAGAAGGCCCATTAATATTATGTAGCCGAGTATTTTCTGTACCTTTTTTATCATCACCGGTGCTTGTCCGCTTCCGGCCACTAGATGGCAGAATTGCTACAGGAGCCTTAGAGGTTACTAGGGGCCTGGTGGAAATCACTGCATTTCACATATCACTGTTTCCACATGATAGATGCCAAAAAAATCTGATACAGTGTGATATATAGAAGCAAGGAACATAATGAAATTTCAAAAAAGAAGCCTTTTTAAAAGGCTGGTTGTAACAATTCTGCTGGGTATTGTAAATGCCTCAGGTGCACTTGATACTGCCGCTCCGTTCCTGGCGCTGGGCTCTGCTTTTTATGGAAAGATGGATTGAAGTTCAATTTTAAGAATATTCGGTAATCCCACTCAGGACAAACTGTAACAGCTGGTATTTCGGTGCTGCGGCGAATCGATTGCATACAGCACTCGCTAATACCTGTGCCTGGCTTCTGCCACACAACTGTGCCGGGTACAGGGCACCGCCGCCAAGCACAACAGCAAAAAAAAGGCCCTGCGTTTGCAGCCTTGGAAATGGGCCTTTGGTCCCAGCAAATTATTAACATTTCAATTGCAGTCAGTCTTTTTATGTCATTTGCGATGTCTTTTCCATTCTCGCATTGTATAGAAGGAGACGGGCATATACATACAGTGCCTATAAAACGTATTCCCCTCCCCGAGTCCCAGTGGATTTCACTGGAAACACAAATGCAGGGACAACTCGGTTTTACATCCCCCGATTTTAAATCGCAAAAATGAAAATTGAAAATAATGCTGAAAATAAGAAACTTTCTAAATACAGTCAATTAAAAATTCTTTTTGTTTTTGAAATAATCAAGTTTATGTTAAATATCCCTCTCTCAGCATCTGTTTCTTTTCATTCCGTCTTCATTCAGCAGTTGGGTGTCAGATAATCATTGACAGTTAGATCCAATATATCTTAAAGGGGTGAGTGTTGTGGCATAACCTATACCATGAAGGGAAAAGAAGACTCTAAGCAACTCCATGGAAAGGTGGCTGAAAAGCACAAGTCAGGGGATGGATACAAGAAGATTTCCAACTTACTGAATGTCCCTTGGAATACAGTTACATCAGTCATTAAAAAATTGAAAGAATAAAGCACAGCTGTTAATCTACCAGGAACTGGAAGTCCAGCAAAAGTGAATGAGCGTGCAAGAAGAAGACTAATGAGGAGGCCACAAAAGACATAGGGCAACTTTGTAGCCTCAGTGGCTGAGATTGGAGAGATTATGCATACCACAACTCGTAAGGTGGCCATAGACGCACAGATAACATCCTACGAAACAAATTTTCGGACAATATTCTGTGTGTATGGTGGGAAACGAGCCGACCGATATCGACAGAAGACTTGGATATCGGTCAGCTCGTTGATCGGGCTGAAAATTTAGATGGGCTCCCGGACATCACCCATTGTTAGTGCTGAATCATCAGATACAGGTAGAATTCTATTGTTTCTACCTATTTATCTGACGATTCAGCTCTACACGTGTGTATTGAAACGAACGATCTTTCTTGAAAGCATCTTTTTCAAGAAAGATCATTATTGTTATGGCCACCTTTACTTGGGTGCTTCTGCAATCACAGCTTCATGGGAGGTGCAATAAAAAAAAACCTCACATGGTAATAACGTACAGGCCGACCTTGCACTCTTCTCTGCGGGTGTGTGTTGAGCTCTTCTCCTGCTCTCCCCGCCCGCCACCGTCAAATGCTGACTTCCGGGTTCTAGATGCTGCACCTGCTCGTCCTGCCCCTTTTGTGATGTCATCGGTGGGACGGCACCGGTCTATAAAAGGAACCCGGAAGCTGGCGTGGGTGGTGGGAGGTCGGGTGGCGCACATCACTATCGCATGTATCTCGCCTACAGTTGGGCAGAAGATATGAGGCATACTCTGAGTTTTTATGAAGTAAAACAAACATTGCACCATAACCACAGGGTTGGCAGACCCATGTTGTAAGGATACTTCTCTGAAGCAGGCCCTGGAAGGCTTGTGAGGGTAAAATTAATGCAGCAAAATACACTGAAATCCTGGAGGGAAAACCCGATGCAATCTGCAAGAAACTTGGGAGAAGATTTGTGTCTCAGCAAGACAATGAGCCTGAACATAAAGCCAGAACTATACAAGAATGGCTTAAAAACAACAATGTTAATGTCCTTGAATGGCTGAGTCCAGATCTCAATCCAATACAGACTTTGTGGCTGCTCCCCCTTGATACCCATGCAACCTGAAAGAGATGTGCAATTCCTGGGAGAGACCTCTCCACAAAGACTCAAGGCTGAAATCACTGCCAAAAAAATACTTACTTAAAAGGGACAAATGTAATCCATGAGATTGTGTTTTCTCATTATAAACTCATTTAAATCACTTTGCAGAGAAATGTTTTCACAGAGTCTATTGCCGTTGGTCATTTTCAAAACAACAAAATTAAATCCATGGTGACTCAAATGTTCATGACAATAAAACATGAAAACGTTCAAGGTGGGGGGAGGGTTTAAATACTTTTAATAGGCACTATATAGACATATTAGACTTCTTGCTGCTTGGTGTAATGCAGAACTACTAATAAGTTTTTGCCCCAAATGTTTTCTATTAGAGAAACTAGACGCTTCCAATTTATTGTAGGGTCCCTTGAACTTTGGGAAGTTTTTTTTTATCATGCGCATATATGGAAACTGCATAAATGGATCACTTAGTGATCCCCTGGGCCCCTTATACTTCATGTGCTACCCATTATTCATAGGGTATGTGTATCTGCCATTCAGCTGTAGTTCAAAAAATATCTCACCCTAGCTCAGTGGTCCCTTGGAAGTTGCTTGCAGTGGCCTCAAAGCAGGTGCTGGCTCAGAGGCAAATTTTGGTTGTATAAAAACCAGGTGTATTGCCAAACAGAGTCTCATGTAGGCTGCCAGTTCACATAGGGGCTACTAAATAGCCAATTACAGCACATAATTTGCGCCACTCAGAAACATTTTTTATGCTTGTTTTGCTTCCCAACTCTTTTTACATCTGAATGTGGCTCATGGGTAAAAAAGGTTGGGTACCCCACCCTAGCTCGTCTGAGACCTATAGGGTATACCAACTTACAATTGTGAAACCTCTGATCTACTGCCTATCGCTGTGCTGGTTTCATGATGCAGATCTATGAGACTAACAGGCCAGCATGTAGTTGGAGGTACGATGGATTGTGTGCATCAACAAGACCGTGCCACAGCCAAGTCAAGGAGAATCCCATTATAGTCAGAATAACTTTATAAAAGCTTTATTATTCCTCCAAGAGATTATACACTATATACAAAAGTTGTGCCTAAACCATGGGTTCCTCACCTTAGGGCCAGACTTAAAATGGGTTGTGTTGTCTGTTGTGCATTTTAATAACGGCAATATATTAATTATATTAATGGCTGATCGTTATAAGTAGAATTTGGGTTACAAACCTGGCCAACTATTTTGATCTGGTGCCAATCTGATAAAAGTTTCCCTAAACCGACCATAAGTAAGAGTATGGCTTGTAGTTTGCAGAGAACATTCCTTCTCACGTTTATTCCTATGGAATAGGGCTTTTGTATTGCTTGCCGCTGCAGAGGAATACTACATAGACTGCTAGTATCTTTTCTCTATGTATCTGTTAAGTCATAGTGTGCTGAATACAAGTAAATATGGCTTGTCCATGCTTTATTATCTTTTTAGGTGCAGGTATTGTTGTCCTTCCCTACCCATCACACTGGGCCTGGATGCATTTTATTTACCCAGAGATAAATGTGCAGAATAATTGGAGACATGTGCGTGTTCCTGCAGCCAGCGTGTCTGTCGTTTCTCCCCATCCATTCTCCTTCCTGAGAATTCTGTGCTTTATCAAACATTTCTCAAGTCTGACACCAAAAGGAAAAACACATTTTTTTTCCATGGTGAAACGCGTCTTGTGGAATGAGTATTATCTGCGGCACAGTCCTGCTTCTTTGTACAGCGTGTCCTTGGCTAGCGCATTGGTTTCCTGGAGGGGTCAGTGGACAGGCTTTCATGCTTGTGTTATGTAGGCCTGACATTGTACAGAATCCAGCGCTTATCACTTTTATCCAATGTTGCAATGTGCTTTCTCTTCCAAGTTGAGTAACTGCAATGTCACTGAAAATAGTGATTTTTTTTTTTAAATAAAAATATTTTGGGAATCACAAGAATGACTCATTGGCTTAGTCAAAGTCAGCACGGTTATTTTCTTGTTGTATGGCCAAGCACTGTGTTCTATGAAATTCCTGAGTTTCTCAGACTAAGTTTCAGATGCTCAGTGCTCCCCTTAGATACGCACCACACAGACATGTGTATTTAAGGGAAGCTATAGCTAAAATACCAACTGTTATCATTCAAACCAACATGGTTTTAAAATATGTGAAATCTTTAGGTAACATTGTTTGTCGCAGAAAGTACACTTTCACGCGGGAACAAAGCAAAAATATTATGACACACTAGAAATGAAAGATGGCTAATGTATAAGTAAGTGCACGTGTACTTGCTTGTCACGGTTGGCACCCAACACCAGAATAAATGCCAAGCACCCAGGTCTCTGCTTGTGCTTCACCTCAGCTACTTGGATGCCACCAGGACTTAAACGAGAGGTGCAAGGCGAGAGGTTCTGGATAAGCAGAGGGCATTACTGTTAGCAAAGTCTTTGGGCAGAAGGTTGTGGTGCAAGGTGTTAAACGGGATCGTAGTCGGAACTGGCCAGGTCGAGGCAGGCAGAAAGTGAACATAAACAAATCAGGCCGGGTCTGGGCAGGCAGCATTCAAAGCGAGGTCAGGCAGGCAAGGGTCAAAACCGAGAGCTCAATCAGAGGGATACGGCAGAAGAGGTAGTCGAAATTCAGGCAATGGATCAGGATACAGAGGTCAGAATCGTCAGGAACAGGCAGGGGTCACAACAGGTAGTCAGAATCAAGCGCAGAATCAGAATAGCAAACAGCTAAAGGCACCAGGAACAAACCTATAATGGGCAATGAGAAACTGCAGAATAACTCTTTAAATATTTTAAAATTTCGCGCCATTGCACGCTGACGTCATTACACCAGCGCACATGCACCATTTAAGCAGCAGAGACGCGCCACGCGCGCCCTAGCAATTCAGCGCATGAGGAAGAGGACGTGGCGGGTGTCCCCGCCGAGGGGGCAGCAGGCGTCCCTGCCATCCCCCCACTAGACCACCAGGGTAAGCCCTCACATTGCTGGATAAGATCATTGAGTAGATATATTGAGTAGAATGTTCTTTAAAAAGTTGCTGTTAAGCTTGCATGGAAAATTAAGGACTTTTTAACAATGTGCAGGAATGCTGTCTCCAAAAGAAACAAATTGTTGTGGGAATGTTGTGTACTTGTGAGGGTAAATCCTGCGTTAGATATTTAACACTGACCACAAAAAACACAGAGCTGGAGGTGCTCTTCTAGGATCCAATAATTGCCAGGGACATCAAGACTAGTAGGCCATGAACACATTGAGAGGATGACCAGTTTACAAATAAGGTCCTCCACATCCAGCCTAAAGTCATCACTTGTCATCATTTCAGAAAGAGGTGACTGACTGATATAGAGGTAGACCTGAAAAAGCTTGAAGTGTGGAACTAGAGACTGCTGGCATCAAGAAATGACAATGTCAAGCTCAGGTAATGGGCGTTGTCACAAAGGCTGTAGTGCCAGGAAAGAGAGTCTCCATGTGTAAAACA
This sequence comes from Xenopus petersii, assembly GCA_038501925.1. Classification (NCBI taxonomy): domain Eukaryota; kingdom Metazoa; phylum Chordata; class Amphibia; order Anura; family Pipidae; genus Xenopus; species Xenopus petersii. The sequence goes on from CM076683.1 coordinate 18,960,235, forward strand.
AGTTGTCTTGTCAAACATGTATGTAGATCTTCCTACTTCAAGGCCCTTGGAGACAATTCTAGTCCCAGATTTTTTTTAATGTATGGGGAAAATGGAAGATTTACAAATATGAAATATCTTACTGAGAATTAAAAATCTTTGTATTTGAAAATATAGCTGGCACAAGCTTGTTTAGTTTATTGGAGGCACCCGGATTCTCCTCCAGTTTACTGGATTGGGGAAAAGTTGTTAAAGGGATTCTGTCATGGGTGAACATGTTTTTTTACAAAATGCTTCAGTCAATAGTGCTTTTAGATAGATTTTTTTATATTTAATTTTGAAATCTGACATGAGGCTAGACATGTTAGTTCCCAGATGCCCCTAGTCATGTGACGTATGCTCTGATAAGCTTTAAAAATCCCTTTACAGCTGTGACAGCTAGTGATGGGTGAATCTGTCCCGTTTCGCTTTGCTGAAAAATCCGCAAGACTCTGGGAAATATTTATATTGACATGAAAATTAATATGTAAAAAAGTAGTTTTATGAAAAAGGATTTTTTACTTGGTTGTACCACAGGCATGTTCACGGCAATGATATCATTGTTGCTGAATCAGCAATGGGGGCTAAACTGAAGCTTTGTCTAGAATAGGCCTATCGTTTTCAGGCTGTGTTTCTCAAAGAACTCTGTGGTATTTGTTCACTGGCAACTCTGCAAGAAAGCCTGTTTATTATCTATCATTACCAAAGTCTTGTCTTGAAACCTGTTTTCTGATGACGGATGAGAGTTGCATTTGGCCCACCTTCTTTACCCATTTCCCTATGTGATTTAATACCTCAGGTCCTAAGAGATCCTTGGATTTCCCCTGCATGAAGCCAAAAACATAGCTGAAATTGTTCTGTTATTTTAGCCAACACCACCCAAGAACGTGGTTTTGTAGAACCTGAATGTGTTGCACTATTGTACATTAAAAACAATTTGTAAATTGGGCTTATAATTTGGAATCTGATATTTCTGTCGACTGATATTGAATGTAAAACTTTCAGTTCCATAATCCACTGGAGACGTTGTATGTTGCTGTAACTTAGACAAATGAAAAATCTGCTCTTTAGGAGCTGCCGTACTTTTTCCAGCACCATTTGTTTTCCAGTAATTTGGCAACCATAGTTTGAGGATTTGTGACTGTGAAGGTTTTATTTTAGCTCTATCTGGAAGAATTATTTACAGCAGGGATGTCAAGTGTCCCACATCAGCTGAAAGTCTCTTAGAGAAGGTGGTAAGAGGTTTTAGGAATTTTGGCTCAGGAGAGTTGGAGGGCCTATGAGGTTACAGCAGTGGTTGTTGGACTTTATTCATTCGAGTCAACCTTGGAGGTACAACCTTTGGTCAGATAAGCATCTTATAAGTAATTGACCCACAATTTGTCTAGTGATCAAATCTCCAGTCAAATGGCCTTCAAGCTGAGCTCCTTTCTCACTGCTCCAAGTTCTCCAAGGGGCCAGCCCCACAGTTTTGAGTACAGTTGAGTTAGAAGAACATTAGATAAGCCAATTATGGATAAATAAAACACGTTTTCATGGAATTTCTCCCTTAGTTAACAAGAGTACAAGTATAACATTAAGGAGGAAGACCCAATAGCAGAATTATAATGTTTTTTTGCAGATAATAGATAATTACAGTTTAGCTTCTTTTGGACAGCCTGGTGGACACCACTGGAAGGTATATTGTCTTTAAAGGGGAAGTAAAGTCTAAAATAGACTAAGGTTAGAAATGCTCTAACTTGTATACTAAACATAAACTTACTACACCACAAGCCTAATCAAACAAACGATTTTATGCTTTCAAAGTTGGCCACAGGGGGTCACCATCTTGTAACTTTGTTTAACATTTTTGCAAGACTGTGCACATGCTCAGTGTGGTCTGGGCTGCTTAGGGATCAAAACATCTCAAGTCAAATAATATCTGCCCGAAGCCAATACAGCAGGACTGATTAATAATCAGAATATGCAGACTGCACTGGGTCCTGTGTAATCTAATGTGGATTTTATAGTTTTTGTATTGTTTAATATAAACTTTCTCCAACTCTGCAGAACCAGTGGCTGCAGCAAAATAGAATAGAATCCCAGTTTATCTGTTTAAATCTGGCTCCATGATCTTTGTCCCTGCAGCTGGAGTTGGAAACAGTAAAGGGGATGTAAAGGCAAAAATAAAATCCAATACAAATCTCAATTCAGTCACCAACTGCTCTACAGGGAAACAAACAAAGCTACTTGAGTTCTGCATGGCTGGGAAGTAAGGCGGGGGCTCCCCCTGCTGTTCATAAGTATGATTGTTTCCCTGCTCAGCAGTTAGGGACTGTCTGACAATTCCTATCCACAGCAGTAAATGAAGGGAGGATTTCACTGCATACAGTCAGGTTTCTTATAAAAACGGTACACATTTTTTAATTAAAGTATATTGGAGATAAGTTTCTTTTTCATTAAAGAAAGTAAAAATGGGATTTTATTTTTTTTGCCTTTACATGCTCTTTAAAAGCAGATGGCAGCTGAAATCAACAGTTTAACATTGGATCAAGAGATGTTTTGTCTAGCATGTTTGCTTGGTTGAGAACAGCTAGAATGCCATAATTTTTCCAGATTAGCACATTTACAGTGCTAATGTGGTTAAACACAAATAGTTAAATAGCAGTCCATGGACATTATATACAGTGGGATGTGGCACATGTATTTAGTTTAGTATCAGAGATTTCGGGCATATTGTGCATCTTCTTTTAGCTTTATTTATGCTGCCTTGTCTGCATAACATCAGTATTTACCTATGTTTATTAGAGCCATGTATATCTGAATCAATAACAAACACAAAATCTATCACATGAGTAGGTTGAGGTTATTCAGGTACTTAATGACTTCTACATGTTTAACGTGTGTGATTCTCACCACTACAATAGCTTAGTTTTTAGTCATTCCTTTTGTCTGAGCCTTGAAAGATGTCGATACTGTAAGAACATATTAAAATTGAAATAACGAAGGCAGTTCTTACTGATTTACAGGCAGAATCCTTTTACAAAAATGCAAATACATCATTTGGGATGAAAAAACTTTTACATGTTTGTGGAAAAAAAAAATCTATTTCGTAGAAAGTATTTGTCAAACTGTCATGTTAACCACTTTTGTATTGGACTGGTTTTTACTTTCTTGGGTTTCAACACTCAAGGGCTTTCTGTGGTCCAAGAGGCCTCTACCCTCCGATAAAATCCTGTATTGTAACCCTACCATGCAGAAACTCAAATGGCTCCCCAGATACGTTCTCCAAATATCTGCAGCCAGTGGACTGGCAAACACACATGAATGCACTTATTTAGAGTACAAGGGAATAAGGGTTATTATCGCCAAATCATGGTCTGGCGGCACGCCCCTGAGGTGAGAGCTGTTAATGCCTTGGAGGAAATATAACCTAAGATAGCCTTAAAACACAGGCCCAGTCTGTGCTTGCACATTCAGGTTCTTGTTTTAATTTTTCACTCTCTTTTCGTCTCGCCTTGCCTTGTGAACACAGCAGAGCCGAGGTGTGGGGAGTCTGGAGACATGGAGGCAATTGCAATCGCTCTTGGTCATCGTAGAATGCTATGGTTCTTCAACCTTGGTCATAACACTATTGTGGTTGCTCCCTTTGTCGACTGTACACAAAGGACTTTTTTTACACACTTTCCCCATTGTGAGAGCATTGTGAGTGTTAAGTCTGTGCGTATACACAAGACAAGACACAAAGTTTAAAGGAGAACTAAACCCCCCTTTTAAAGTCCCATCCCCTAGCCCACATTCTCCCTGCTTCTTCCCTGAATAGCCCACTACTTAAAGAAGTGTCATTAAATGTCGCAAAGACCTGTCCGTGCAGAGTAGTACAGCAGAGCTCACATATTCCATCTTCGGATCCTTTTCTTCCCTTTGGCTATCTACAGAGCCTTCTGGCACATGTGCGAGACCACCAAACTGTCTCCAACTGTCCATGCGCAAAAAAACGACGGTTCTTTAGCCATTGTATACAAAGCTACCAGAGATGGTACTCATGAGCTCCGATGCTCTGTTCTGCAAGGAGAGGTCTGTGCGATAATCAGTAAGAAATTCCTAAAATAGTTGACTATGTGGGGAAGGGGGCACATGGCAACTAGTGGACTGGGACTTTCTTTTGAAGGGGGTTTTAGTTCTCCTTTAAATGCATGCAAATTTGGCAGAAATAATATAAATGCCAGTTATACACTAAATGGTAGTGTGTTTTGGATTTCCATAATTGAGAGTTTTTTGGTAGATGACAAGTTGTCTAATTCCAGGTAGTGTCTTTCTGTCGCTACTAAAGCAACTAAAGTTCTGTTTTGCATAAAAAGGCATTAACTGAATGGATGAAAACATAATTTTGCCTCTTTATAGGTCCCTACCCTTTAAACAAAACAAGGATTGTTTGTCCATATATTACAATATATTTAAGATGGCCAATTTTCATCTGATTCATTAAGAATTCTATTGCTTCATTATACATTTTACAAAGGGACTAACTTTTACCTGCAACTTACTTGCTGCTTTCAAAGTAAAACTCCCAAACCTGGCTGCCCTTTTAATGGCCACCACATGCATCGCTGTACTAGGAAACCTGCTTGTCCTAAAATGAGCAGTGAGGCGCAGAGTCAAAGCTGAATTATTGTTCTCTGTAAACTGTAGGAATGGGACTTTTCTCCTCACTGGGGTGGTTGAGCCCGTGAGCATTACAACCCCTTGTGTTTACATTGCAGAGTGTTAATGGGGTGCGCACCTCAGGTGCTGTTTTCTTAACCTCAAAGTTGCAACACCACGTGATTTCAAATATTTCTTTACAGAGTGCGTTGACTAAACAATTGTGCTATTAAACTGATATGATTCATGGACTCGGAACAGCACAGCTGGTTTAGCAGGATGATATATTTTGTCTTTTCTGATGTCCTGGTTACCGGAAAGATAAATCTGACTGCCTGCTGACGGCCAAGGGAGAGGCAAAACCATTGATCAAGAGACAAGGCATCTTGCTTCAGCCATTACATTTCTTTTCCTATTATTAGCCTTGTCGGCTCATTCTAATCGCACATAATTATTTCTCCCTTGATTTAAGTACTTGAACCAAAATCAGATGCTTTTCACGGCACACTTACTTCAGGATGATAATTGGCCCATGTACTTTGCTAGTGATGTATTTCTATAGGACTCAGAGTCACGATATAGACACATATAGAAAGCTTTAAAAATAATTGTGCTTGAAATGCAGTAATTTACAGTTGCGGAGAAGGTTTTATGGTACAAATTATTGCCTGTGTTCTTTCTAGGGGGAAACCAGCAGGTTCCATAAATCTTGGCTGGCCCGAGAAGCTTTGACTGATAGCGATTGCTGCCTTTTGGCTGCGTCTTCGGCCTGTAGCGCTCCGTGTGAGATTCTGCAACCATGCCAGCACTATCGACTGGAGTTGGAAGTGACACAGGTAAGGGAGATGTTTTTCTATTGACCCTGTTCTTTCTACCGTTCACAACTGTAAATCCCTCACACGTAATGAATTCAGTTTGTTTAGCACAAAAATGTTGGCTAGTGAGCCATGAAGCCTCTCCCGGGCATCTGACATTGTAAGGTGTATCATGTGGCGTAGCACCGTGAAAATGATTTTTTATTTAAAGAGTGACCTGTTGAACCAGGGCACCAGTATTCTATCCCTGCATTCCACAATTGCTCTGCATACTTCCCAGATGTCCTCATTTAAGTAGGACAGTTTTGATTGGTGGAGAAGTGGGTGGGGTGGATAGGACTATATTTGGGAGTAACCAGGGGTGTGGCTTATCGTCCATTTTGCAAAAATGCCTATTCCTTTAGAGTCATTTTATTTTTGGCCACTACCCCTGGTCATCGGCAGTGCTATCCCTATATCATGCTCTGAATAATTTGCATTTGAAATCATTTTAAAACTCAGATTACAGCAGGGAAGGATAGAGGGAGAGAGGAGCAAACTGAGCATGCTCAAGCCCTAGCCCTGGAGGTTTATGCTGAAAACAGGAAGTCTGATACAGAAGCCCATGTGTACACATAAGAAGGAAAGAAATGATTTCTTTTGACAGAGGACTCAGAGCAGCATTACTTTGAGGGTTTACTGTTGTTTTTATAGAGACCTTTCTGATGAAGCTTACTTAGCTTTTCCTTCTCCTTTAAAGGGCAGGTTCACATACCTCCCAACTGTCCAACTGAGGGACAGTCCCTCCTTTGACCACTCAACCCACTGTCCCTCGTTTGTACTGGAGTACAAGTCTGCACTGAACAGCCAGAAAAAGAAACAATGTTTCTAACTTAATTGGCTTTTGGCAGAGAGCCCAGAACAGCCACAACGTACGATAAGACATATTTGTAACAATTCTAGAATCTAGATAAGCAAGTAAGTAATTGTAACAATAAAAGATAACTGGTCCTTTGGGAAAAGTTAGCCAAAAGAGGGCTATGATTGGCTTTTTGTGGATTTGCAGCCTACAAGAGGCTCTCCTTGGCACTATACTTAGTTTTTATGCAATTAAAACTTGCTTTCAAGCTTGGAATTCAAAAATAAGCACCTGCTTTGAGGACACTGAGAGCAACATCCAAGGGGTTGGAGAGGCTGGGCATGTTGCTCAAAAGCTTCTGGTTGGGGATCACTTTTCTAGACTCAACCACCCCACAGAATAGTTGGTAGACTAACATCAAGTACAGATACGCCAAAGTATACAGGACATTCCTCACGGCCTAACCCCCCTCATATATGTTATTTGTTTTTTGTTTGTTTGTAAAAAAAAACCCAAAAAACTTACTACTAAAGAGTAACTGAAAGATGAACACCTCCTTTAATATGGTATAACATGGATATAGTCATTCATACAGGCCCGGATTTGTGGCAAGGCCACAAAGGCCCGGGCCTAGGGTGGCAAAATTTGAGGGGGGGCATGCCGCCCAGCTGCATTAGGAAGGTATCATTGCTGCGCTTGCGTGGGGGGTGCGCGTGGACCGTGGGCGCTAGGACCACAAGGCCTCGGAAGGCAGGCGCTAGGACAGCGAGGACTCGGGCGTTGCGGACGCAAATCCAGCCCTGCATTCCTATGCCAGTTCTATCTCGAATGTACAAACTAGGTATTGATTATTAAAATTGCACTTCTGCATCCTATAAATTCACAGAGAGAACGAAAAAAGTATAGAGGTTGGTCGCATTTAACTAGGTATCAAATGTGGATCCTGAGATAGCTTCCCTACATAATTTAAGATGGAGCTTAAAAATGTGGCACAGACACCCCAAATGAAAACCAAGCTTATTTCCCTGTATGTTTCTCATTTGACAAGTATTACTGTCTTTTTTTTTTTTTGTCACTATTCCACATTGTGGCGGCGGCTGAATTCTGTAGCTGCTCCCAGCTCACTAAGATCCCCCTGGCATGCAGCGGAACCCTGGCAAGTTCTTTGGGCCGGTTTGTGAATCCTGCCTGAGATTCAGAAAATAGAATTAAGTAACACTGACTTACTTTTTGACAAAGTGGAAAATGTAAGCATTGCTGTGTCCTTTTATGAATACTATTAAACTTTACAGTGTTGTTCTGGGCTTGGGATCTATGTTCTTTAGTGTTTAATACCCCTCGGTTGCAGTAAAAGGAATTTTTTTGCTCGAGCTGACTTTGATACATCTTACCCAAATACAGACAAATATTTAATGAAACTACACATAGTTGTGTTTTATAAGCTCACCGTTTGCCTGATGTTTACAGACAGTGCGTGGTTTCAAGTATGTAAAAGTGATGTAACACCGGCTCCATATTGTTTAATCATTTAGCGATGGTTTTATAGCTTCCACAGACCAGTCCTAATAATGAAGCTATGAGGGATATGACAAGAATGGGCGATATTGGATTTCTCTAGACTAACAGTAAATTTTTCCATTCCGATGTCAAGAATGTTGAGCATCTGGATGCTGCAGCGTGTGTGAATGAATGGTGTGCTCCGGGAACCTTTTCAGCAACATTTTTAGAGGTTTTTTCTTAAATGAATTTAAGCTTTTTTTTACTCAGAGGGAAACACTGAGTTGAATAGAATATCTACACATAATTTGGAATAGGCTATAACTTTAGCTGGTGCTGTGGGTTTTCTTTTTTACTTTTTAAAGAAAGGAGAAATTTATGGCGATTCCCACTCCGTGAGTTTGACAGTCATTCATTACTTACGGTACTGAAGGGTGGTTGCGTATCTGCTATGTCTGCATTCTCTTTCCTTTAAAATATGAATAAATCTAGTATGAAAAAAATCTTGCGCAGTCTGCTTTGTGTGTCAATTTGTGTACTTTGGAACATCACATTGTCACACAGGGCAGCAGTGACTTCAATGAGAGCAAAAGTGTGTTCTGGGTCAGTGATATCACAATCGGAAGCTTCTGACAGAGTTGTGACATCATTCTTCAGCTCTTTGAGACAGGGATAGAATCTTGATATGTGGATACTAGATCTTGTAGAGTCAATTCTGCTCAGATCCAGTAAACAGAGACACCATGGTAAGTGATTAAATTATTCCCAATGTAAAATATTTCTTTAATACATGGAGTAGCAGGCATGGAGATGATAATGTTTCAGAACAGTCGGACAATGCTGTTCAACTGTTTCCATATAGTAGGGCAGTTATGCTGCATGTTTGGGGGCCAAATTATAATATAATAATGTCAACCATAGAGGTCTGGGAGCCACCAGTTGGACATCTCAGAATATGGGGCACCCTAAAAAAAACCCTGGTCACTTACAAAATGTCAAAATATACGAAGCATATACGAGTGGTTATGAAACCCACTAATTCCCATACTGACCATATCATAACCTCTGAGTTTAACTTTTTGGGAACAGATCTTGACTTATGACTTCCTTTGCCCACTTTTGTAGTATAACCTTGTCTGTAGGCAGTATAAATAGTATATTAAAATAAATAGATTAAAACATAGTCAACCATATTTATTCCTTTCTCTGCTTTTAGGTCCAGTTTTGGTGCTGGCAACAGCCTTGATTGCAATTATCAAGAGGCAACATTATCATAATTATTAGTTTTGACTGCTTACAGTTTATAGTTTTGATGATGGGATGTCCAATTTAATTTAATTTTGGCACCATAAATGGGTCAGTAAGCTGCAAACTCTGCTCCAGAGTGGTTTAGTTGGTAACCAGTTTGTTCTGGGTATAGCCAACTTTATACTTATATACTTATACTTTATACAGCATGAGTGAGTTCAGGACAAAAAGATGTTAACAAACTCAAAAATGGGGGAAAATTAGCCCATAGCCCCTTCTAACATTTTTAAAGATCTGAATATATCAAGTTATGAAGTTTATAACACCACTGAGTTTAATGGGGTTCTATGCTGTCTCTGCTGCAGAATGACCCAAAATACTAGTTAAAAACTTGCACCTATAGATACAAATCTATTTTATTTATTGTTACAGAATAACATCATATGAGGGTTTAGCGTATCACATTCACAAAGTAGTCTGTCTTTGAATGTAAAGCTGGCCATAGACGCAAAGATCCGAACGTTCGAGGACCTGGCACTAACCATTACGATTGAATAAAGTAGTATAAGAACAGATCAGCCGATGTTCTGCCCCTGACAGCAATCGTACGAAAGTTTAAGTCCGACAAAAGCTGGTGACAGTCTCCCACTGAAAATCGCACAATCGGCAATACATGCAGAGAAATTATCGGCAGCCGACAGAAATCTTTTAACCTGTCCAATTGACAAAACGACCGATCTCCGTGGGACGAAAAATGTCGGGAGTCTCCACACACAGTCGGAAAATCGTACGGATCCTCGGTTTGTACAATCGGATCTTTGCGTCTATGGCCAGCTTAAGTGTCAAAGCTGCCTTGTAACTTGTCTCAGCAGAGGCATTCTTAGAACGTGACCTCTAAATGTGGTAGCAATCTTATGTATGAATACAGTTATACAGGGAAGGACATACAGTGTATAGCTCAAAGGATCTGAAAAATATTCAAGTGTGACTCTCCAACATCTCATTCCAAAACCAAGGGTATAATTATGAAGTTGGTGTTCTCTTTGGTACTATAACAGCCTGTACTCTTCTGGCAAGGCTTTGGTCAGGACTGGCTCACAGTAGGTGTCCCAAGTACTTCTTCAGGGGTCTTTAAAATTATATTTGTCTCATCTTTTTCCTTATTGGCTTGTTGTATTTTTACCAATGCAAGCATTATATATGATGTTATGTTGCCTGACTTGTTACCCGTGTCCCTGACAATCTTAGCCTGATCCTCCTGGATGTTTTACCCTTGGCGTATCCTCACTTGTATGAAAAACTTAAACAAAATTTAGAGTGCTTAAAGGAGAAGGAAAGCTATGGAGGCATTTTATTGGTAATAGATTAGCTGCAATAGTGCAAGCTAGAATGCTATATTTATTATGTAGAATGTTTTACCATACCTGAGTATAAAGCTCTAGAAGCTCTGTTTGTTTAGGATAGAAGCTGCCATATTAGCTTGGTGTGACATCACTTTCTGCCTTAGTCTCTCCCAGCTCACTTATAACTCTGGGCTCAGATTACAGCAGAGAAAGGAGGGGGTAGAGGAGCAAATTGAGCATGCTCATGCCCGGGGCAAGGAGGTTTCAGATGAAGGCAGGAAGTCTGATACAGAAGCCCATGTGTACACAACAAGGAAAGAAATGCTGTGTTCCTTTTGACAGGGGACTCAGAGCAGCATTACTTTGAGGGTTTACTGGTATATTTAGGTGGAACTTTCTGATAGGGCTATTTAGTTTTAACCTTTCCTTCTCCTTTAAAAGTAAGTGCTGTAGCAGTGGGGACTGTGAATTACACATTTCCCCATAGCTGATAAATTTGTAATACTGGCAAGGATCAACCATAACTAGGCTAGGAGTTGACCAATTCAGTCCCCAGTGGTAAGGACAGGGCCTCTTTTTTTTCCCTAGTGACTAGTGTCACCCAAGGCAGCAGCAATTAGAATGTTATCGTAGGAAGTTTCGGGTCCAATACATTTTATTACTGTAATTTAGTAGTTTAATATGTCTGGTATAAATCTCTTTATGTGAGCCATCATAAGAGCAGTTGTTCTAGTATGATTAATAACACCTGAGCACTGCAAATAATATTATGCCACACAATGGACCCTTAGATCTTGTACCAAATTAATGACCTAATATTTTATTAATACAGAGAATATATTTTTGATAGTCTTTACAATATTTTATTTTTTAAAAAAAGGGAACGCGCTCATAAATTGCCATCACTGCTGCTAATCATTGTAATCATTGACCTTTTCAGTAAATTCCCTTTGCCAAGATAAGTAGAGGGAGCATGAGAATAACCCACTTTGTTGCCCTTGTTTATTTATTATTGTTAAAAACGTGTCTATTTTATTAATTATTTGCTTTTCTGGAGGGGGTGGGGGGTTCACAGGCTCTCCTTTGAGAAGGTACAAATTAGCAGCAGTGCCATGATCTTTCAATACTCAACCCATAGAAAAAACAAGGTTAGAGTTAAAGAAAACAGCATTTTTTAAGTCTCATAGTGCGCCAGACTGAGCGTAGAATTGGCCAAAGAACATATATGGTTTAAGAGGAGAGGGGATTCTTTCCACTGACATAAAGTGTTGGGATTTAAAGTAACGTGAAAAGAATCTAAATGTAAAGGAGAAACCATTAAAGCACATTTTTAACATTTACACTGTTGCTGCCAAAATATGCTTCTAATTTAACTAATTATTTTAGCATCTGTATCTGCTAGGATGACCAAATTGTGTTTTTTCCTTATATTGCTATATTATTTTTATCTTAGTAACCAAAGGATCTATTATCCAGAATGCTTGAGACATGTGGTTTTCAGGATAAACTTAGTTATAAAAAACATTTAAAGGGATACTGTCATTTTTTTTCAAAATGAACCAGTTAATAGAGCTGCTCCAGCAGAATTCTGCACTGAAATCCATTTCTCAAAAGAGCAAACAGATTTTTTTATATTCAATTTTGAAATGGGGCTAGACATATTATCAATTTCCCAGCTGAAAAAATGTCTAGCCCCATGTCAGATTTCAAAATTGAATATAAAAAAATCTGTTTGCTCTTTTGAGAAATGGATTTCAGTGCAGAATTCTGCTGGAGCAGCACTATTAACTGATGCGTTTCGGAAAAAAAAACATGTTTTCTGATGACAGGATCCCTTTAAACATTAAATAATCCTAATAGGATTGTTCTCTGCCTATTTGGATTCATGCATCTTAGTTACCATCAAGTACACTGAATTGTTTTAATATTACAGAGGGAAAGGAATTTTTTTTTACAAATTTAAAATTATTTGCTGAAATGTACTCTATGGGAGATGGCCTTTTTGGAATATGACAACTGACATTAAAGAAATGCCCCAGCTTTCAGCCAATTGCCGTATTGACCTCAACCTTGACTGTAGTGCAGGGGTCCCCAACCTTTAACTGTAAGCCAAACATTAGTTGGGGAGCAATACAAGTATGAAAATAGTTCCTGGGGTGCCAAACATGGGCTGTGATTGGCTATTTGGTAGCCCCTATGTGGACTGGCAAACTAGAAGAGGCTCTGTTTGGCAGTAAATATCTTTTTATGCAACTAAAACTTGCCTCCAAGCACCTGATTTGAAGCCACTGGGAGCAACATCCAAGGGTTTGGAGAGCAGCATGTTACTCACAAGCCACTGGTTGGGGATCACTACCTAAGTGACTCACCCACAGACCACCTCTCATCCATGACATCACATAAGCTACCTCCTTATGTCACTGACCTGCCCCCTGTGCGAACTTCAAAAAGCCAAAAGGTGGCAATTCTACTCCTATCGTTTTAAGTAGCATAGCTTTAGCCACAGAGTCCTGCCCTCTTCTGATAGCATTGAAGGGGATGGACAGTCAAGTCCATTCTCAACCTCCGGCCGGCTGGGGCTTGAGTGGATGGGGACATGCACATCACTACTGATTACTAAACCTTTTTGTAAAATCCAAGAAGAGGATGCCATTATGCAGTGGTTGTGTATATTTATTGGGTCATATATGTACAGAGTTATGTATAGTGTAGATAAAGTAAACAAGAGGAAAAACTATAATGCAGAAACTTATTAAACTAGAAGATTTTACTTCCTGCATTTTATATACAGTCAATGGGAACTTATTCCTGTCAATTTCTATTACTTGTGACCTTCCACCCTGAGTCCATGTGCTCCTTCCATAACCTGCTCTGCTGAATATTTTGTAAATACCTTACGGAGCGCATATGCTTTGAAGAGGATGGGTGATTGGCAGGATGATTAAAGTGCATAAATGGCGAAGTAGGGAGACAGTAGGATCAGTTATTTGGAGGAACCTTCTTCAGGGTCAGGCTGATTTTAAACAGATGCAGAGGATAAGTAAATTTCAGCTAGAATTCAATATGCCAAACGTGATACCGACATCTTTAGGTTCAGGTAAAATAATATTTATCGATGCTTAGACATATTCCTATTACCTAGAGTCTCTATAGTACCTGAGAAAGTGGTTCTCACCTTGAAATCTTAGATTTGGGTGCAGAAGGTGAGAATTTCTTTGTCTTTTCATATAGTCTGTACCATTGACAGGAGGCAGAAATTATTAATGTGAGAAGTTATAGACACATTTAGGTCAATGTCATGCAGGTTAAATCAGGGCATTTTGTCATCACTACAATTTTTTCAGGCCTTTGACTATATTCATGAATAAATGAGGGGCCAGTTTGCCATTGCTTACCTTCCTATTTCCCTGTTACAGTTCCTAGTTAGCCTTAGATATATGACCCTCTCTCTGTTATTAAATTGTCTCCCAATCATTCTGGGCCTTTAAATGGCAGACTGGGTGTTTCTACTGGCGGAGAAGTGCTTCCGACTGCTTTGGTTGCCTTCAATTAAAATGAATGACAACTGATGACAGGTGGCTTCCATTCAAGTCTATGGCATGCAGCCCAAGCAGCGACAGGCATTTTTCTGCAAGCGAAGCAAACTATTAGTTTGCCAGAGGCTTTAGCATGTTCAAAGTGGACTAAACTGAGCTTGTTTTCCCTCTTGGTTGTGGAGATTCTTTACCTTTCAACCTCCAGATGTGATTTGCTTTTCATTCTCTTCCCTTAATTTACTTTTCTACTTTTACTTTTCATAGATGTTTTCATTGGATTAAGTTAGTCAGCTGCTGACAATCTTGATAACTTTAATGATTATTAAATATAATCACTGTTAAAATATAGTAAAATGCATTTTTGAACATAATAAATCTACAATTCCTTTTGGGTGATGAACCCAACATTGTATGGAGATCTGAGGCTGAAGTACCAGGAGATCAGAGGTTGAAGTACCAGGAGATCAGAGGCTGAAGTACCAGGAGAAGTACCAGGAGATCAGAGGCTGAAGTACCAGGAGAAGTACCAGGAGATCAGAGGCTGAAGTACCAGGAGAAGTACCAGGAGATCAGAGGCTGAAGTACCAGGAGAAGTACCAGGAGATCAGAGGCTGAAGTACCAGGAAATCAGAGGCTAAAGTACCAGGAGATCAGAGGCTGAAGTACCAGGAGATCAGAGGATGAAGTTCCAGGAGATCAGAGGCGAAAGTACCAGGAGATCAGAGGTTGAAGTACCAGGAGATCAGAGGTTGGAGTACCAGGAGATCAGAGGCTGAAGTACCAGGAGAAGTACCAGGAGATCAGAGGCTGAAGTACCAGGAGAAGTACCAGGAGATCAGAGGCTGAAGTACCAGGAGAAGTACCAGGAGATCAGAGGCTGAAGTACAAGGAGAAGTACCAGGAGATCAGAGGCTGAAGTACCAGGAGAAGTACCAGGAGATCAGAGGCTGAAGTACCAGGAGAAGTACCAGGAGATCAGAGGCTGAAGTACCAGGAGAAGTACCAGGAGATCAGAGGCTGAAGTACCAGGAAATCAGAGGCTAAAGTACCAGGAGATCAGAGGCTGAAGTACCAGGAGATCAGAGGATGAAGTTCCAGGAGATCAGAGGCTGAAGTACCTGGAGATCAGAGGCTGAAGTACCAGGAGATCAGAGGCTGAAGTACCGGGAGATCAGAGGCTGAAGTACCGGGAGATCAGAGGCTGAAGTACCGGGAGATCAGAGGCTGAAGTACCGGGAGATCAGAGGCTGAAGTACCGGGAGATCAGAGGCTGAAGTACCAGGAGATCAGAGGATGAAGTAGCAGGAGATCAGAGGATGATGTAGTAAGAGCCACATGTTTTTTGCTGAAGAGGGTTTGACATAGAGCATCTATGTTTCCTATACTGTTACAAATCACAGGAAGACAACACTTGAACATTTAACAGGGGTCCTGGCATGCTCTAAAAAATACATTGCAATTAGTTTTGCCACCTGTCCTGTTTTTCAACCAAACAATCTGATTTTACATGGATCAAACTGGCTGCCCTGGCTTCAAAGCAATTCATTGGGGCACTCGATCTAAGAGGGTTAAAGTTATGGAGCATCAGGAAGTGCAGTCTGCATCAGTGATACAGGTATGGGACCTGTTATCCAGAATGCTTAGGACCTTGGGCTTTCCGGATAATGGATCTTTCTGTAATTTGAATCTTCATAGCCGAAGTCTACTAGAAAATCATGTAAACGTTAAATAAACCCAATAGGCTGGTTTTGCTTCCAATAAGGATTAATTATATCTTAGTTGGGATCAAGTGCAAGCTACTGTTTTATTATTACAGAGAAAAAGGAAATCATTTTAAAGATTTGAATGATATGATTATAATGGAGTATCTGCCTTTCCGTAATTCAGAGCTTTCTGGATATCAGGTTTCCAGATAATGGATCCCATTCCTGTACTCCATGTGGAGAGCCGCATTCTCTTGGAAGCAATACTGAGGGGGGCTCATTTGCACCCCAGGTGTTGGAAAATAGTTCCTATGATATTAAGTGCTGCAGGCTGACAGTTGCTGCACTAAATACTCGTCCTAAGTGTCGGTTGTCCCTAATGTCTGCTTCCGCTAATGTTTTATTTTTCTTCTGTTTGTAAATTACAAACTTGTGTTCTTTGGGCCTTTCTATTAGCGATAATGCTACTGTACCACTTGGCAAAACACAAGGGCGATATATTTCCACGAAAAGACTCCCCCCCCCGTTTATTTTTATTAAAGTCTTTTCTATATTCTGATTTTCTGAAAAAGATTTTGAGAAACCGCTAAAGATACAGATCTCCAAATATTTATACAAACAAATTGTAACCAGAGAGAGCGTGTTTATACGCTAGTGAGAGGACATTTATGCCCTGTGCCAACCGCTGGAAGCACCGAGTACGAAGAGAAGGTTTGTATAGCGTAGGGTTACGTTTTTCATGGCAGTGCTAATGTCATAGAGATTCAGGCATTACATCTCATTAATAAAATATTATAGTTAACATGTAAAATCAAGGGGGCAAATTCACTAAACGGCGAAGCGCCTAACGCTAGGGTGAATGCGCCAGCGTAGCGCATTTTTGTTAATTTGCCGATTCACTGGCGTAAATTCGCTAGTGTTACTTCACACCCTTACGCCTGGCGAATTTGCGCAACGGACGTAACTACGCAAATTCATTTTTGCGCGAATTATTCTGAACACTACCTTTTACGCCAGACTTCCTTCGCCACCTCAGACCAGACGAAGTGCAATAGAGTAGATAGGGATTGCTTCAAAAAAAAGTTAACATTTTTTCTAAGTCCCAAAAAACGCTGGCGTTTTTTCATTTTTTATGGGTGATAGGCTGAAAAAGATAGAAATTTTTTTAGGGGCTACCCTCCTTCTCCCCTACATTTCCTAACTCATGGCAACTTAACTATACAGTGGGCACATGTGTAGGGCAAAATAAAAATTTTATTTGCGGTTTTGAAGGTTTCCCAGGCTTGTGTAGTGCTGCTACATATACCTCCATTGTAACTTCAATTTGGTGCCGTATGCAAATTAACCATTGTGTAACTTCGCTTTGCTTGGCGAATTAACGCTAGCGCAACTTCGCAACCTTACGCTTCCCCTGAGCGCAACTTTGGATTTTAGTGAATTTGCGTAGCGCTGGCGAAAATACGACTGGCGAAGTGCGGACGCTGGCGCAACAACGAATCTTAGTGAATGTCCCACACGATGTCCATCTTACAGTGTCTTATGTTACTTTGCCTTTACAGTTAAACGTTGTGTAACGCTGTCCTCCTGATTCACTTATTCAGACTAAAAATAATAGCAGAGCAATGCAGTGTGGCTCTCCGGGGATTATTAGTGTTTTTGTAGACAGCAGACACTAGAAATGGGGGGGGGGGAAAGACAATTTGTCCTTTTTACCCCGATTAATCCCACTGGGAATTCAAACATGTGCTGTGAATTGATATTGACTTATGCCAGGTTATGTCCCCGCACAAGGTTTATGCAGGAAGCACCGCTGTATTCTTGGACGACAGTTTGATCGCTCGCGCTCATGATGGATAGCTTATAGTGCATGCTACTGTTGGACACTCTGCTACTGTTTGTTTACTGGTTTAATGAAGCGAGCCACAAATAACTTGCATCCGACGACTACCCTTCTTTATAAATATGAAGAAAAACCCACAATAATGTTGCACGTCTCTTGCAATGTTTCATATTGACAGCCAGCTCCCTCCAAATTATTCACCTCTTGCGTAATGCCATTTTATTTCTCTCTTTTTTTTTTTATGGGACGTTTGAAAATATAAGCCTTAATTGAGCAGTAAATTACATAGAAATATTTCAAAGGAACCATAGTTCTGTTCCTCCGGACCACCCCATTCATTTTTCTGGAAGTTGTTCCTATTGGTGAGTCATTTCATTCGTTGGCTAGCATCGGTGGAAATGGAAAAACCATTAAGTCATGGAATGTGTGCTTTATTTTGTCCCTAATAAAGAAAAAATATATATATATGGTATGAGCTTAGCATAGCATAAGCATGTAGGCTTTTGACAAGCTGAATTGTGTACTGCTTATACTTGTTTTATTTATTGGCCTTTGAAGTCCACTTTGATAATTTGATGAATGGTCCTCTGAAAAAAGTTAGGGTTCCCATTTACTCCACGACAGGCAAGCCATCGCACAGAACTGTTAAGTTAAATTAATGAGATTACATTTTCTGTTTTATTTTCATTTTATAGGTCTGTATGAGATCTTGGCTACGCTACCGGCCCAGCTGCAGCCACATGTGGACAGCCAGGAAGACCTGACCTTCCTTTGGGATATGTTTGGTGAAAAAAGCCTCCATTCACTGGTGAAGGTAAACCACGTTTAAATGCCGTTCTTGATTCAAAAGACACATCATTATGCATTATTGCTGAATGTGCTCAGGACTCGTAAAACCTCAGGCTACGAAGTAGAGATAGCAGAAAGCAGGGCATCGTGGATTTGTTCATGGATTCTAGAACTCTTTTCCTTTCTTCAGTTTTTGTGTGTGTGTGTGTGTGTGTGTGTGTGTGTGTGTGTATATATATATATATATATATATATATATATATATGTATATATATATACATATATATATATATATATATGTATATATATATACACATACATATAATATAGAGAAATGTATATAGATATATAGTATACCGTATATACTCTAATTTACCTAAGAAAACTGGAAAAATGTATTGACTCGTGTATAAGCCTAGGGGCCCCATGTCAGATTTGAAAATGTGAATATCGAGACATAAAAGTCAGCTCATTTTTACATTTAAAAGAAATGATTTAACAGATAAAATCATATTGAGAAGTTTGTAGACAATTTTGAGAAAAAGGAGTAACAAAAACTATGGAACAGAAAACTATGAAATCAGAGGCTGCACACTACCTCCCCACCACCCGCACGGGGCCCCCAGCCACAAATTCCCCTCTGTCCCCCCTTCTCCCCCAGTGCTTACCTTCTTCATGTGTATTACAGCTGCTATTGAGTGGGGGAGGTCAGGAAGGAATGAAGGCAAGAAGCAGCTCTGCCAGCCGCAGGAGTGGATCTGGGCTGACGAGGCCCTGGGGGCCCACCTAATGTTCCCTCTTATTCCTTCTCGGCTATACGCTCATTCCGCGGCCCCAGCAGGACTGTCTGTGACTGACTGTCACGATCGCCGCCCGGAGCAGGTCCAGGAGCTCCGGGCGGCGCGTTCTTCCCTGCCGGCGTTCGCTCCCAAAATGGCGGCGCCCATGGCCGCCACGTCAGTCAGTCACAGACAGTCCTGCTGGGGCCGCGGAAGGAGCGTATCTATGGTATGACCCGCGTATAAGCCGAGGTTGAGTTTTTCAGCACATTTTGGGTGCTGAAAAACTCGGCTTATACGCGAGTATATACGTATATCAAAATGACCCACTTACTCATAAGGCTGGAGGGAACTTTCTGTCTATGAGCTCTAAGCTTAACCTCCAAACTGCTTTACATAAAGTACAGGTATGGGATATGGATAAAGTTATCTCAAAAGCTCTGATCTACAGAAAGGCCGTCTCCCATGGACTCCATTTTATCCAAATAATCAGAATTTTAAAAAAATGATTACCTTTTTCTTTGTAACAGTAGCTTGTACTTGATCCCTACTAAGAAATAATTAATCCTTATTGGAAGCAAAACCAGCCTATCTGGTTTACTTAATGTTTACATGATTTTGTAGTATGGAAAGATCTGTTATCCAGAAAACCCCCAGGTCCCGAGCATTCTGAATAACAGGTCCCATACCTGTAGTTAGGGTTGAGTCACAAAAATGTGTCATTTTCTCACATTTTTAATTTTTAACTCTTCATCAGAATTTCAAGTAGGCGATTTCTTACTTTTTCTTACATCAGTTTAAGAATAAATTTTATATATTATATTGGGCAAGGCAAAATTGTATGGCGTTTTTTCTTGGACAGTGATCCCTAACCAGTAGCTCATGTGGAACAGGCTGCTCATCAACTCCTTGGATATTGCTCCTAGTGACCGCAAAGCATGTGCTCATTTTTGGATTTCTGATTTGGAGGCAAGTTTTGGGGGCAGTATGATCATGTTTATTTCTAAACAGAGCCTCCTGTAGGCTGCTAGTCCACACAGTGGCTACCAATCAGCCAATCATATCCCGTATCTGACATCCCAGGACTTTTTTCATACTTGTGTTGATACCCAAATCTTTTTACATATTAATGTGACTCATGGGTAAAAAAAAGGCTGGGAACCTCTGCTCTTGGCTAAACCTCATGCTGACTTTGGTTTTCCAGAAAAACTCTTTGCAATGTGTCCATTATCTGTAGCTGTAGTAGTCCTAGGAACAATGGAGGTACAAAGCCTCATGACTCCTTCCAACATTATAACAATAATTACAGTATAAGCCAAGCCTTCAACTCAGTAATGCCCATAACCCTTCATCATGTTTTCCTCAAACTTCCATCCATCTTTTTTAAGACTCCAAATATGGACAGTTGCCATGATGAAAGGATATGTAATGCTTTCATCCAAATCATTAATCCTTCCATCTGTACATTGTGATGACAGGTTCTCCCATTGGGTTGTATTTCAGAGCTTTCTGAATCCCAAACCTTTGACTGTACTCTTACTTATATGGTGGTGACATCCATAAACCTTGACCTTCTCTTTGCCCAGCCCATCAGTTGAGCTCCTGCCGTTAAGAGGTTACAGCAGCGTGCTAACAGCAAATGCTTATAAACATGCCTTTATGTTTGCTTGTTCTTGTTTGGGTGAGGATAATACGAGTAAAATAGCACAGTGCAATGCTGACTCCTGCATGGTTAGCATTAAGAACTTGGAGTTAAGCTTAAATAAATAAATGTTCACAGAGAAAAATTATAAGGAATATATATATATATATATATATATATATATATATATATATATATATATATATATATATGGATTTCTCTTTTGAGGTCCCACATGGCAGTGTTTCAGTAGCCACATTCATTTAAAATAATTTCCTTTAACAAAGTCAACTGAAACTCTAGTAAGTTGTTTCTTTTGATGGCTTCATTCCATAGAAACAGTGCCTTTCATATACGCATACGTAGCATGGAAACATGAGGTAAATGTCTGTCCAAAGTGAAAGCCGCTAGATAATTATTTCTGTGGGAAAGTTCATTGAATTATAACAATTGCCCGCCTGCTTAAGGAAAGGAGTCCTTTCTTAATCTACTCAAATGTGCCGTTTTACTAGAGAGTAAGCCTATCTAAATATACACGTACAGACTGTGTTACTGGAGAGTGATCCTTTTTTAAACAAACACAAATGTACCCTATCCCTAGAAATTACACAAAAGTTGCATCTAACTAACGTAGTCCGTAGTAAAGTGGCATTTATCTCTTTAAACATTGTTAAAAAATACTTTTAGCTAGACTTCCCCTTTAACAGCAAGCGGAAAAGGATTAGAATAGCATGATGAGTAAAAAAATAAATATGGGCATAAATAAAATATGAAACTGGTTATGTGTTCTACAAAATACAGTAAATATTTAGTGAATTTATTTGTAAAGTGATTTCTTCTAAAAACATGGTTACTATTCTAAAGGACACAGAATATTTACCCTATGTATAGTAATAGCATATATAGTGACACTGAGGTTTAAAATGTCGCCCGGCAACAAATCACCTCTTCCGCGGGGCGACTCCCCGCACCGCCTCCCCTGCTAGAATGTATATCGCCGGCGGGATAGCACTCGGAGCTCTTTGTTTTCATAAGTCGCCTGAAGTTTCCTCGTGAGGCAACTTGGGCGACTTAGGAAAACAAAGTGCTCCGAGTGCTATCCCGCCATCTATTTACATTCTAGCCGGCAGAGGAGGCGGTTCGGGAGATTAGTCGCCCCGAAGAAGAGGAGATTTGTCGCCGGACGACTAATCTCCCCAGATAGCATTGTGTGCCTCTACCCTTACTGTTATGTATTGTGTATTTTATCCAATATGCATGAGACTTGGGGTATTGTGGATAAGAAGACCAACCGCAATATATAAGAATATTATTTTAAGGGGACTTTCAGCTGTAAAATGCTCCCGTATATTTGCCCAAAACAATTGAATTCTTGCAATATTGGTTTAATTTCAACATTTCCCTGTGGATAAGAGAGCACTTGACTATATTTTACAACCTTCGGAATTGAACATTATATTTTCCACCCCCACTTGGCTAATAAACTCCTGATTCGATTGCAAGCGAGAAATTAGTGTGTTGTGCCCAGACTAAAACTAATTCATCAAAGTGAATTCTGCATTGTGAACAGAACGGTAAAACAATTATGGGTGACCAGAGGGGATAGGCAAAAAGTGTCCAATGATCAGTGCATGTGTATTTTTGTTGGGAGGCGTGTGTCCAAGGTTAGAGTTGAAACAGATTGTCAAATCAGTAATTTTAATCTTTTTTTTCCCCCCATATTGAAAACAGATTAGTCCCATCAGTCTGGCTACGTTTTTTCAGACTGTGGTTACTGCTAAAATATGCACACACTCTCAGCCTGTATCTCAGGGGGGTAAAGGTTAAGTAAAATAGCTGTAAATAAAAAAGTGTGGAGAGGGTGAGAAAGCTTAAGATAAATAATAAGAACATTGGGAATTTGGTTAATAGTAGCAGGGGCTGGTTGTGGGTAGAATGGGTAAGATGTTCAGCTCCTCCATGTAGATGCGATTAGGACTAATAACTGGATGTAAATATACAAGAACATTTTTAGGGAATCCATACTGCATACACTGCCTGGAGAAACTGGACAATATAATCAACACTCCCCCAATTGGCCCTAGCCATTCCTGTACATACCCCAGTCAACCCTGAGAGCACAACCACTTTTAGACAAGCTACGGGGGTTCCATTTGGGGCTGTCCCATACATCCCAACATATTGGAAACAGAATGAGGAACAAAAAGATTTGGCGTGCGGAGTGTGGCAACATTTTGACCGTGCCCATTTTATGGCCATACCCCGTAATTACAAAATTTGCCAGGTTATGAAAGTTTGAACACATTTCTGTGATTTTTATGTGCTATTAAGGTTTTACTAATGAAGGTGAATTGTCCTTTAAGATGTGAGTTCTCCCAAGAAACCTCCTTATCTAAAACTGGTACAAAAGCATCTATCTATTCTAGGCTCTTTGCCAAAAGCCAGTTAAGTTAGAAACATTGTATCTTTTTCTGGCTGTGCAGTACAGGAGATCCGATAGAAAGTCAGGACATTTCAGTACAAATGCTGGACTGCAGGTTGAGCTGTCAAAAGCCAGACTGCTCAAAACGGGACAGTTGGGAGGTATGCTGTCCCTCAAAAATCAGAACCATTCATATAGGAATTTTCTCCATAACTTAATCTAAAGGTTATAGGATTTTTTTTTTCTAAAACACATCAATTAATAGTGCTGCTCCAGTTGACATCTGCTCTGAAATCTGTTTTTCAAGAGAGCAAACAGATTTTTTTTATATTTAATTTTGAAATCTGACATGGGGCTCAACATATTGTCAGTTCCCAGGTGCCCCCATACATGTGACTTGTGCTCTGATAAACTTCAGTCACTATTTACTGCTGCATTGCAAATTGGAGCAATGTCCTTCCCATCCCTTTCCCACTGAGCAGCTCCCTGGTAGATACAATAACAACACTCAATAGTAAAAATTCAAGTCCCCCTGCAGCTCCTTCAGTTACATTGAGTAGGAGTAACAATAGCTTTTTTGAAAGCAGTTACATCATGAACCGATGGCTCTTTCTGAAAGCACACGACCAGGCAAAATGACCTGAGATGGCACCTACACACCGATATTTAAACTGATAAAATACACTTGTTGGTTGAGGAATGAAATTTTACACGACAGAGTGAATTATTTGCAGTTTAAACAATGTAATTTAGAAACACAACTACACCATAAAAATCACAACAGAACCCCTTTAAAATACTTGTTACAGTAAAAAATAAAATGATTAATCTTTCTCGACACACTACATATATTTTTATTATTTACATATATAAATCTTTTCTCTCAAGTAGTGGTGGTGGTTTTAAAGCAGTACATTTGTCACTGCCCCTTGTATTCGGCCATCTTTTATTTGTGGTCAGAGCTAAAGCTGTTCCTGACGGCTATCAATTGAACTTAAGGATATATATATATATATATATATATATATATATATATATATATATATTGCTGAGCTGAGTTGTATTTGGTCAGGGTTATAGCATATGTGTTAAAAATAAATATCCTAATGTAACTCTTAACTGGTACCTTCAGCATGAATGTAGGATACTGCAACTGAATGGGATAAATAAATGTAAGCCTTCCGGTAATTCATGCATTCAGTAGAGATAATTGTGCTTACATACTTACTAGAACTCTTGTCATCATTGCCGCCATTCCATTTCTTTTCCCATTGACTATATTTCCACTTTTGTGTGGAACGCCTTTTTTTCTGTAGCTATGCTATGTAGAAATATTCATTAAGGAATATTGGCCTGGAACATAGTATTTGTACCTGGATAGAGAACTGGCTAAAAGATAGACTATAAAGAGTGGTGGTAAATGGAACATTTTCTAATTGGACCAGTGTTGTTAGAGGAGTACCGCAGGGCTCTGTACTAGGTCCCTTGCTTTTCAACTTGTTTATTAATGACCTGGAGGTGGCCATTGAAAGATTCCATGCAGGATGCTGCCACTTTGCAGAGTGATTTGACTAAAACTGGGCAGCAAACTGGAAAATGAGGTTCAATGTTGATAAATGCAGGTTATGCACTTTGGCAAAAATAGTATAAATGCAAGTTATACACTAAAAGGCAGTGTGTTGGAAGTTTCCTTAAATGAGAAGGATCTAGGGGAAACAAGTTGTCTAATTCTGGGCAGTGTCATTCTGTGGCTACTAAAGCAAATAAAGTTCTGTCTTGTATAAAAAAAAGGGCATTAACTCAAGGGATGAAAACATAATTATGCCTCTTTATAGGTCCCTGGTGAGGCCTCATCTGGAGTATGCAGTGCAGTTTTGGACTCCAGTTCTTAAAGGAGAAACAAATCCCTTATTAAAAAAAAAAAAAAAAACCCTACCCCCCATAGTCGGAGTTAACGGCAGCCATCTTCAGGGTCATCGGTAATCTGAGAATGAGAACGGCGAAGCGGGCACATGCGTGGAAATTATTGACGGAAATTGCAGAAGCGAGGAAAGAAGACACGAAGACCAAGAAGATGGCTGCCGTGAACTCAGATCCCTGAATCTGCACCGAGGGGCAAGTAAAAAGCTGGGGGCATTTGCCCGGGGTAGCAGCTAGGCTGGGAGGTAGGGGGGTCTATGTGGGGTGGGGGGGTAGGGTTTTTTTCTAATAAGGGGCTTGTTTCCCCTTTAAGAGGGATACAATTGGTTAGGTTGGAGACTGTCAAGGTTGTTTTCTGAAGTACATTAGAGGACATTATAGACAAATAGCAGGGGACCTTTTTACCCATAAAGAGGATCACCGTACCAGAGGCCCCTCCTTCAGACTAGAAGAAAAGAAATTTCATATGAAGCAACGTAGGGGGTTCTTCACAGTCAGGACAGTGAGGTTGTGGAATGCACTGCCGGGTGATGTTGTGATGTTGATTCAGTTAATGTCTTTAAAAGTGGCTTAGATGATTTCTTGGATAGACATAATATCAAAGGCTATTGTGATACTAAACTCTATATTTAGTATAGATATGGGTGTATATAATTTATGTGGGTGTATGGAGGGGTGTGTATATGGATGCTGTCTATTATCTAAACTGTTACAGATAGACCATGTGCTTCTGTATCATTCATCCTTGATGTTTCCATAGAACATATGGAATGTCCAAACCTGGTGGCCTTTTGTTCCAGCTAAAGAAATAAATTTGCTGTCTACTGACTAAAATGTCTTTGAGATTTTTTTTTGCCCTTGGTCTTGACTATTTCAAGTATAAATTGGAACAGATGAAATTTGTTAAAATTTGAAGGCTCGCACGGTTGCCAGAGTTTCTAAAAAGGAACAACAGATCACTTGGTATTCATTAAACTCAGGTATCGTAAAGGGACGTCTTGATTTATAACTGCAGGAATTATACATTTATCACAAACATGGGAGCACTTTCCACTTACATATCATTACAGTGTAATCCAGTTTGCCGGAATTAAAAGATTGTAGATGAAATCTTTGAAGTTGCAGTAAAAAATACATCCCGCTTTGGAGTCAGAATGCTAATTATCCAAATATGTTTGTGTAGGGCAAGTTCTAAAGAAAAATGAAATAATAGAAACCACGTTGCTAAGGATAGAGACACAAGTTCAAATCTGGGGAGATTTAGTCGCCCAGCAACTAATTTCCACCAAACTGCCTCCCACCGTCTAGAATCGAAATCGCCGACGGGATGGCACTCGAAACTCTTTGTTTTCCGAAGATGCCCGAAGTCTCCTCGTGAGACAACTTTAGACGACTTCAGAAAACGAAGCACACCGATTGCCATCCCGCCGGAGATTTACATTCTAGCCGGCGGGTGGCAGTTCGGAGAGATTAGTAGTCCCGAAGAAGAGACTAATCTCCCCAAATCTGAGCTTGTGTCTCTGCCCTAAGAGTTGCCTTTCTTTAGGTGCTCCCTTGTTGGGGATCCTTATTGGAGAGGCTGCTTGGATAGGGAGGGGGAAATAGGCTTGTCCTTTGGATTTAGCATTATCTATTTAATTCACTACATACTCTTAAAAAATTGGCACTATGTGGTTTACTTGGGTTTGAAAAGCAGAAGACCATGCTGACTGTCCCTATTAAGTTGAAATGATTTCAACATGGGTACATTCGTATTATTTTCCTCTTCTGGTAGGAGATGATTAATGACCACTGTTAATTGAGCCATGGCTTTTAATTATGAACTTGAGAGGATCTCTCCTGGTACAAATAATTCAAATATACCGCTCCTTACAAGCGAGTCTTGACCGTGACTGTAGTTCCCTGCTAACGTGCAGAAGCTGTCTGGCATAGCGCGCTGCTATTGAGAGAAGACCAAAACGCTGCAGGAGAAGAGAGAGAGAGAATTTATAGGGCTAGAGTTGAGGTATTTGGCATTCAGGATGATGAGGTACTCCAGAGAGATCGTCTGACACCTCATATCATTGTAGAGCGGCTGGAGCCATTTCAAGTTGACTTTGTGCCTGAAATCCACAAAAGAACGCCTGTGCCTCCTGTCTACAAATACCAAGAGGAGCAGCATTTTTCTGCAGCAGGTTCTTTTTTTCAGCCAGTTGTTATCCAGTTATGTGGGGATATCCCAGTCTGTCTGTGTCACGTCTTTGTGCAGTTATTAATAGTAATAGCACAGTGAAATTAAAAAGGAATGCATTCAGTTACCCTAGAGTTGCCAAGCTCTACCTGAAACCATGCAAATCTGATACTATCCAGCTCATTCTTGATGTTTTAGTATTTGAATTCCTGGTCCTGGCTAGTAGCAACAACTCAATTAACATCTCCATGGGGCAAAGACCTTGCGCTAGACACATAAAATAAGAACTATGTATAGTTTTTTGTTGAGATGTCAGAAACTATTAATTGGTAAATATCTGGATACCTATTCATACAGAACAGTCCAAATGTGTTAACTTTGGTATTCGCCATAAACAAGCCAATATTAATTTTTTATGGATTTTCCTATTCTTTGTAATACAGGTATGGGATCTGCCATCCAGAAACCCTTTGTCGGGAAAGCTCTGAATAACGGAATGGCAGTCTCCCATAGACTCCATTTTATCCAAATAATCCAAATTTAAAAATGATTTGCTTTTTTCCCTGTAATAATAAAACAGTAACCTGTACTTGATCCCAACTAAGATAGAATTAATCCTTATTGTAATCAAAACCAGCCTATTGGGTTTATTTAATGATTCCATGATTTTCTAGTATACTTAAGGTATGAAGATCCAAATTACAGAAAGATGCATTATCTGGAAAGCCCTAGGTCCCGAACTTTCTGAATAACAGGTCCCATACCTGTAATCAATATCTTGATGGTCACCAAGATGCATTGATTTATATTGATGGCAAAACAGTTCTGGTTTTCTATGGATATTAAAAAATGTATATAGTTAAAATCATGCTCTAAACTTCTGTGAACAAAATGTCACATTCGGTTGTCCAGCCCACATGACTTCATGCAGTCTTGACTATATGCAGTCAATCCAATAAGCATCCAGCTGAAACCAAATACTGCAAAAAATGCTTGGATTTTGCCAACTCATGGATTTAGTGCAGCCCTAGTATGATATGGAAAACCAAATATCCAGAAAGCTCAAAATTATGGGAAGGCCATATCCCATGGAATCCAATCGATGCAAATAATTCTCTCAAAAGTCTGATCCAAATTTAGGGGAAAAATAACCCTTATGTGGAAAACACCAGGTAACATATATTCTAGATAATAGATGTCATAACTCTTCTAGTGAAGAAGATGGTTCCTTATTATCATCCTTTAGACCTGTGTTGTAGAGAGCTCTGTTGGCCATTCGTATTCTCCCCGTGAGTTTTCTTGGCATACACTGAAGAAACAGTGTGAATAAGAAACTCACTTTTGTGGAACTTTTTTTGAGGCACTGGCAATAGGATTGCATATTATGTATTTCCACTATCCCTCATTTGACTTTTGTTGTCCTTGCCATCATCCTATGTAGGACCTTGTAATCATGATTCTCTTCTTAGATACATTTACTAATAGCTTATGTCATAGTAAGCCTTGGAATAAAGTACTTTGGGCCCACCAGGTCACGTCTAGGCTCCCCAGGTTCCTCCACCAGTATATTTCCAAGTATACCAGTCGAACTCTGTCCAACCCTGTTTACAGTCAACAAAAGTTGCTGACCCTAAAACAGTGTGTTCATCAATCTGACATTTTACTATTCATTGTGTAGGGGCCCATAGGGGGTTAATCTGCCCCTATGGCTTTATGGCCCCTCCCTTTTCTTAGTGTGATTGGCCAAGAGGTGTAATGACAACTTCCTGCCACACTGCAATAGTGTGTGTAAGGAGTGGCCTCTTCCTCTTTGGCCTCTGGATGGTGATCCGGCTGGATGTGCCCGGGGGGGCCTGGGTACAGCTAGTCCCAGAAAGGCCTATGTGCTTTGGAGAAGACGTTGTGGACCAGGAAACCCTGTGAATGAGGACTAGCGAGAACAAGGTAGATTTGTAATAGTCTCTCTAGGAGAGAAAGGCAGAGAGGCGAGAGAGAAAGAGCAGCTGAAGCTCCAACAAGGATTTGCAGCAGGGAGTAGCTTCCCAGAGGCTTTGTGTAAGTGCCTACAGTGCAGGGACCTCAGTGAGGAGGGATGTTAGGTAGCAGGTGGCTTCCTGAACAGCGCACTGTATGGGAATGACGTACTGAATCTGCAAAATTGCCTAATGCCTGATGTGACTGTGTGTCATGTGCTAATACCTCATCTGTATACATGAGTAAACCTGGGGACATTGTCTTTGACTAATAAACAGTTCTTTGTTTGCATCATAAGAACCTCCTGGCGCCCAATCTTTTGTATGTTTTGTATGCACAGTAGCCTGAGGGTTGTAGTTGCACTGCACCTTAGAGGGAATGCTTCTACTTCCTGATCCTGAAGTGTGAATCCAATTGTAACCATGCTCTGCTCACTAGCTGGAAATCTGTGGTGTGGATAGCCCAGATCGGCGTTACATTTGTCTTCAAACATTTAAGAAAACCTAAATTTAGACACCGTCACTCTTAGCTGTCACATGGAACACATACAGTAGAGATCAAGACTCAGGAAGCAGATGGCACTTCTGAAAATGGGGTTTATTGGAGATCCTGCTGGTAACACCTAACGCGTTTCGGGAGTTATCCCTTAATCATATGATCAAGGGATAACTCCCGAAACGCGTTAGGTGTTACCAGCAGGATCTCCAATAAACCCCATTTTCAGAAGTGCCGTCTGCTTCCTGAGTCTTTGTCGTATCCACAGTGGGGACACTGTTTGACTGTGCACCTGAACCGAAGGGGGAAAGCGGTGAGCTTGTGCGGTCCTTATTTGTCTTTTTATCTATAGATCTACAGTAGAGATCACTTGGACTTTTCCATTAAAGGATCACTACAATAGCTAGAGTGCTTTAGATTCACTCAGAATATACCAAATGAATCCTGAATTATGGCAAATAATGTCACATCAGCAAAAGATTTGGTCAAAAGCCATGTATGTGCAGACAGGTAAACAGAATTTGCAATAGATCAGTAGATCCAAATCCTTATTAAGTGCCCCCGAAGGGGAGCTCAGAGTAGAGTCCTGCGCGGGTCCATATTTTGAAACCCATACCCTCAACCCAAACCCTCAAATCAACCCACATGGTGAACCCGCTTCTGTTCCTCCTACATGGCAGACCCGCATGGTAGGAAAAGAGTGACGACAAAGGAATTCAGTGACGCGTGACATCTAGTGATGGGCAAATAAAGTTGGCAGGCATGGATTTGGGTTGAATTTGGGTTGACTTTCCACTTTGCACCGAAAATTCGCCATGACAAATAAAAAATTTTTGCCCATCAAAATTATTTGGACGCCTATTGACTTCAATTTGTTTTGAAAATTTTTCAGCGAATCGAAACAGGACAGATTCGCCCATCACTAGTGACATCACTTCTCTCGGCTCTAGCGATTCACATTTCACGTAAAGGAGCCAGCCAAGGCAGAAAGTTAAACATTTTAATGTATGAATAGAAACACTCCAACCTAAACCAGACTCGATCTAGGGGGCACATAGAACAGGGGGTTCTCACTCAAAAACTGGTCCATGTGATGATATGATTTTCCGCCCACAACCCTGCCAGGTGATGGGTATTCCGCGGGAACCCAACCTGATGCAGGTCTCTAGCTCAGAGATTTGGAGGAGGCATAAAGTTCAGTTAAAGTTCAGTTACTGTATTTACAGGATCGGACTGGGCTGGCGGGGCACCGGGAAAAAAACGGGTGGGCCCATGGCTCTTGTGGGCCCCACCAGCCCAGATCCACTACCTGCAGAATCTCTCTCTCGCGACCTCCCTTTATCGGGCAGGTCGAGGCCAATATAAAGTGCGCACATGCACAGTGCAGGGGTGGCAGGCTCGGCAGGTGACGCGGCAGGGAGTCCAGCTCAGCAGGGGATGCGGCGGGGGCCCAGTTCAGCAGGGGACCTAGAGGGGGGGGGGCCTGCAACAAGGTTATCAAGGGTTAATTAACCCTCGATATTCGACTGCCGAATTGAAATCCTTCGACTTCGAATATCGAAGTCGAAGGAATTACCGCAAATAGATCGAACGAAAAATCGTTCGGTCGAACGATTAAATCCTTTGAATCGTTTGATTCGAAGGATTTTAATCCATCGATCAAACGATTTTTCTTTGACCTAAAAATTGTTCCAAAGCCTATGGGGAACTTAGGTGGCGAAGTAGGGGGTCGAAGTTTTTTTTAAAGAGACAGTACTTCGACTATCGAATGGTCGAATAGTCAAAGATTTTTAGTTCGAATCATTCGATTCGAAGTCATAGTCGAAGGTCGAACTAGCCAATTCGATTCAAAGTTTTTTTTATTCTACTGCTTCACTAATTAAAGATAATAATGATGGAAATAAAGATATCAACCAGTAGAACTTTCTGGCACCTCTTTATTTAATCTTTTTTTTCTGTCATGAATCCTAATTGGCCCCAGTGTGTCGTGTAGTCTGGTGTCTATCCCCGTCAGAAATGAATTTTTGGCAATGAGATGTTGTCAGTACTAGCAGCATATGCATCTGATGGGAGTGCTAACCGTAAAGAGTGCTCTCTGTATAACACGTTTTGTTATGTCTGGAAAATATTCTCAATAAAATGTCTAAATCTGAATCCGTTACTGGCAAACAGAGGAGAGCGAGGCCCACTTCTGCAATGTGTGTAAATATCCACAGGATGCAAAGTATACGTTTGGCAAGAGACGGGCGAGTGTATTTCCTGACTCTTAATGCCCTATAAGATGTTTTCACCTTCTGCCATCTGTGTTCTTGTTAATGTGGACATGCTTTAAAATCTCTGTGTGGCACTGCTGTTAAACGTGATGCCGAGCGATTGACTTATAGAGCCCTGGCTTGATTGAATTAGGGATGCACCGAATCCAGGCTTCGGTTCGGGATTTGGCCTTTTTCAGCAGGATTCGGATTCGGCCGAATCCTTCTGCTTGGCCGAACCGAATCCTAATTTGCATATGCAAATTAGGGGCGGGAGGGAAATTGGGTGACTTTTTGTCAGAAAACAAGGAAGTAAAAAATGTTTTCCCCTTCCCACTCTGGGAATTGGCATATGCAAATTAGGGTTCGGATTCGCTTCGGTATTCGGCCGATTCTTTCGTGAAGGATTCGGGGGTTCAGCCGAATCCACCAAAGTGGATTCGGTGCATCCCTAGATTGAATATGTGAGAAAACAGCCAAGCCCTGCTTGTTTACCTTGAAATCTGTACAGAATTTCATATCGAACAGGTTTCTTTCAACATAATCTTCTATCCAGCTCTCAGTGCCACCCCAATATCTGTAGCTGCTCTTGCTGCCAGCTGTACTGATCTGCTGAAATATCTTCCTTGGCATCTTCTGCCTTTCTGAGCTCCATGACCAGCCTTAAGGTCACCATACACTGCTGATATTATAGGTCCTTTAAACATTTTATCTGCCTGTGTATGGGGGCGTCACGTGGTTCTTCCCGATCTATATCTGGCCACGATATAGATCGGGAAGGTTTAATTTTTCTGCCGACAGACCCGTCGGAGCCCATTGCTCCTCTTTGAGGGGCCGAATGTTCGGATTACCCCGATATAGCCCTAACGTTGGTGGGCATATTGGGGAAAGATCCACTCGTTTGGTGATGTCGCCATACGACCGAATCTCTTTGTGTATGGCCAACTTTACTATGTGCCCTATGTATAACATCAAATAGGGGTCACTGACCCCAGCATCTATTGCTCTGTAAGGCTACAATTTGATTGTTATTGTTTCTTTTTATTACTTATCTTTCTATTCAAGCCCTCTCCTATTTATATTCCAGTCTCTCGTTAACACCCTGTTTGCTAAGGTAGTTTTTGACCCTAGCAACCAGATAGCTGCTGCAAGAGAGCGCTGCTGGAGAATTGCTGAAGAAAACGTAAAATAATTTTAAACAAACAATGAAAAATGAAGATCAACTGCAAATTGTCTCAGAATATCACTCTCTACATCATTCTAAATGTTAACTTAAAGGTGAACAACCCCTTTAAGTCTTCTAGAAATCATGAAATACATAAATAGGATTGTTTTGCCGATATGGATTCCTGGAAATCCTGGAAATCATTAAAAAGTATTTGCTTAAACTAGACCCTGTGGGAACGAGTCTTGCCTTAATTCAGAGCTTTCTGGCTAAGGGATCCTATATCTGTAGGCACTGATATTCTCTTGGAAAGAAGAAATAATTGGGGAAATGTAATAAAAGTTGGTAACGGAAAAAATATTCGCAATGCGAAACGTTTTGCGTTTGTGCAAACATCTTCCTTTGTGCGCATTTAATATAGGGATGCACCGAATCCACTTTTTTGGATTCGGACAAACCCCCGAATCCTTCATGAAAGATTCGGCCGAATACCGAAGCGAATCCGAACCCTAATTTGCATATGCAAATTAGGGGTGGGAGGGGGAAAACATTTTTTACTTCCTTGTTTTCTGGCAAAAAGTCACGCAATTTCCCTCCCGCCCCTAATTTGCATATGCAAATTAGGATTCAGATTCGGTTTGGCCAGGTAGAAGGATTCAGGCGAATCCGAATCCTGCTGAAAAAGGCCGAATCCCGAACCGAATCCTGGATTCGGTGCATCCCTAATTTAATATAGTTTTTGTGAACCCGGAAACTGCTTAGCGACCTCTTGTTACAGTGGAAGAAGGTTTGCAAATTGTATAGTTTGCGGCAGTAGTGATGGGCGAATTTATTCGCCAGGCGCGAATTTGCGCGATTCGCCGCCAGCGAATAAATTCGTGAAACGCCCGCGAACATTCGCGGCAAAAATTCGCCGGCGTCAAAAACGAGACACCAGCGCCGTTTTGCTAATTTTTCGCCGTTTTGCGAATTTTGAGAATTTTTCGACTAAGCAAATTCGCCCATCACTATGCGCCAGTGCACAGTGAATGTAATAAAATGTCTTACTGAAAAAGTTATGTTTGCGCCAAAAGATTACAACACCTTCAAGCACTTCTTTAAAGTGCGCAATTAACATGCGCAATGCAATAACAGTTTTACGACTATTACATTGTGAAATGAGAATTTTTTTTTAGTGCAAATTGTTTTGCTCCTTGTGACTTTTATAACATTCTTTTGGATGCCTTGCAGATATAGGGGGAATGCAATTAAAGTCACAAAGAGAAAAACAATTTGCACCAATAAGAATAAAAATCCACATCTCGCAATGTAATGTTGCTCTTTAAACGGTTATTGCATTGCGAATTTTAATTGCACACACTTAAGAAGTGCTTGAACGTTTCGTAATCTTTTGAAGCATAACGTCTTTTTCAGTAAGTTTTATTACATTTACTGTGCATTGGCGCAAACGATAAAACAAACGCTTAAACTGGTCGTTAAACAATTTCAAAATTCACAAAAGCTATATTAAATTCACGCAAAGCAAAATTTTTCACGCATTGTATATAGTTTTTCCGTTACCGACATTTATTACATTCCCCCTATAGTCATTAATTTACTAAAGTGTCACACGATACTTGTGTCACCAGAGCTGGTTTACATTATATAGATTGTATGTTACAAACAAATAGAAGTCCAAAAAATAAAATTGTAGTACTAGGCAATGTTACAATATCCTCCTATTTTGTATTTCCACCGGTTTTAATGTTTTTCATAAACTTTAGTGCTACTGAAAGTATTATAAGTCTGCCCCTTTCTATTTCTTGCCCTGGGGGTTCTGACTTTTGTCGACTATATAGAAGAGGTGGCCAAGTCCAATATTGCCCCTCTGTGCTTAGATTTTTAGCCATGGGGGGAGGTGCATTGCTAGCGAGTAACATTGTAAGTTAGTTTGAAAAAAGACACGTCCATCAAGTTCAACCTTTTACCTTTTTTTTAACCTGCCTAACTGCCATTTGTTTCAGAGGAAGCCAAAAAAAACATCTGAAGCCTCTCCTATTTGCCCCAGAGAGGGGAAAAATTCCTTCCTGACTCCAAAATCGGACTAGTCCCTGGATCAACTTGTACTATGAGCTCTCTCCCATAACTCAGTATTCCTTTATTTGCAAAAAAGATTAATGCTGAGCTACAATCCAATCAGCGTTCTCTGCATTAAAGGAGAAGGAAAGGTTAAAACAAGTAAGCCTTATCAGAAAGGTCCATCTAAATATACCAGTAAACCCCCAAAGTAGTGCTGCTCTGTGTCCCCTGTCAAAAGAAACACAGCATTTCTTTCCTTCTATTGTGTACACATGGGCTTCTGTATCAGACTTCCTACCTTCAGCTTAAACCTCATTGCCCTGGGCAAGAGCATGCTCAGTTTGCTCCTCTTCCCCTTCCCCTCCCTTCTCTACTGTAATCTGAGCCCAGAGCAGGGAGAGACTCAGGCAGGAAGTGATGTCACACCACATTAATACTGCAGCTCCTATTCTAAACAAACAGAGAGTTTCTAGAGCTTTTTACTCAGGTATGGTAAAGCATTCTACAGAATAAATATAGCATTCTAGCTTGCACTATTGCAGCTAACCTATTGGCAATAAAATGCCTCCGTAGCTTTCCTTCTCCTTTAAAGAACCAACAAACTGATTTTTGGCTCATAAAGTTTCTAGCGGCGACTTTTTGCCCCACAGGTAACTTCAGGGGCGTTCTTATCTGAGGCAATGTGTAATATATTTTTATTGCTTACGTTTTTTTCTCATTAGGCAACTGTATTTTTTGAGTTTAAAATTGATTGGATTTGAGCTCAGCATTAAATCTGTGCTTGTAAATAATCTCTCCAGTTAGTTTTAGCATCTTGAAGTTGGATGCACTTTCAGTTGCCGCTAAACAAGTGCTCAGTTTTGAGCGCAACAGCAGAGTTAAAGCTGATATCTCTGGTAAAGCCAAAGTCAAAGTGAGCCTTACCGGAATTTCTTATGAAGCATTTTATAGTCCAGACGTTGTGCTTTCTCTGCAGACTGCACTTAAGTGGGACCAGCAACATCAGGCCATGCTGACCCAATTAGGCACCCATGTGCCCCCCGATCAAATAGATTTTCCTCTCTCTTTGCGTAAGGACAGTACTGCATTATCTTTTAGACTTTGCACCCTTTGGCCCTCTTTTATGAAATGATTAATATTTCAGATTAAATTGATATAAAGCTTGTTCCAGAAAGTTTAATTGACTTTAAGGATTGTAGCAAATCCCGAGCCAGGAATTCCAGCGTGCATTCTTCTGTTAACAATTTAAGAATAATGCTCAGATTCATTGGAAACCAGACTACAGTAGTTCCCTGGAAACCCGCACCTGGTGCGAGTCTGTAGCCCCAAAGGTTGGAAGTTATGGTACAGACCAACCAAGAATGGTTCTTTCTACTAAAATATAAATAAAATGACAGAACCATTTTTATCAAATGCATAGAACACTCACAATGTACAGTAAACCATCATTTGCTTTAGGAGCCACTAGGTGGCGATCTATTACTTACTCAATTTGTACCATTACCCTAAAAATTAATTGGCTGATAGACCAGGTCAGAAGCAAGACAGATCTGCACATCGAAGGGAAAACATATCTGGAAACATTAACATTTACCATGTCCTTTCCATATTCCTAGATTTAGCCCATTTGTGGGGAATATGCTGATTTATACCGTCCAATATTTAGGTTATACATTAATATTTTTATGTGTGAACTCACCTTTTTCCAAGTAATTATCATGTATTCATGTAGTGCCAGTAATTTACATACCGCCTTACAATCATTTTTAAAACACAGGTACAGGAAAAAAATTGGATTGGAGGGGCCCGCTGAAAAGAGCTTAAAATTCTAGTAACGTGTTATCATTTTTGTTGCATTTTTCATTTTGTATAAAACGCCACACACCTTATTGTGGGCTTCTGTAAAATTTAGGACACACGGGGGGAATGTAATAAAAGTCGCTAACTGAAAAATATTCGCAAAGCAAAAAGTTAAGCCTCTGTGCGAACAAATTTTTAGTTTTTTGCGAACCCGGAATCGATCACTTCCGACAGCGGAATTAGGTTTGCAAATTGTGAATGTAATAAAACTTCTTACTGGAAAAAAGTTATGTTTGCTCCGAAAGATTACGACACCTTCAAGCACTTCTTAAAAGTGGGTAATGCGCAATGAAAATTCAGTTTAAGGAAGAGTATTACATTGCGAAATGCAACATTTTATTCTGATTTGTGCATTCACCCAATGGAATGCTAGTATTAGTATTGTAATGTTCCTAGACTAGTGATGTGCGGATCAAAATATATTTGACATGCACCCAGGGGGGTAACTACAGAGGAAGCAGACCATTTCATATTGGTAAAACAGGTCAACCTCTAGACATTTTGGGTGCCTGAAAAAATATTTGCTGTGGGACACGGTAATATCTAGTTATACCACTGCCCTAACCCAACCCTAACCTGCCACAAGCTAACCCACACCTGACCGGGGGCCTCTTCTGGAATTTATAAACCCGCTCCATCCCCTTAGATGACATCAGAGAAGGGGCAGTTTGGGTGTGTTTATGTAAATCAGGGGGTCGGTGTGGGTTAGCTCGTGGTGGGTTGGGGTCGGGAGTAGGTTAAATATTTTTTAACCCACACATCGTTATCCAAACAGAAGACAAGAAGTCTTGGATGCCAAGTCAGAAAGTAGCAGTGCACCCAAATTACATTTCTCAACCTTAAATGCAAGTGACATTGTAAGACAGGCCGGGAGATTCTTCGCAGCTCTTACCTCCCGGCGCGTCTCTCCTCTTGTGCACAGGAGCGCACTTCCCGCTTCGGATTCCAATGACGGTGTAAAGGGACACCCAGCGTCGTGACATCACAGATTGGCACCAAATTTGAATCTGTGGTGCCAAATTGCCTTTAAACACCCGGTCCTCCATTTTGATGGTGCCCAAGCTGGTTTCAGTTCTCTGTTCCTGCCGAAGCGTTTCAATGTGATTTGGATTTCTGGTTTCAACTTCTGCCTGACTTTGTTTTCTGCCGCCTGCCTAGACCCCTTTGCCTGATTTCGACCACGTCTTCTCTTAATCCCAAACGGTTCCTCGTTTTTTCGGACTTTATTCTAGTTACGCACTTCCTTGTTGGTTTCTGCAGCAGAAAGCCCGGGGGCCCCAAAAGGGCGTTGATGAACCCCCGGGATCCACAGGGTCCACCTGTGCATCTTAAAGGAAAAATATACCCCCCAAACAATGTAGGTCTCTATTAAAAGATATTGAGTAAAACAGCTCATGTGTAAAACCCTGCTTCATGTAAATGAACCATTATCATTATAATATACTTTTTTAGTAGTATGTGCCATTGGGTAATCATAAATAGAAAATTGCCATTTTAAAAAATAAGGGCTGCCCCCCGAGATCGTACGATTCGCTGTGCACACATACAAACCACATGTAAGGTCACATGAGCCAATTAACAGACAGAGTTCTGCCTTTTGCTTCCTCACTTCTTCTAGTATTTCTGGTCAGGTGATCTCTGAGGCAGCACAGATAGAGTCACGAAATGGTGGTTCAAGGCAAGAGATGTAAAAGGGCAATATTTATGCAAATATATATTCCAGTTTGGTAAGATTCTTAAATATGTCATTCAATTTGATATAAACTATCTGTTGCTTAAGTATTCATTTTGGGGGTATATTTTTCCTTTAAGGTACCCATCACTGTGCAAGATTCCCGATAACGTGAACATTTTTTCACCAGGCATAGGCTGCTACCTTTACTGTCTCTGCCAGAAGAATTAGATTTGCAAATGCACAAGTTGGGGAGGCTTTATTTAATTTTTTCTAATTTAATAAAAAATAAATTAAAAATGTGTATCAAATTTGATCAGTTCTATATTTTTCCTGCCTCGATCGCTAGTTTATTTATGAAGAAAAACCCGCGACTTAAAAAAATCAATATTGTGTTTGCAGTTCGTATTTCATCGTTCTACTCATTTTTACAAATTTTAAATATGACATTAAAAAAATATTGTTTAATAAAATAGCATGAATGTTAAAAAAAATTCACCTACCATTTTAATACAAGCTCACCAGATTTTAGCTGCAGAATTTTTTTCATTGCAGTTTTCCACATCTTTTTGGATTAATAAATCTCGAATAGTTGAGATTGGAAACCTCAAATTTCAAAATGATTTTTTAAAAGCACAGAAAAGACCACAATCTTAAATTTTAATAAATGGGCTCATGGTTATGAGCTAAAAATGCTTTACTGTACAGAACTTATGTGCTAAGTAATCATGTGCCCTATTGCCTTATTCCAACCTTAATGGCTGCCCCCATGTTTGCAGAACATCTTATTTATCTAAATTATATTCACGTTTCTTCAGTTTGTACCAGTTAAAAGTAAATGTGCACTCTATTTAAATACATAGGAAATCCTTCTCAGTTATTGGGGGAAATGTAATTAAAGTTGCAAAGAGCAAAACTATTCGCACCAATAAGAATAAAAATCCACATCTCGCAATTCTAATATTGTTCCTTAAACTGTTATTTAGGGATGCATGATTCAGTTCGGGATTCGGCCTTTATCAGCAGGATTCGGATTCGGCCGAATCCTTCTGCCTGGCTGAACCGAATCCTAATTTACATAATCAAATTAGGGGCGGGGAGGTAAATCGCATAACTTTTTGTCACTATACAAGGAAGTAAAAAATGTTTTCCCCTTCCCACCTCTAATTTGCATATGCAAATTAGGGTTCGGATTCGGTTGGTATTCGGCTGAATCTTTCACAAAGGATTCGGGGGCCAGCCGAATCCAAAATAGTGGATTTGGTGCGTCCCTACTGTTATTGCCTTGCGAATTTTAATTGCGCAGTCTTAAGAAGTTCTTGAAGGTGTCACAATCTTTTGGAGCAAACATGACTTTTTCAGATAGAAGTTTTATTACATTTACTGCGCATTGGCGCAAACGATAACATTCGCAAACCGTCTTCCACTGTCGGAAGGGGTCGCTAAACAGTTTGCAAAAGCTATATTAAATTCGCACAAAGGCATAACTTTTTGCATTGCGAATAGTTTTTCCATTACCGACTTTTATTACATTCCCCCAATTGTGTTATTGATCCTTTAACATTACCAATAAAGCTGAATAAGCTGTAAAGGGGGGGGTTATTTTTGTATCTGGAATAATTAGACAGGCTGCAAGGAAACTCCCATACATTGCATATTGTTTTCAGAATAATTACTGCTCAGCAAAGAGAGAGAGAAAATGACTTGTATGACACGCTGGAAAATGATATTTAGAATTCTTCTCTGCCTAAACTATTCACAAACGGAGTAGGAAATAAACAGAAGACAAGGGAGCCCTTCCACGGCTCTGGCACAAATACAGAAAGCAAAAATGGCCTTTAATTTGATGGTAGTTTGAAGGTTCACAGTGGGAGTACAAGAGATGAAATGTCATGATTTTCCAAGCGCAGGCAGAACCTTTTGTGCAGATGCCGAATATTAGATTATACCATTTTTTTATTTTATATGAAACCCTTTCCCCCACTACATCTTTATATTAAAGTCATACATTATTCCGTTCCAGCTAAAACAAAAATGACAACCAGTTCGGGATACATTTTTACGAGTTGAGTAAGGGAACAATCGAATGTTATCATCACTGGAGCCTATTCCACGCCGCTGATCCAAATGACGTATTTCACACGTTGTAAACAAGTCCTAGAAGATACTGATTACACACGGACACGTTTCTACTTTTATATGATTTCTTCCATTCGCCTTTATTTGCGCACCATCAGGGCTTATGTGGCTATTAAGAAGCAAATAGAATTACCCTTTATATAGTTTTGTTGGTAGAAGAGATTCAGACAGCCTGTAGGAATTATTAATTCTTTTTTTTTGCAATATATAATATTGTATATTACTGTTTGACTGGTAACTTCTACATATTAAAATACCTAAGATATAAATATTTTAAGTTTTAAAGTTAAGGCCCATGGTCCAGTGTCTCTACAAGCAGCCGTTGGAGGGCTTTGGAAACACATCAAGCATGAAATCGTTTTCACTTGCTCACCCATGGCTGTTTATTGAAAGTCATTTTCATATTATTCTTGTTTTAAAATGAGCACCTGAGCTGCCGTATTCATGCAATTCCCATTGGCTGTTGTTCAGAAGATGTTCCCAGATATGGAGGACAATACAGGTATGCGTTTGTTAACCCGGAAACCCGTTATCCAGAAGGTTTCCGAAATATGGAAAGGCTGTCTCACATAGACTCCATTTTATCCAAATTATCCAATTTTTTAAAAAAAATTATTTCCCTTTTCTCTGTAATAATACAATACATTGTACTTGATCCAAACTAAGATATAATTAACTCTTATTGGAACAAACCAGCCTATTGGGTGTATTTAATGTTGATATGATTTTTTAGCAGACTTAAGGTATAAAGATCCAAATTACGGAAAGATCTATTACCCGGAAAACCGAGGATTCTGGATAACAGGTCCCATACCTGTACTTGCTTGGTTTTTACTGAGCAATACCTATTCAACTCTTGCACAATATACTATATTTTTATTGGCTAAAAATAAAAATTTTATTCAGTGTGGACATTTAGGGGCAGATTTACTAAGGTTCGAGTGAATTTTCGAAGTATAAAAAGATCGAATTTCAAAGTAATTTTTTGAATACTTCGACCATCGAATAGGATACTACGACTTCGAATTTACTTCGACTTCAATTCGAAGTAAAAATCGTTTGACTATTCGACCATTCGATAATCGAAGTACTGTCTCTTTGAAAAAAATTCGACTTCAATACTTTGTCAACTTCAACCTGCCGAAGTGCTATGTTAGCCTATGGGGACCTTCCAGAGCAATTTCCAGAGTTTTTTTTATATTCGAAGGAAAATCATACGATCGTATGATAAAATCGTTCGAATCGTACGATTCGAAGTAAGATCGGGGTACGATCGGAATACGATCGTATGATGAATAAAATCCTCCAACTTCGAATGTCGGAGAATTTCGAAGTATATTCCACTTCGAAATTCGACCCTTGATAAATCTGCCCCTAACAATTGCAAACATCACACTCCGAGCTGTAAGGGGTGCCATGGCCCCAGAGATGGGTAGAACAGACACGACTTTTGTTCACGCTGCTTATGGTTTGAAAAGACCTTTCTAGTCCAAAAAGACAAAAGTGAGCACATGATTTTAGGTTCTTCCAATTAGCAGCCAGTTCCTGTATGTAGTTTCCATGTGCCTAATTTGTATGCTTTCCTGCATCCCTGGATGTATGGTTTAATGTTAAATTTGTGTGTTATATCTTCTTTAGTGCAGGGGCTCACCCCGCTCAGAAGAAGGATTTTGTTTAGAACAGTGCATAATACATAGGCTGTTGAGGGGTCATTTAATAACGGTACAAAATCCTGAATTTCCAAAGAAGTGAAGAGACCTTCTTGTGCCCC
This sequence comes from Xenopus petersii, assembly GCA_038501925.1. Lineage (NCBI taxonomy): Eukaryota > Metazoa > Chordata > Amphibia > Anura > Pipidae > Xenopus > Xenopus petersii. The sequence goes on from CM076683.1 coordinate 19,002,804, forward strand.
ATGGATACAGCACTACTGATGTGAATACAGTGCTGCTTCAGGGGTTGTTCACCTTCCAAACATTTTTTTTTGTTGTTTTCAGATTGTTCTCCATAAACCAAGACTTTTTTCAATTGCTTTCTATCTTTTATTTTATACTCTTTTTCCCAAAATGTAAGTTTAATGTTCATGTCTGGGGTTTCAGTCTGGCAGCTCAGTGATCCAGGAGCCTCCGAACTGTTACGATCTGCTCCATTTAGTTGATACATTTCTCTGCCGTATCTGTGGAATATTAGCAATATGGGCTGGTTCTGCTTCTAATAAGGGTTAATCTTAGGGGTCCGTTTACTAAAGTGCGGTAAATTTGACGATATGTTTCCGCATGTTATCGCTGCGAATATTTTTCCTGCCAAAATATTCGCAGCGACTAAGTTTACTAAACGGCGATGCGCTCAGAACGTTATCGGTAATTTTTGCAAGTTGCGAATTCTCTGGCGACAAATTAAGTTTGCGAATATTTATGCTATAGTCTTGTTTTATGGCGGGTTATTATGGCGATTTTTATAGCATCCCTCCAAGATTATAAAATGCTGACTTAACTTCTTGCCAGTCTATCTATCTATATATATATATATATATATATATATATATATATATATATATATATATATATATATATATATATATATATATTTTACTGTCAAATTCATTGAGAGTCACTCCTATCATGGCAGATTAATGCTGTGTAGAGCTGTGCATTTTAAAGGAGAAGGAAAGGCTAAAACTAACTAAGCTTTATCTGAAAGTTCTATATAAATACACCAGTAAACCCTCAAAGTAATGCTGCTCTGAGTCCTCTGTCAAAAGAAACACAGCATTTCTTTCCTTCTATTGTGTACTCATGGGCTTCTGTATCAGACTTCCTGTTTTCAACTTAAACCTCCAGGGCATGGGCTTGAGCATGCTCAGTTTGCTCCTCTCCCCCTCCCTCCTCCCATCCCTTCTGTAATCTGAGCTCAGAGCTGTAAGTGAGCAGGGGGAGACTCAGGCAGGAAGTGATGTCACACCAAGATAATATGGCAGCTTCTATCCTAAACAAACAGATACAGTGTCTAGAGCTGTTTACTCAGGTATGGTAAAGCATTCTGCAGAATAAATGTAGCATTCTAGCTTGCACTATTGTGGCTAATCTGTTGGCAATACACTGTCTTGGAGCTTTCCTTCTCCTTTTAAGAACAATTTTAATCAAAGTCATTAGCTGTTTCAATTCTTCTACTGTTTCCAAATTCCCCCTGGCTGTGATCATGACGGTGTAGGGGCCTTAAGTTTTATGTGTCATATAAGTGGCATGTATGTTTAGACTGCTTTAACTTGATCTCTAGTGCACTGGTTATAGGAGCCCCTCTTATTAGCTGGAAAATGTCTAAAGTCCCAGCTTCTCCTTTCAGTCAGTAATAGAGCAGATAATACTGTCCATTAGCGTCACTGGGCTGAGCGCCAGGACTAGGTTATGATTTCATTGGCCAGAGGATTAAGCTAAATTAAAGTTCTCTTTAAAGAAGGAGAAAGATAAGCCACGCTAACATACAATTCTCTTAATAGCCATTTCGCCAAGTGCCTTTAAGGGTTATGCCACACTGGGTGTTTTGGGGAGATTTGGTCGCCTGGCGACCAATCGCCTAGTCTTTGCGGCGACCAATCTCCCCAAACTGCTTCCCTCACTCTGCGCCGGCGGCTAAAATGAATAAACGCCGGCGCTAATCACACGCATTGATTTGTTTTCAGAAGTCGCCCTAAGTTTCCTTGTGAGGCAACTTCAGAAAACGAACCGTCGCATGTGATTAGCACCGGTGTTTTTTCATTTTAGCCGGCGCAGAGTGAGTGAAGGCGTTTGGGGAGATTGATCGCCAGAAAGACGAGGCAATTAGTCATCAGGCGACCAAATCTCCCCAAAACGCCCTGTGTGGCCTGACCCTAAAGGGGTGGTTCACCTTCCAAACACTTTTTTCAGTTCAGTTGTTTTCAGATTGTTCCCCAGAAATAAAAACTTTTTTCAATTGCTTTCCGGTATTTATTTTTTACTGTTTTTCCAAAATCTAATTTTTAAGTTTGAACAGTTTACAGGGTCGGCGACCCCCCCCTCCCAGAGCTGCTTCAGAAGGTGAAAAATGACACTTTACACTTCAATATTAGAAAAACAGTCACAAATAGAAAGTCATTGGGAAAAAGTCATTATTTCTGGTGATCTACTGTATCTGAAACCAACTAGGTGTTTGAAGGTGAACCGTCGTTTTAACAGACTGCTCTGTTGAAATCACGCATATGAAATCACGCACTGCAGATCAAAGGCACCATTGCAAAGCTCGATTTGGACACCACAAGTTTTTCCTAAAAAAGAGAAAAGTCAAACCCACAAAATCTAGAAGCGAATACAGTAGAACCCCCATTTAAATTTTTTCAGGGGACCATGAAAAAATCTGGGAAATCCGGGAAAATGTAAAATCAGGGAAATCTGAAGGAAGGCATCTTCAAAGGAACAGAAGCCCTTGGGATAGTAAAGAGCCTAAAGCTGGCCATAGACGCAAAGATCCAATTGTAGGAATCCTCGATTAATATGATTTTCAGACCGTGTGTGCAGTGTCGGCCATGCTGATTGGTCGTTCAGTTGATCGGACAGGTTAGAAGATTTCTGTCGGCTGCTGATAATATCTCTGCATGTATTGCCGGTCGTACGATTTTCAGTGGGAGACTGTCATTAGCTTTGTTGGACATAAACTTTCGTACGATTACTGTCAGGGGCAGAACATCGGCTGATCTGTTCTTTTGTACTTTATTTATCTGAAAGGTTAGTGGCAGATCGGGAGATTGGGACGTCCAATATAGCAGGTCTATGTCCAGCTTAAGCCTAAAGCATCATTTCTTTGCTACATCTTTAAATCTTTATTTCTCCTTTGAACCCGTGTGTGAATAAGACTTAATATTCGTTACTGCTCTTGGTGAGTTGAATTGCCGCAGGGCTGATTTTCATTCTGTGGATAAGGTTGCCTCCCACTGAAATGAAATCCTTATTCTAGAACGTGTCTGAGCTGTGTTTCTGTTGTACAGAGCTGAGAATATTTTTATAATAATGTCTGGAACCAGAAGGTCACATAACCCATTCCTTTTGTATTCAACGCGCAGGATGCGTGAGCTGCTAAATGTAAATGTTATTAGAATCCTAATATGAAGCCATAAGCTTTTTATACAACTCTTATAGAAACGGAGATAAAAAAAAAAAAAAAAAAGCAAAGAACTCACACATGGCTGGGCTGCACGCTTTATTGTCCCTCTAACGTTTTGTTTCATTTTTTTGGCCTTCTGATCCGGTTTTTATTGGTGTGTTCAGCGGTATCCACAAATCAGCCGTGCCTTTTGAGGACAATTTACAATGGTTATTTTAAAAAAATAGAGACGTTGGTGGGTACCAAATGGAAACAAAATGCTGAAAATAGAGGTTTAATTGGAAACAGCAATATGGCTGAAAGCAGGCTCAGCAGAGATATTAGAAGAGCGAGTGCAGAATGTGTTCAGCAAGATGGAACCCTGTAGCGCTCTTCTCATACTCCCAGTGTTTGATGGGAAATTCTGGCCACAATTTATTATTACAGGTATGGGATCCGTTTTCCTGAAACCTGTTTTCCAGAAAGCTCCAAATTACAGAAAGGTCATCGCCCATAGACTTCATTTTATTTAAAAAAATCCAGATTTTTAAAAATTATTTTCTTTTTCTTTGTGATAATAAAACAGTACCTTGTACTTGATCCAAACTAGGGTTTAGGGATGCACCGAATCCAGGATTCGGCCTTTTTCAGCAGGATTCGGATTCGGCCGAATTCTTGTGCCCGGCCAAACCAAATCCGAACCCTAATATGTAAATTAGCGGTGGGGAGGGAAATCACGTGACTTTTTGTCACTAAACATGGAAGTAAAAAATGTTTTCCCCTTCCCACCCCTAATTTACATATGCAAATTATGATTCAGATTCGGTATGGTATTCGGCCGAATCCTAAATAGTGGATTCAGTTCCAGATTTGGCTAGGATTCAGATACGGCCGAATCCTTCTGCCCGGTCGAACCGAATCCTAATTTTCATATGCAAATTAGGGACGGAGGGAAATCGCGTAACTTTTTGTCACAAAACAAGGAAGTAAAAAAAATGTTTCCCCTTCCCACCCCTAATTTGTTTATTCAAATTAGGATTCGGATTCAGTTCGGCATTTGGCCGAATCTTTTGCTAAGGATTTGGGGGTTCGGCCGAATCCAAAATAGTGGATTCAGTGCAGCATTACTCCAAACTAAGATATAATTAATCCGTATTGGAAGTAAAACCAGCCTATTGGGTTTATTTAATGTTTGGGTTTTTTTTTGTTTTTTTTTTTGGTTTTGTGTGCTCTTTTTTTTTTTTTTCTTTCAATAGTTTTTATTGAAATGGTTTCCAACAAATGGAGGGGGCATACAGAAGAAAGAAAGGGGAAGGATATATAGCGAAACAAAAAAGAAAATAATATAAAATAAATAAAAAGGTCAGGGGTTGCTACACATTGGTTGTATACAAATATCTGCATTCACTTAACATGTCATCACAGTACAATTTCACACAGTATACTATAAAATTCCTTACAGCAGTATGTGGTATCGGTAAGTCATAGAGTATAGGGACTACCCATAGCCTAGATTTACCCACGGCAAGTACTCCAACATGTTACTGTCGTACCTCTAATTGAATGGTCATCACAGGAAATGGTGTATTGATCTCTAGGGCGAAATAGTCGGGTTCTATGTATATTTAATGTGTATCAAGCACTTTAGCATGTACCCCAGCTATGTTGTTTGCAGGCCCAGATTTGTGGAAAGGCCACCTAGGCCCGGGCCTAGGGCGGCAGGATTTTAGGGGGGCGGCAAGCTGCCCAGCCACACCCACATTGGTTCAAAAACACTGGGGATGCGCTGGAGATATAATAATTTTTTAAATCCCCATTGCTCCGGTCCAGATGATGAAAATTTGCACGAATAAAGGGGAGGGGACAGGGGCAACAAATGGCAGCGTGCCTAGGGGCACCCACTATGTAAATCCGGCCCTGGTTGTTTGTATGTTTCTGAATCTCTAAATATGAACCATCGTAGCCATGTGTCTCTAAAAGATTGGTTTTGCCGTTCAGTTCTTGCTGAGAATTCTTCAAACTTTGCCAGTTCGTTTACCTTACCTAGCCATTCCGAAAAGGAGGGTGAAGTGGTCGTCTTCCATTTATTCGGTATAAGAATTTTAGCTGCGTTAAGCAGAAATTTTTCTAAGGCAGAATCTGGTGGTATCTCAGAATAATCTATTGCAAAGTTCAGTAAGGAATGGGCTGGGGTACGTACTACTTCTCGACCTAGTATCTGAGAGCAAGCATCCAGGATCGATTCCCAGTAGGGTCGTAGTAAATTGCAGTCCCAGAAAATATGTAGAAGCGTGCCGACGTCTGATTTACACCTCCAGCATATGTTGTTGGCTGTCGGGTAAATCTGCTTCAATTTCTGAGGTGTGTAATACCACCTGGATAGGAGTTTGTAATTCATCTCCTGAATTCGGCAACATCGTGAGCTGAAAAGCAATGCCTTTATTCCGATCCCGACGTCTTCTTCTGAGAGTTGTACAACCAATTCCCGTTTTTATTTAATGTTTACATGATTTTCTAATAGACTTAAGGTATGAAGATCTAAATTACAGAAAGATCCGTTATCTGGAAAACCCCAGGTCCCGAGCATTCTGGATAACAGGTCCCATACCAGTCTTATTATTATTTTTATGTATTTGTATAGCTATTTACAGAAATGGTATGGAACCTGTTATCCAGAATGCTCGACACCCAGGGTTTTCAGGATAAGGACTACTTTTGTACTTTGGATCTTCCTACCTCAAGTCTGCTACAAATCATTTAAACATTTATTAAACCCAAATAGGCTGCTTTTGCCTCCAATAGTGATCAGCTATATTTTAGTTGGGATCAAGTACAAGCTACTATTTTATTATTACAGAGAAAAAGGAAATAATTTTTAAAAATTAGTATTATTTGATTAAAATGGAGTCTATGGGGCAAATTTACTAGAGGGCGAAGTGAGTAACGCTGGCGAAAATTCGCCAGCGTGACGTAATTTCAGGACTTCGCTGATTTACTAACGGGCGCTGGCGTAACTTCGCTAGAGAAGGAAATAGACTCTAGCGATACTTCGCACTCTAACGTTGCGATCTGGCGAATGGACGTAACTACGATGCGGATTTTACTGAACGTTACCTCTTGAGCCAGACTTGCCAAAAATGTGAAAATTTTTCTAATTCTCAAAAAACACTGGCTATTTTTCAGTTTTTCAGGGTGACAGGCTGCAGAAGATTGTCATTTTTTTTTAGGGTACCCGGCTTCCCCCCTACATTTCCCAACATACGGCACATAAACTATACACTGGGTTCATGTGTAGGGTAATATAACAACTTTATTTTATTTTATTAACTTTCCCTGGGCTTGTGTAATGTGATTTATTTGCTGCAACATATACGTCCATTGAAATGTAACTTCCCGCCGTATGCAAATTAGCCAACGCTAGCGCAACTTTGCTTTGCTTGCGGAATTATCACTAGCAAAACTTCACGCCCTGGACGTAACGTCGCATTTTAGTGAATTAGCGTTGTCCTGGCGAATTTTCATCTGCCAAAGTGTTTCCTCAGGTTAGTCAATTTGCCCCTATGGGAGATAGCCTTCCCTTAATTCTGACCTTTCTGGATATCAGTCCGGTCAGTCCCGGCTCCAGGGAAATATAACTTAAAATTTGAATTAAAAATTAGAACCAAAATCTGGCATTAAATAGAATAATAGTAATAGGGGGGGATAAACATGTCTCCCAGTGGCCAGTTATATACCCATGTGATTGTGCTAGCCTTCACCAGGGTTGCTGCATGTAACAGACCTAGGTGTATCCTTTTGTTTAGGCAAGGCAGGTGTTAGTGTTGCTGGAGTGTATAAACCTGTGCAAACCATTTCTTCTCTGCATAACCAGCTTTGCACCAGTTGCCTACAAGGCTCATAACATGTGTAGCCTTGATCTTGGCACAATAACGGTGGCCACTGCACAGAAAGCCTCCATTCCCTTTCTTAGTGCCTTACTTTATAGGATTTTATTCACCAACTGTAATGGGTATTTATTTGCTGCCATTTTAATGAATATTTTATGAGCCGATACATCAATGACACCGGGCGCTAAACAGAGCAATTAGAGGTTTTATTGTGACGAGGTGTAAAAAAAAATAATAAAAAAATGCCAAACAGCTTGGAGTTCTTGCAGGCCAATCCGAAAACATGGAAAGCATCGCACTTTGCCCCAATCCTCTTCTCTCCGCATTTCCCCATTTTTTTCCGCTGACTTTTTGATCACTCAAGTCATCTGCGAGCTTTTCATTAACCGCTGAAACCGGGGCTTTGGCTCAAGCTGATTAAAGTGAGAAATGTAGATTCGACTCCAGGTAACTGTGAACTCATTTCCTCAGTGAGCGCCATTTCCCCAGTCTACAACCTGTATCTCACTGCCACCTCCATAATTCTTTTGCCTTTTTTCTACATTTATTACGTTGACTTTTTTCCCCCCAGAGTTCTTGTCCCGCAGCTGTGCGATGGTTCTAGCTTAGCACTTTCTGACGGCCCGAAGAATTTAAAAAAAAAAGGGTAAAAAAAAATGAGCAAAACAAATGTTTTCTTTCCAGTCTGGGGGAAAATCAGATAGAGGATTAATGGGCACTTATTTAATGATGAAAGTAGCTGATACAAGGCTTAGCTGGACACCGGTGAATTAATGTAGTAGGGCTGTCTGTGCAAACCCTCCCCTGGCAGCGTCTGCTAATGTAATCATAGTAATAGAATGTTGTCATCTTCCTCTTGGATTTCTTGTAATAGGCCTGTCTGTGCCAGACATTTAATAAGACCTCATGTGGGCCACCAGCGTCTTTTGAGGAATCCATCAGAATATGTTTTGCAGGCATTAAAACACATATTATATGAAGTCCCGTGCTTCTTTACAATAACAAGATTACAGAACGGCTCATGCATGTCTTAGCAGCCTAAAAAGCAATCCAAGGGGCTGCAATACAAGAACCCTATCCTGGTCCCTAGTTATTATTATTATTATTATTATTATTATTAACATGTATTTATATAGCACCAACATATTGCGTAGCACTGTAAAGTAAATGTGATTATACAACTACATCACATGAATTACATACATAGAACATATGGAGTAACAAACATCACAATCAATACAGGTACAAAAAGGTGAGGAAGGCCCTATGCATAGGCATACAGTCTAAAGGGAAGGGAGTAATACACAAGGTGTGGGAGTGGGCAAGATCGAATTAAGTGGGTGAGAAATGTGGTATTGTATGTGGTGTTGCGTTTGGTAGTTAAGCAGAGTGAGGGTAGGCTTCTCGAAAGAAGTGCGTTTTCAGAGATTTCTTGAAAGCAGAAAGGTTGGGAGAAAGTCGGACAGACCGTGGGAGAGCGTTCCAGAGAAGGGGTGCAGCCCTTGCAAAGTCTTGAATGCGAGCATGTGAGGAGGTAATGAGAGAAGAGTTGAGTAGCAGGTCAGTAGAGGAGCGTAGTAAGCGGTTGGGTGAGTATATAGAGATGAGTTCAGAGATGTAGGGTGGGGCAGAATTATGAAGTGCTTTGAAAGTCAGTGTCATTAATTTGATTCTGAAAGGTAACGGAAGCCAGTGCAGGGATTGACAGAATGGCGAGGCAGAGGAGGAGCGGTTGCTGAGGTGTATGAGCCTCGCAGCAGTGTTCATTATGGACTGGAGAGGTGACAGTCTCTGGAGGGGGAGGCCAATTAAAAGAGAGTTACAGTAGTATAGACGCGATATGATGAGAGAGTGAATAAGAATTTTGGCAGCGTCTTGGGTGATAAATGATCGTATTTTGGATATGTTCCTTAGGTGGAAGTGACATGTTTAATAAGTGACTGGAAATGAGGAGTGAATGACAGGGCAGAATCTAGAATAACCCCAAGGCACCGGGACTGGGGAGAAGGGGTGATTCCTTGTTACCGTGCCTTTTGTCATCTCCTTTTAGGGGGCATATTATTCCTGGACTTGTTCTGACCACTCTTTGTTTAGCTTGCCCATATTTTATTTGTAACCGCTATCTAACACGGACATGTTCCGCGGAGCTTTGCAAAGATTATATTTCATGTGAACCTTTGGGAGCATCGTCATTTTCATGTGGGCTGGGTGGAAACTTTATCCCAATAAATTGGTAGTTTGCGTGCACATTCTTCCATTACATCAGGATAATTGTCTGTCTTCTTCCTTTTTCCTAATCGATTTCCCAAGTATTTAGCCTGTACCCTGCAGTGTAGTGATACTAGGGATGCACCGAATCCACTATTTTGGAATCCTTTGCGAAAGATTGGACCTAATAACAGAACCAAATCCTAATTTGCATATGCAAATTAGAGGTGGGAAGGGGAAATAATTTTTTACTTCTTTGTTTTGTGACAAAAAGTCATGCGATTTCCCTCCCTGCACCTAATTTGCATATGCAAATTCATATTCGGTTTGGCAGGGCAGAAGGATTTGGCCAAATCCAAATTCGGCTCAAAAGGCCGAATCCCAAACCAAATCCTGGATTCACTACATCCCTAAGTCATACCCTAGGTCAGTGCTGTCCAACTTCTGTGTTACCGAGGGCCAGAATTTTTCTAGCCTACCTGGTGTAGGGCCAATAATGGAAGCCTGTGTTGGCCACTCCCCCATTTATACCACATCCATTTTATTCAAGAACTTTTAAGACCATGTCCACATTAATGGTGGTAACACACCAAAAAAATAAAATAAAAAATGGTTGGTGGCGATATCACTCATCATTCATATGTAAAAAATATAAGTCATACCATAAAATATACCATAAACATACCCTTAAATACAAATGCCACCCCCTCCCCTGTGGATAACACATGCCACACACACAGGGAGCACTGACTGGCCTACAGAGAAATGGCTCAACATTTTGTGGACTGAAGAAAACAAGATTGTTCTTTTTGGGTCTAGGGACTGCAGACAGTTTGTCAGACAACCCCAAACACTTAATTCAAGTCACAGTACAGAGTGAAGCCAGTGAAGCATGGTGGCACAAGCATCATGATATGGGGATGTTTCTCATACTATAGTGTTGGGCCTATTTATCACATAACAGGAATCATGGATCAGTTACAATACATCAAAATACTTGAATAGGTTGTGTTGCCTTATGCTGAAGAGGAAATGCCCTTGAAATGGGAGTTTCAACCAGACAAAGACCCCAAACACACCAGTAAATGAGCAACATCTTCGTTCCAGACCAACAAGATTGACGTTATGGAGTGACCAGCCCAATCCCTGGACCTTAATCCAATAGAAAACTTGTGGGGTGACATCAGAAATGCTTTTTCTGAGGCAAAAGCAAGAAATGCAGAAGAATTGTGGAATGTAACAGGTGCCAGAAGTTGGTGGACTCCATGTAACACAGATGTGCAGCAGTTCTCAGAAACACTGATTATACAACTAAATATTAGTTCAGTCATTCAAAGGAAAGAAACATCTTGCTTTCAGGTTATACAGTGAATGTTTGAGTTTGTAAAGAAGAATGCAGGCACTACAATTTTTTGTATTCATAGTATTCCCTTTTTTAGCTTTCTGTAAAAGAATAACACAAATTTGATCAATGTTTCTTCGTGTTTTGATTTGGAATAGAATCTGCAGTGTTCCCAATACATTTGCGTGTATGGAAATAAAAGCTTTTTAAGGATTTCGAGATTAATTCACTTTTTTAAACACACTGCTATTATTGTGAACACAATTGTATATATATCATTTATTACAATTAAGTCAATATGGGTATGGGACTTGTTATCCAGGATGCTTGGGACCTGGGGTTTTCCAGGGGTCCCAGAGTGGGTCTTTCTGTAATTTGGATCTACATACTTTTGTCTACTAAAAAGTCATTTTAATTAAACCCAATAGGATTGTTTTGCCATCAATAGGGGTTCATTATATATTCGTTGGGATCAAGTAAAGGTAGTGTTTTTAATTATTGTAGTTATAAAGGAACAACATTTTAAAATTTAAATTTTTTTATTAAAATGAAGTCTATTGGAGATTAATCCCTATTGATGGCTAGTGAGCCTGGTGCTCACTGGCCACATGGGGAGGCCCATTTATCAAAGTCTGAATTTATCTGAATATTTTTTGAAAACCACTCCGACCATATCTACACAGGTTTTTCCCCCTTATTTATCAATAAATTTTCCCAAAAATTTCCTGTGCAGGAAAAAAACCCTGAAAAAATCGTGAACGAAAACCAAATCATATGACTTTTTTGGATTTTCTATCCAAAAACTCCAATTATATCTGATTTTTGCCCAAAACCCTCGAAATCTTCGGATTATTGCACAAAACCCAGTGTAGATCAAGAAATCTGCCGGATATATATTGACTTATATGCAACGTCCGCAGGTCTGAGATGCCAGATTTTCGAATTCAGACTTTTTCCATCCTCGGGGTATAATAAATCCTGAAAAATTTGTGGGGGTTTTTTTTCCACTAAAAATTCAGATTTTATTCTAAAAAAAAAAAAAAAACAACACAATTTTTAATGGTTTTTGGCATTAGGGGTAACCCCCTAAAAGTCCATAAAGTAGCAGAGGCGACGGCGGAAAAGTTGGGAAAAGCAGGTTGGTGCAAGGGGAGAAGCGGGGGGAGGTTTGAGGAGGAAGCGATGGAGAGCCTAGGGGCGCAATCATTGTGAAATCCGGCCCTGAGGAAAATAAGAGACCTGGTCAAAGGAGATGAATACTTCTGCAAGGCACTGTGTTGTATATAAATATATATATGTGTGATACACACACAGAGCCAGTGTAGAGCAGCAGTTCCTGATTACATCACTATATATATGCCTGCATGGCAGGTTCCAGGTTATTATACGAGCAGCAGCCTCCAAGGACTCCCAACAGCCGAGGAGCCAAGTTGAATTCAGCGCAATGGCACATTTACTAGGCGAGGCGGTAATCTCTCTGCAGAGGCATTTGCGAGTGGAACTATAAAAGTGTCCTAGCGTTAGACAGAATATTTCAAGTGATTGCTTTTGCAATATGGTGGCACCGCACAAAATACACACACTCTCTGTTATTCTTCGGCTTGAACCACATGCCAGACATTTTTTCCACCTGACTTCATATATAACACTTCAGCAGACGCTAATGATGACTTGGGTAACTTCCCATGTTAGGGCTCCGCCGCATTATATTGGTGTCCGTGTGCCATGTGTATATTATACAATATTGCTTTAGGCCTTAAAGGGATAGCGACACAGCTGAAAGCAATGCACATGCAGAAAATCTGGAACTTGTGCTTAATAGTTTTTTTGTTTTGCTCTTATAAAGAGCAATACACTGTTGCTGAGTGACCCCCTTTAATGCTGTATATTATGTTGCAAATGATATGCATATGATTCACTATTCCCAGACTTGTATGTGTTATAAAGAATCAACCTCGTGTGCATTCCATATAGTGTGCATACCCAAGGGACCATACTCCTATTCCTAAAAACCAGGTGGTTAATCACCCCTTTTGTCGAGACTTACGGTATTGAAGTCAATGCAGGATTAGACTAAGTGCTTTAATATATTTCCATTATTGTTTTTTCAGATACATGAAAAATTGCATTACTATGAGAAGGAGAACCCCATGCCCGTTATCCACAATGCTACAGGCTTGGCAGAAGAAGTAAGTATGGCCTATGTATGTTTGTTAGCCTGACCGCCTGCCCTATGTGATTTTTCTGTCTCAGCAGGAACATATGAAAGTCATTCACTGGGTGCAAGCAGTAGTGCTGAAAATCTTTCCATAAGTGCTGTCAGCAGTTGGCCCGGGCTGACTTTCATTTAGTTTGTGTTCAAGCTCGTGTGAAAGCAATGCTATCTAGGTGTGTTTAGTTTGTTAGCAATATAATTAACATTGCAGCTTCCCGTTCTGCAGGGAGAGCCGGGCTGGGTGTTTAGCAGCAATGAAAGCAAAGAGACAGACAAGAAGAATGCTGTAGAAAAATAGAGACAGACGGAGCATCTGTTTTACTGAAGATGATAAATGACAGCTCATAGTGCAGGAATAAAGTGCAGAAAAACATTGGGGGGGGGACCTGTCAGAGGACTCCGCTAGCCCCGAGCAGCAGTGATTCATACTCAGGATGGCTTTCCAAATCATTGTCATAGCCTAAAAAGTCCATTCAGCAAACAAGTTTTTGACAGTGATGGAGTAGTCAATTTCCCGTACCCATAATTCTGTTAAACGCCAAAAAAAAAAAATCCGCCTGTCATCTCTTACAACTGCTTTTATTGCCCTCTTGAAAGAAATAATGTGTAGTGTCTGACTAGAGTGTGCACACCCTGGGGTGATCTCAGATTCACTTTAGGATACATGTTCTACTGGAGTTCATCCAGTGATTTACAGGTATGGCATCTATTCGGAATGCTTGGGATTTGGGGATTCCGAATGATGGGTTTTTCCATAATAGGAATCACCATACCGTATGTCTTGGAAAAAAAAAAAAATATTAAAGCTCCAGTCCAAGAGGGTGGCAAATGTTAGGGCAACTCTCAGGGATTGTAATGACTTGCTTGATACCCCGGGCCAGTGCTCCTGCCTAGGGTACTTAAGAGAGAACGATCTTCATCCTTGCTTCTTCCTTGCACATGCAGTAGAGTTATAAGCTGGACTTTAACAAAAAAGGTAAGTCATTACAGTGTTTGGGGGGTGCCCTAACATTTGTGCTCTCTTGGATTGGAGCTTTCCTGAAGGAAAGGACTATATACTTGGGGGTGCCAAAAGTTAGGCACCCCCATGTGATTGTATACACTTACCTGCAACCCCGGGCCAGTGCTCCTATCAGCAGAAAACTGCACCGGTCCAGGGATTCTTCCAGCGAGCACCACAAAGCATTTGGCTTCTTTCTTCAAATTTCCCAGGGCATACATGTGCGCAGTAGAAAGAAATAGCCACATTCTTTGTTAAAGGGATACTGTCATGGGAAAATTTTTTTTTAAAAAAAATGAATCGGTTAATAGTGCTGCTCCAGCAGAATTTTGTGCTGAAATCCATTTCTCAAAAGAGCAAACTGATTTTTTTTATATTCAATTTTGAAATCTGACATGGGGCTAAACATATTGTCAATTTCCCAGCTGCCCCAAGTCATGTGACTTGTGCTCTGATAAACGGGAAGGTAACCAGATAGCAGCTCCCTAACACAAGATAACAGCTGCCTGGTAGATCTAAGAACAACACTCAATAGTAAAATCCAGGTCCCACTGAGACACATTCAGTTACATTGAGAATGAAAAACAGCAGCCTGCCAGAAAGCATTTCTCTCCTAAAGTGCAGGCACAAGTCACATGACCAGGGGTAGCTGGGAAATTGACAATATGTCTAGCCCCATGTCAGATTTCAAAATTGAATATAAAAAAGATTGTTTACTCTTTTGAGAAATGGAGTGCTGCGCAATATGTTGGCGCTATATAAATACATGTTAATAATAATAATAATAATAATTTCAGTGCAGAATTCTTCTGGAGTAGCACTATTAACTGATGCGTTTTGGAAAAAAAACATGTTTTCCAATGACAGTATCCCTTTAAGGTTTGGCTTTTCGTGCTACTGAGCATGGGCACCCATGCGAAGAAAGAAGAAGAAGGAAGCTGATCGGCGCAGCGGATTGGGGTTTCAGGTAAGTCAATACAATCACTTGGGGATGCCTAAACTTTTGGCACCACCAAGTAAATACTGCCTTTCCTTCTCCTTTAAATAAACTACATTTTCAGATGCTCATTGTGTTCACTGGACATTGACTTTTAGCTTCCATACCTATACATGGGGCCTCTTACCCACACCTTCTACTGTTTTGGCTTTATGCGCAGAAGTATTTGTTGGATTTTTGTTTGGCACTATCTTGCACCTACTTTTAAATTATCTCTTAACCATCCCAACACTTATTTTATTCAAGTAAGGACATACCAAGTTCCTGTCTTTTCCCATGAAGGGCACTGGCCTTCTGTATGTGACTGCATTTTTCATTACTCCCTACACATAAAGCAAATCTCCACTCACCTTCCCTCCCTGAGTGTCCTGAGGTCTTGCGTTTGTGCTTATTATGTGTATGTAGAGTGTGAGGCACGTAAAGCAAACTGGCAAAACATTAGGACCGTGTAATGCTTAAAGCAAAATAAGAAGCCAAAAAGCACTTCCAAGTGAGACATTTCTGTATTAGTAATTCCTTGTTATGAGCATAAATATAAGTCAGATTGTATTACTTCTAGGGAGACGCATCAATACTATACATTCAATTCGGAGCATTAATGTGCATTACCAATGTCTAGCTCAACTGGGTGATGTTTTATAGCGCTGGATATTTCAGAATCCATGAAGAATCCTGTTTTCCAGATCTTGGCAAGGAATTCACTAAGATTAAAGAAAGTGGTGACTATCCAACACAAGATTAAGAAGCAAAACATTATGTACATTAGCAAACATAAAACACAGGGAAAAATAAAATTTCTAGCAGATGACGACTTTGCACATCTTTTGTTACATTTTCTTAAATCAACATGAAACACTGCTGGAGAAATATGTTCCTTCGGATGAAATGTTTGGATGAGTGATGCTGGATGCAAGCGCTGAGCTGTTGCTGAACTTAGATAGGAAACTTGTATTTTTGTTATATATATATCTTTGTTAACAGATTGAGGACCGGGAGAAGCTGGCATGGTATGGCAGTAAAGTGTGATGGTAGCGAAGCTAGAATGTGGACGGGTTAATATTTCTTCCACTGAAGTAAGCTCAAACAACTTTCCCGTCCTGAAGCTTTAAATCTAAGACCCTGGATTTTGAAAAATCCCACCTAATCCACAATCAAGTGAATTTATAGTTCCATTCCACTTGTGGTTCAGGTTGTCGTTCCAGCTGTGGTTTGGTTGGGTACTTCATAAAACATTTTGTGAGCTTCTTATACAAGTGCATGCAGAAGTATTAATAAACTCAAGACCGAAGAGACACAAGGGTCCATCAACACGACGGAATAGCAGCAAATTGCTAAGTATGGCTTAGCTTCTTCCTCTTAGAAAGAGGTTTCTTAAAGACCACCCAATTAATATTTCTGTGTTGTGGGTAGGAGAAACCCCTCAGTATAATAATCTAGATCTCAGCTAATGGAACAGGAAACCTGTAGTTACATAACAGTGTTCAATATAAACCACCAGACAGCAAGATATTGGACCCTTGTTAGAAAGCACAACTTTGAACATCTTGACATGTTCCTTTATATTGTTGGCAGGTTGGTTTAACTCCATTTCAAAAACTCCACAGACAGACGGCACTTCTGGATAGGTCTATGATTAAGGGATACAATCCCGAAACGCGTTAGGCGGTATACAGCAGCTCTTTCCTAATAAATCCATCCAGAAGTGCCGTCTGTCTGCGGAGTTTTTGTTATACTTACAGTGGGGACACTGTCGACTGAGCACCTGGACGAGGGGAGTATTGGGGAGCTGGAGCTGTCAGATCTTTCATCTTATTGATTCATATTAACTCCATTTCACTTATATTCCTGTTAACCTTCAGCAGCCATTCAAATCTCTCCAATTGTTGATTGGCTGAAGATTGTAGTGAACTTCAGAATGTCTAGGCTTTAAGGTATAATATAACATTTAAAGGATGAAACTTTGCCTAGGAAATGCATATACAGGTATGGGACCTGTTACCCAGAATGCTCAGGACCTGGGGCTTTCTGGATACTATGCAGGGTGCCAGTGGCTGCTATCAGTTTGCATGAACAATGGAGAATTTCATCATAGACTTCATGGTCACTGCTACAAGGATCAATTAATCCACAAGATTCACTGCTCATCTGAAAAACAGTTTTCTCCTAAAATGCGGTGCTGATTTTGATTTTTGCAAACCTCGTCAGGACATCAACTGGGACACATTGAAGACTTGTTTATTTGCCACCCAAGAACAGGACTAAAGCTTCTTCTGTGATTTTACTCCTCACCAGACCAAGCTACAGGAGACCACAAACTTTCATGAGTTCAGGACCACTCTTGACAAAACACCTTGTTATAAAGACAACTGGAACCTTTACATATTGTACCTTCAGTCTGCTAGAAAGCAATTTAAACATTAAACAAACCCAATAGGCTGGTTTGACTCCAATAAGGATTAATTATATCTTAGTTGGGATCAAGTACAAGCTACTGTTTTATTATTACAGCAAAAAAGGAAATAATTTCTTAAAAATTAGATTATTTGGATAAAATGGAGTCTACGGGTGACAACTTTTCCGCCACTTTTTTCCGGATAACGGATCCCATACCTGTAAAAGTTAATATTACTCCTCTCTGGAGTTTCATAGCCCATTGTGCATCTCTCCAGCCTTGAATATTACAAACCCTTCTCTAAGTGTTATATACATGAACTTCAGTACATACCCAATAGATAGCGTCTGCTTTTCTACAATAAGTTAGTCTGTACAATTTATCTCCCCGTTTTCTTGGCTCGGCCACAAACCGCATGTTACTGTAACCTCTGTAATACCGGTATAGGATAGAAATGAAATACGTTATGCCTGTTCATTGTTAACCTAATGTGCTGGCAACTTACACAGAACCCATTCATCCACATAGACATCATTTGTTATAATGAACAAGTCCGTCCAACCTGTAGAAGGAAGACTAATGCTTCTTGGGAAACAATAGCAATACAGTTTTTCATTATTGTTGTGGCACTTAAGCTACGTATATAGTGTAGTTCAAAACATTCATATATCATATGTTTTATAAACTGGAAATATCTTCATGCTGTGTCTGGGTGTAGCGTTATGCCCTACATGGGCCAAAAAACATTTTACTTTTACTTACCTGACACCCCGGGCCGGCACTATCAGCAAATAACCGTACCGGCCAGGGTTCTTCAAGCGACCACCATGGAGAGATTCTCTTCCTGCTTTTTCGGGTCTTCTCGCTGTTGCGCATGCACAGTAGAGCGGAAAGTCTGACTTTAACGAAAAAGCCGGCTATTTCACTCTACTGCTCATGCGTCTGCCCCGGGAAATTTGAATACTGATGAAGCAGGACGAGGATCTCTCCGTGGCGCTCGCTGGAAAAAACCTGGGCCGGTGTGCTTTTCTGCTGATCGGAGCAGGGTGTCAGGTAAGTAAAAATAGTCTCTTGGGGGTGACTAACTTTTGGCACCCCAATTGTCAAATACTATTCATTCTCCTTAACTGCTGGGTGACTAATCCCCTTGTGTGTCAGGTGTGAGCTTGCGTGCCCTTATGGGACACATACCTTGCATAGCAGGCTTTAGGTAGGTGCGAATCCCTCAGAATTGATACCAAGTGATTTATGTCTACTGGTAGGCACACATTCCAAAGGCAACTTGTCTCCAGTTCTAGCTCTCCAGTTGTTTTATAATGCTCTTACAAATAGTCAACGTGACACAATGACAATAATGGAGAACTCCATGCATAACATAGTCAGTTAGCTCTCTATGTTTATTTCTATTACAAAAAAGATTAGCATACAAATATGCCATCCAATGTGTTTCTGTGTTCTAAGTACATTTTTACTGGAAAATATATTTAAAGTTGTACAGATGTGCCTCAAATAAGCTTTAAAGCAGCAGGCACATATAAATTGAGGTTGCTGCCCTATAGAGGACTATGATAACCTTCTTCTAGTGTTCTTTTCAAGCAAACAGCTACTACTGTGCAGGAAAAAGTATACTCCTCTCTTGCAAGCCTGATTTCTTTCTGGGTGTACTTTTGCCATTCTTAATTTAGGTTTTTGGATTTGTGTCCCATCACTGAATTTATTTTCCATTCGCTGGCAGTGCATGTCAGATTTCTCTCTCATTTGGCCTTCAGATAATATTACCTAAAGTCTAAACTCTTATTTCATGAAATTCTCTGTCTGTCCAGAATATTGAATTAGGCTTGAATTTCTCTTTATTTTTAGGGTGCCTTTAAAGTTGTTATTTTTTATGTATTCGGTTTTCAGGATAATTTCCTGAGTAATCGACCCTTAAAAAGTAGCTTCCAACAAAGTGTTCATTCAGTTGGTAAATATCAGATCCATGTGGTTGTCAAGAACTTTGGCATTTGATGTTTAAATCCCCTGTCTAAATAATAATCTTGTAATAATAAATAATGTGTGTGTGTGTGTACACATATATTTATTACTTGTGTCTATCAAGCTGATCACTGTTTAAGGCTGCATTTATTCCTTTTATTCATTGTTACGCATTAATGGAGTTTTAGGCGGTGACCTTGGTTAAGTGCTCTCAAATGTCTTTTGTCTGCAGAGAAACAAGGAATAATTTGAGAACAGTTCATCCTTCGAATCAAGGATGCAGGTTAGATCAGGAGTGCCCAAACTTTACTAATGCGAGGTCTACTTTTAGTGATGTCCCATTATGATCTACATCCATAATATCACTGTTAACATTCTGTTCCATGGAAAAAATTGTGTAAATATTATATTGATTTATAAGTGAATTTATATTGCTATATTTAACAAACAACTGTTTTTTATCTAACCTTAACGTAATAAATATCTGAATGAAAAGCATGAAATTGGAGGGTGATTTAGACAAGCTGTTTGTTGACAGTGTCTTGAGATCTACTGATCACCAGCTAAAGGTCTACTGGTAGATCCCAATCTCCCTTTTGGGCACCCCTGAGTTAGACTGTCCATCCATAACTGAGAACTGCAACCCAACATTGTGGCTCATCTTTACTTGTAAAGGTATTTTTTAATATAAATATGCCATGTGAGACTTGAGTGACATCAGTTTTAGACTGGAACATTTATTCATTGCTGCTAGAATTTTGACTCAGCATCAGCATTGCCCCCAGCTGATATCTTGGTTGGTCTTATGCCTGCATGGTTAGTTTGGTCAGGCTTTATGTAAAGAGGATGATCAATCAGCATAATGTGGAGAGAATGTTCTGTGCAAAACCTTCATAAACTTTCTCATTGAGAGAAGAATGCCAATTCAAAAGTTTATCTAGGTGTAGTTAAGGCAACTTTGATAGAACTTGATCCACCACAACTTTGGCTATGCATAGGGCTTGATGGGAATGGGCTAGTGACAGTGGCTAATGGTGCTAGATAGTAAAGCTGGTTCCATGGTGGTAGATATGGTAGTGGATGAGAGGAAAGACCTGGTGGCCAGTTACAGTGAGATTTGTTGTGAAGGTTTAGTTGCTGTTAGGTGCACCTGAATCCACAGTGGGGTCTCTAACAAAAGTTGGTTTCCGGGGCGGTTAAGGATTTTAGTATATCTCTGTTCTATAAGCTATAGTGTGGAGAAAAGGTTCTGGGATATGCAGTTATAAACTTTCTTCTTTACAGAACGTAAACCTTTGAGTGGGTTATGTAGGATAAGTGAAGGGACCATTGATAGCAACCTTGATGAGTTTGCCATGTGTAGTAGGAGGAACCTATATAGCGCTTGGTGGAAATGGGTTAGTCACTGGGGCACCTGGTCCCAAATAGTGAAGCTGGTTCCATGGTGGTAGACAAGGCAATTAATGTCCTGGTTAGGAGACATGATAGGTCAGTTACAGTAAGGTTTGAGAAGAAGATTTAGTTGCTATTAGGTACACTGGAAACTACAGTGTGCTGTCTGTAACACAGATGATAGCACCCTGTACAGTAGAAACAATAGGTGGTTGGACATAGTGGACATTGATACAACCTCCCTGCCTATACATAGTGGAAGGCACCAAGTCTTAAATGGAATAGTGTAGTCACTTGGGCACCTTGTTCTATGCTGTGTTGCTACTACATCTCATCCTGGGGGGCCTAGTGGCCAATTCTAGAGAAATCTGAGATGATGGCTTAGTTGCTTTTGGATACACCTGAAACAACAGCAACATTTTTGTACATCTGTAATTTTTATATGCGTATGGAATGCCTGTCCAAATTTTAGACAGAACTGTGTGGGTTTCTTCTGGGGACTCCAGTTTTCCCCACACTCCAAAAACATACAGGCAGGCTCTTTGGATCTCAGTGAAATTTTGTGTTTGTATAAGACTTAAAGGGAATGGGTAAGTCCAGGGGTCCCCAACCTTTTTTTACCCATGAGCCACATCCAAATGTAAGAGAAGGTTTGGAAGCAACACAAGCATGCAAAAAGTTAGTAGCCCCTATGTGCCAGGCCTACAGGAGACTCTGTTTGGCAGTACACCTGTTTTTTATGCAACCAACACTTGCCTCCAAGCCTGGAATTTAAAAATAAGCATCTGTTTTGAGGCCACTGGGAGCAACATCCAAGGGGTTGGAGAGCAACATGTTGCTCATGAGCCACTGGTTGGGGATCACTGGGTTAGTCACTGGGGCACATGCTCCCAAACTGTGACGCTAGCTCATCTGCACTGTCATTTTCCTGTAGAGCAGATAGTTTGATGTTTTGACATTTTAGAAGAGTTTAGAGAGTGGAAATGCGTTCTGCTTTGGAAAGACAAGAGTTGGGGTTGTGGGACTGGCATATCAATGGATTGCTAAGGGGCCCCATGAGACACAGTGGCATGTATTCTGTAAGAATATTTTTTAGAATCAAAAGGATTGGGGGTACAACTCTCTTGCTGTGGAATTCTGGGAATTGTAGTTCTGAACATCTGAACGGAACAATCCTTGGTTTTTAGCAAAAGCTTCAATGCGTATTTTTTTCCCCTGCTTATAATTAGCATTGTAAACATTTCCTTTTAATACAAATAGGAATGCCGAGGCAGCAGAAAAAGAGCCCGGTTTCAGGCAAGTATGTTAAATGCTAAAATAAACAGACAAAATGGCCGCCCATGTCAGACCTGTGATTGATGCAATGTTTAGGAAGAATGCTGTGTTTTAGCTGCCTTGTTTAAAGCTTTGTAAGCACATCTTCTGCCGGGTTTTTTGGAAGCTATTAGGATTTTACCACTTCATTCAGAAGTTATATTTTTATAATATTTGTTAACTTGCAGTGTCAGATTTTGATCCAATCATTATACAAGAAGGCCTTTGTTTGCTTGCAAAGAGCCATTTACCTTTATGAAGTGCTGGGCTGTGCCCTCCTTGCCATAAATCAATGTAATCTGAGTGCTGCAATGCCAGATATGATTTCTCCAGTTAAACTCGGCTGAAAGAACTGGCTTGAATGGGGTCCCTGGGGGCCCAGAACAGAGGAACAGTGATTAATAGGCTGTTTTGTGTTCACGTGGCCCCTGTTGGAGCACACTAGAAAGCAATCACTTCAGACAAGATAGATTCTCAGTTGTCCCTGACGCCCGGCTGAGACAATTCTCTGCTAATGTTCTGTGGTGTCAATTCCATCTCGTTCACAGCTGGCGGAGGAACTGCAGAGCAAGTCACTGAACAGTGAGATCAGAGAGCTGCTGAAACTACTGTCAAAACCAAATCTCAAGGTGAGGACATGTTACACCTGCACCATCCACGCACAAAGTCTCCATTAATGGCGATATGAAAGAAATTGCCTTATTTAAATGAGAGCCAACATTTTTTTGTAGGTACCGTATGTTCTTTCAAGGGAAACTTCAATATTTCACTTTTTTGCAACCTTCTTGGAAAGTCTATGGCTCATGGACAGTAACCCCTAAAAACAATTTGGTGGCAGGTTTCAACCTGTTTTTTTGTAAAGCTTTTTATATGAGTAAATTTGACATTTTGTTCCCTTGTTCATCTGCAAGTAGTGGCTCATACAAGGTTAGGTTAGTGCGGCTGATGCCACTGCTGTGGTCACTGGAGGAGATTCTGTCCCAACATTGGATCAAATAATTCTGTGGGTACAAAGGCCAAGTTTCTATGAGCATTGCTCTAAACTGAGAATATTTGTCCAAGGCACAATAACAATAATATATATCGTTTTTTCACCCCCCCCCCAAAAAAAAATATATATATATATATTATATTCACACACACACATAGCACTATGTAGATTTATAGAGAGAGAGATAGATAGATCGATAGATAGATAGATAGATAGATAGATAGATAGATAGATAGATAGATAGATAGATAGATAGATAGATAGATAATAAATAGATGGATAGATAGGTGGATAGATAGATAGATAATAAATAGATAGATAGATAGATATTATAGATAGAGAGAGAGAGAGAGATAGATATAGATAGAGAGAGATAGATACTGTAGATACTGGAGAGAGAGAGAGAGAGAGAGAGAGATGATAGATAGATAGATAGAGAGATAGAGAAAGAGAGAGAGAGAGATAGAGAGAGAGAGAAAGATATGATAGATAGATATTATAGATAGATAGATTTATAGATAGATTTATAGATAGAGAGAGAGAGAGAGAGAGAGAGAGAGAGATATGATAGATAGATATTATAGATAGATAGAGAGAGAGATGATAGATAGAGAGATAGATAGATTTATAGATAGATAGATTTATAGATAGATAGATTTATAGATAGATAGATAGAGAGAGAGAGAGAGAGATGATAGATAGAGAGATAGATAGATTTATAGATAGATAGATTTATAGATAGATAGATTTATAGATAGATAGATAGATTTATAGAGAGAGAGAGAGAGAGAGAGAGAGATGATAGATAGAGAGATAGATAGATTTATAGATAGATAGATTTATGGATAGATAGATTTATAGATAGATAGATAGATAGATAGATAGATAGATAGATAGATAGATAGATAGATATAGAGAGATAGAGATATGATAGATAGATAGCGATATGATAGATAGATAGAGATAGATAGATATTATAGATAGATAGACATGCACTTTTACATAAATATATAGGTATGGGACCTGTTATCCATTAACAATGCTATATAGAGGGGTGGCTGTCTGACTTTTCCAGCTCAAGCTTCCCTTGGATGTCAGACTTTTGGTCAGGGCCCCATTAGTTCATAATATAGTGAATAAGTACCCCCTCTTGTAAAATATAAGGATATTATAAGTTACCGAATAGTTTCATGACCATATAAAAACACGAGGGCGAAGGCCGAGTGTTTTTATACAGGTCATGGAAATCCGTATATGTTGCCTCAGATGACACCGATTTGGTGTAGGTGATAAAGTAGATTACAGAGGCCACTCGTGGTAGTCAATGGATTTTAGCCCCCATAAAGTAATAAGTAGGAACTCTTTAGGCTATGGGCTGCACACTGGCTGTTGGCTCTGGCTGTTGTCAGCCTGCAGGCTGAGAGAAGCAGATCTGCTCAGTGCCCTTGCTCCATTGATTTGAATCCAATCGGCCTGTGTACTCTCACATACAGGTTGAGGTCAGCCTAAATACTGACCGCAACTTTAGCTCCGCTTTGTGTGACCGCATACAGGCTGACCGGATTCAAATCAATGGAGCAGGGGCGCTGAGCAGATCTGCTTCTCTCAGCCTGCAAAAATACTCGGCTGACAACAGCCAGAACCAACAGCCTGTGTGCCCATAGCCTTAGAGCAAGATTAGTGACACTCCGTAAGCATTTGGCCATTGAATGCTCATCTCATGTAACATGGGCATAATAACTGGGTGAGTGTGTGCTTTTCCAGTGCAGCGTGAAATAAAAAAACAATCTAGTACTGCAGATACAGGATTTAAATTCCATTTCATGCATCCATTATCCTTTTGGCTTTTCTGACAGAGGAAAAAATGTTTTTTGTTCCACTTAATTTTTCACATATGATGGATGCATCATCTGCCCGTAAAAAGCTGTATTTGTTAACTTTATAAAGTATTATCCATCACATTGATGACAGTTCCCCTTACGGTCTGCTTTGTCTGACAATATCCTGAGTGCTTGCGACCCTTAAGGTGGCCATACACGGGCCGATAAAAGCTGCCGACAGACCGTGTCGGCAGCTTATTGGCCCGTGTATGGGGCCCCCCGACGGGCTTCACCGATTAGATAGGGCAGTGATGGATTTCTGGGAAGTATCAGCACTAGGGGTTTCATTTACTATCAGTTAACCAGCAAGCAAAGGCTGAGTGATGACAGGTGTATGGCCAGATCACATGAGGTTACCATTTAGATGGTCACCGGTAGCGTTAAAGCCTTAGTAATTACATCCAGAGAGATTGTCTTAGATGCCTGTATAAAGGAGAAAAAAAATCATATAAATGTCCAGCTGTCAAACTGTGTAAAAAGCATCTGGAATCAGGACATAATGTGTTCATATATGTGTTGCCTGTCGAGTGCGGCTGCAATCTTATCTGCCGCTGGAAACATTTCTCCTGACACCACTTGGTGTTATCTATAAAACAAGAAAAACATAAAGATATATCATCAGTTAGCTGATGCAAAGTTGGTTTTTCAGGGGTAACTAAGGTTAGAGACGACTCACATTAATGGGATTTGAAAGGGGAGCAGTATCCCAGTCCCTAAGGCTACGATTCTCCGGCCCTGTACACTGAGAACAAGTTTATAGTGAACATTTGAAGGCTGGCAGCTAACTTGTTTGTATTGCCATTAGTAGCAGCAGTCAAAGCATCATGAACTGGCATGGGTGGCTTCTCATTGTACTTTAGCCCCAGGCAGATTATCACCTTATATATTTACTACTAGAATCCCTTAATTGAATTTGTTCTGCTGATTTTCTTCCCTTCCACTCAAACAGCTCAGTGTGCATTAACCAACCTGAGCTTGAGATCTGACACAATATACAGTGTGTATATATATATATATATATATATATATATATATATATATATATATATTTATATTTATGTTATGAATACAAAAGTTACAATACAAGACTAATTACTAATTTAAGAAATTTAGGTTTAAAATAACACATCCTCCGAGTACAACTTTTTAATTTGAATAAAACCTGCCTAACTACTAGTTGATCCAGAGGAAGGAAAAAAAAACCTACTTGAAGCCTCTCCAATTTGCATCAGAGGGGAAAAAAAAAACTTCCTGACAATGGCAATCGGACCAGTCCCTGGATCACCTATGTTCATTTCGGTAATCCTCAAATGCAAAAAAGTCTACTGTAACTGTAAAAACCAGTTTTGAATATTATCTACCTTGTTTCTTCTAATCTGAATGGATGCCACCCTGTCATCTGGAAGGACCTACTGGTAAATAAAGCATCAGAGAGTTTGTTATATGGTTTCCTTTTTTATATATATATTTATATATATATATATATATATATATATATATATATATATATATATATATATATATATATATATATGTGTGTGTGTATATATATATGTATATATATATATGGTATAAGGAGGATCAGCACACACTGTCTTTTTGGTGATGAGAGTTTTCTTTTATTGTGAACAAAATTACATCTCAATCCTGTTCACAATAAAAGATGGATATATATATATATATATATATATATATATATATATATATATGTGTGTGTGTGTGTGCATATATATATATATATGTATGCATAGATATCATATATTCCATTAAAGGGGAACTATCTCAAAAATAAAAATGTAATATAAGTTTCAGCATACTGAAATAAGAAACTTTCTAAATACAATGAATTAAATATTCGGCATTGTTTCTGAAATGATCAAGTTTATTTTTTTACTATTCCTCTCTCAGCATCTGTTTTTCTTCATTCTATCTTTATGCAGCAATTAAATATTATAGGGGGAGGGATCCCTTTCCTAGCAGATGAATTAGAGCTCACTCAAATAACTAATTCCAGTACAAACATTCCAGTGCCTTTTGCACAAATCCTGCTTCTAGAGAGATATGATGTCTGGTGATTTGAATAGAGTGAGCTCTAATACATCTTCTAGGCAAAAGGAACCCCCCTATAGGATATATTGGATCTAACTGTCAATGATTATCTTACACTCAACTGCTGCATGAAGACAGAATGAAGAGAAACAGATGCTGAGAGAGGAATAGTGAAGATAAACGTGACTATTTCAGAAACAGTACAGAATATTTAATTGATTGTATTTAGAAAGTTTCTTAGTGTGATGAATGTTATATTAATATTAGTTCCCCTTTAAGCTCCTCTTCTCTATTGTAAAACATCCCCAACCTGGCCAGCCTTTCTTCATAATTTAGACTATCCATATCCTTTACTTGCCCTTCTTTGTCTAATTAAGTAATATTCAGAGCATTTGAGACCAAAACTGATTATTTCTGACGATCCCTAACCTTAGCTTTTCAACAGCAGCCCAGGTCATACTGAGCATATGAGTGTCACAAAAGACTAGGGATGCACCAAATCCACTTTGTTGGATTCGGCCGAACCCCAGAATCCTTCACTAAAGATTCAGCCAAATACCGAACCGAATCCGAACCCTAATTTGCATATGCAAATTAGGGGTGGCAAGGGGAAAACATTTTTTACTTTTTTTTTTCTGATAAAAAGTCATGCAATTTCCTTCCCTCCCCTAATCTGAAATGCAAATTAGGATTCAGTTCGGCCAGGCAAAAGGATTCAGCCGAATCCCAATCCTGCTGAAAAAGGCCGAATCCCGAACAGAATGCTACAAAAGACAGGATCCAAGATGGCGCACTTGTGTGAACAACTTGGATTATTACTGTGATAGGGCTGCTGTATGTGCGCTGGTAGAATAATGTCAATATATAAAATACATACAGCATTTCTAGCAATATTCATTTTTAGGCTTTAGCTTTGGAACTGAGCATTCATTCTATTAAGACCCACCAATTCCACATTCATAAAAATGGAGTCATAAAATTGGATTGGCCTTTTAGTGCGTCAGGAAAACTATTTGTTTTTGTGTATCAGGTTTACAAATAATATCCCTGCTTTATCCCATAGACCTTCTGACCTGTTCTTGTTGAGTCAATATGAAAAACAATATATTTTTTGGAGCCAAATGAAACTCGAGTATATTCTGTTTATTTTATTTATTTGTTTATTTGATATACTTGGTTTATAATGTGCTGAATCCGTGCTACTAAATGACATTTTCTGGGCTTTATGAACTGCTCTGGGGTAAAGTGCTAAGCAGCAGTTGTTCCGCTGAATTTCCTTCAGAAAACAATAAAAAATGAAACTTTCGTCTCTTTAATAGTCCGTGTTTTTCACTGTAATTAAAATGTAATGGATGTTAAACTATCTGGTTGCATGTAAAGAGTCCACAAAGGAAGGAAGCCATTCTGTTAATAGTTTTTACTTGTCTACAGTAATGGTGGGAACAGGGTGGGCAGCAAATGGCCACATGTATCAGCCTTCAGTACTGTGTCGGTACAGTCACAATGTGGTTGGTGAACTTGTACTAATTTTGATCTCTGCTGTTTATATTTGTCATACCTGCAGTGTTATAACTAGATGCACTGGGATGCTACGGCCCAACTTCAGGGTCACTGTCCAAACCAATTTTTTTCCCCTCTTCTCACTCAACCTCTATTCTCCTAGTCTCTTTTTTCTCTCTACATAATGTAATTTATTCTTCCATATACTTCTGCTTTCTGTTCTATACATATATAAAGACAGACCATGAAATAGGAATTTTTCCTGCTATCTCACTGTACCTTTTACACTCCATCTTCAGTGTTTTGCTCAGGGACCTGAACATGGTGAACCTTATAGTTTAATTAATGGCTGTAGACCTACACATTGAGCAACCTATATATTTTCTACATTTTGAATTCCTAAAAGAGGCCATTATTTCATGTTTTGTTATTATTATCTTATGAAAGCTCTTGATCCTTATGCCTACAGATGATCAAAAGCATTTTTGGGCCCTTATCTATCTCTGGATATATTATTTGATTAAATACATTTTTTCAACCAAATACGTTCGAGCTCTGTGCTGACATGGCAGGGAAATATGTAAATGTAACATAAAAATGTGGTTAGCTAACACCTAGATTACATATTTACTGGTAGAGATTACATATTTACTGGTATTTTACCAACTGGGCCAGTGAAATACTGGCCAGAAGGCATTGATGACCTGCCGTCATTAGATATTTGGTGCCATCTGCTTATGGTCCACATCAGTGCAATTCTTCTTCTGGCCAAATTCACAATATCTGCATGTTGATTGGTTGGGTTCATCTGTTCCAGTGTCCTATTTTAGGGTTAACATCTGGCCTGTCTGATGCAATGAAGCTTGTGGTGAATACTGGATAATAGCTGATTACTTTACCCTGCCCTTATGTAACAGAGTTAGTTAATCTCATATGTCCTTGCAAGGTCACCCATTCCGATTAGAAGAAAGGAGGGTCCGCCAAAATATTCGGAAGGGCTTTTTTACAGTGAGAGCTGTGAAGATGTGGAATTCTCTCCCTGAATCAGTGGTACAGGCTGATACATTAGATAGCTTTAAGAAGGGGTTGGATGGTGTTTAGCAAGTGAGGGAATACAGGGTTATGGGAGATAGCTCATAGTACAAGTTGGTCCAGGGGCTGGTCCTATTGCCATCTTGGAGTCAGGAAGGATTTTTTTCCCCCTTGGGTTTTTTTTTTTGCCTTCTTATGGATCAACTAGCAGTTAGGCAGGTTAGATATAGACTTAAAAGGTTGAACTTGATGGACGTGTGTCTTTTTTCAACCTAACTTACTACAGTTAGGTCCATAAATTTTTGGACAGAGACAACAAATTGATTGGAAGGCGTTTCATAATACAGATGGACAATGACCCAAAACATACAGCCAAAGCAACCCAGGAGTTTATGAAAGCAAAGAAGTGGCATATTCTTGAATGGCCAAGTCAGTGACCTGATCTGAACCCAATTGAGCTGCATTTCACTTGTTGAAGGCTAAACGTTAGACAGAAAGGTCCACAAACAAACAGCAACTGAAAGCCGCTGCAGTAAAGGCCTGGCACAGAAATGAGTAAACCCAGAATCTGGTGATGCCCATGAGTTCAAGACTTCAGGCTGTCATTGCCAGCAAAGGGATTTTAACCAAGTATTAGAAATGAACATATTATATTTCATTTGTCCAATTACCTTTGAGCCGCTGAAATGAAGTGATTGTGTTAAAAAAAGGCTTTAGTTCCTCACATTTTTATGCAATCTTTTTGTTCAACCCGCTGAATTAAGTCTGCAATTCAACTGCATCTGAGTTGTTTCATTTACATTTATAATTAGGGATTGGCGTTTCGTTTCGTCAAAAATTTGCCGCCGGCGAAATGTCGCCGACGCCCATTAAAGTCTATGGGCGTAAAAAAAATTTTTGTGGACGCGCGTCTTTTATTTTGGACGCACAACGCCATACGAGTCTATGGGCATCATTTTTGCGGCGAAACAAGGCGAAAAAATTCGCCCATCCCTATTTATAATTCATTGTGGTAATGTACGGAACCAAAATTAGAAAAAAGATTTGTGGACCTAACTGTATGTTACTGTGTTCTTCTTATGCTAATATTGGTGTAGCTGTATAAGACTATATAATATTTGTCTATACACTTCCTTCTAAACCGGAAGTCCAATACTTAATTATTGGACCATCAAAAAGCCTTGTGTGCTGTAGGCCTTAAAGATACTGTACAAATAAAAAAAAACTTAATAGTATAACTTTGAGGTATAGAAAATGGAAACTACTAACCTTTCCGCCAGCATCACATCACCCGGGTTAAACTCTGACAAATGGTATTAGGAAAGTTAAAAATAAGTTTATAATGATTTAATGGCTCTGTGTAGGAAGAAGTGACTAATTAAATATATTAGCCTGTTAGGTAATTACCTTCCTACTGGGATGCATTCCATCGGCAGCCCGCACATCATCAGCCAGCGATTTTCTCCTGCTCATTCGTTTGCTTTGTGTTCAATGGGAAGTTCCATTGCGTGGACTCCTTTTGACACACAATGGAAAGTGTCTCATATAACAGGGAAAAGATGGATGAGCCGCTATCATTTAATTGCTCGTATGAAAAGGATTTGAAAAGGAGTGATCGTGACACATAACGGTTTGCAAGAACTCCAAATATCCCAGTTTTACTTTACTCTGTCATATGGCTAAAGTGTGTACCATGCACTTGCTAACCATTGTTATTAGTGATCCTATACAGCACTTCTGTGATGAAAGCTCTGCCTCAGTACTGTAAGTACAGGAACAGCTGGGATTGGGAATGAATTCAATTAGAAGCAGAGCTGGTGTATACATGGTAAAGAAATTGCATACTTCAACCATTGTCATAACAAGGGCAATAGGAGCTTCTTCTCAATGGCTAAATATAGGTTGTGTCTTAAAGGAGAAAGAAAGCTACAGAGGCATTTTATTGCCAATAGATTAGCAGCAATAGTGCAAGCTATAACACTATATTTATTCTGTAGAATGTTTTACCATACATGAGTAAAAAGCTCTAGAAGCTCTTTGTTTCGGATAGCAGCTGCAGTATTAGCTTGGTGTGACATCACTTCCTGCCTGAGTCTCTCCCTGCTCACTCATAGCGCTTGGCTCAGATTACAGCAGGGAAGGGGGGGGGGTGAAGAGGAGCAAACTGAGCATGCTCAAAGGAGTTTAAGCTGAAACCAGGAAGTCTGATACAGAAGCCCATGAGTACACAACAGAAGGAAAGAAACACTGTGTTTCTTTTGACAGAGGACTCTTTGAGGGTTTACTGGTGTATTTATGTAGACCTTTCTGATAAGGTTTACTTAGTTGTAACCTTTCCTTCTACTTTAAAGGATCAGTAACACCAACAAATTGTATTACATTAATTAATAACATTTATTAACTGTTGGGGTATATGCTATCTACCAGTGGGCACTGTGGCCCAATACCACGTTTCATGTGTTATAAATTTAAAGACATGCACAGTATCTCACTTCAGACATTTTGTGCAAAATCACCAATAACAATATAAATAGCATTTAATCATTGAAAAATTCACATGAAAACCTTCCCCATATCACACCACCCGTCTGCATCCCTCAGGTCAGCCACTCCGTCCTAACGCGTTTCGTGCTATTGGACGCTTAATCAGATTAAAATATAATGCACTGTTGTGTTGCACTGGTAAAACGGCATTTGTTTGCTTTACCAACTCTACTGTTGTTTACTGTATATAAACAAGCTGCTGTGTAGCCGTGGGGGCAGCCATTCAAGCTGGAAAAACAGAGAAAAGGCACAGGGTACACAGCTGATAACAGATAAGCTCTGTAGTAAACAATGTGATTCTACATAGCTTATCTGTTATCTACTATTTGTCTTGTGCTTGAATGGCTGCCCCCGTGGCAATAGCAGCTTGTTTATATAAACTATAGTAGAGTTTCTGTATCAAACACATCAGTTTATCCAGTGCAGGGCAACACTATTATTCATTATTATTCATTTTTTAACATTACTGTTCTTTTAAGATTGAGCTAGATGAGAATTATTTTATGCAGCAGCCTTATGCCATGTGTTTTAATTGTTTGCCTGGTGTTTTGCTGGTAAGATGGCACAAGGAGGTTCATTTCCCACTTGGAATTCTGACTCTGTAGAGCCCTGTTGCATATTGATTGCACGACTTATTCCAGGTTAAAGGATTTTGCACTGTGTGGCATAGGTAATGTTTTCCAGAAAGTAGATCTACCCAGAGTGTAAGACACTCACTCTGCCAAGCACCAATCACATGCTGAGAAAAGAGGACAAGACACTTGCAAAACAAAATAACACTCATCTACTAGAGCACTTATAGGGGCACAGCCTTAACTTATTAACGTAATACGTGTGTGTGGTAAGTGAATGCGTATATATTATATATAAATACATAGACTGTAAAACAGTTAACACATATGATATGGTTTCAGGCTCTTTTCTCGGTGCATGACACAGTGGCCCAGAAGAGCTATGACCCTGTGCTTCCTCCCATGCCTGATGACATTGATGACGATGAAGACTCGGTGAAAATCATTCGCCTGGTAAAGAACAGAGAGCCACTGGTAAGATTTATAAGCAATTATCCCATTTGACAGCAGTTTTTCTCCAAATACAGTCCGCTAGTGATGCCTGTGCTGGAATTGCCTTTAGAAAGCATAACGACCCCAGAACGCAGGTAGAATGCTTAAAAGGGATTAATTACCCTGTGTTTATTAGTGCAAAGCCAAACAACAACGAGCTCCTTTATCAGGTGAGTCTTTATGCTTTCTATGTATGGTGGCCATCCTCCTAAACTCTGTAGCACTGCGGTTAAGGAGAGGCCAGATGTGCATGTGTTTATCTTTAAGTACGTTGGAATTCCCAGTGCCGTTTTTAAACATATTGTAAGTGTCCTATTTCTCCTCTCCAAGGGTATAAAAGCTCATTTATTCAATTATAGTTGGCCAAGTGTGCACTGATTTGGTTTTTGGCCAATTTTCACCTTCAGATCCCGTTGTAATGCAGCTGGGCTGTCTAATGTAAATATCCCATCTTCTCCAAAGTTTACATTGTCCCACTGAAATCCAACCCAACAATTAACGGAAAAAAATCCCCCTGCAGTATGCTTAATTGTGTGACCCAGTTGTTGCCTTGCAACATTGTGACTGATGTGAATAGCGTGTGAGCTCTGTAAAGTGGTATGGAATTAAAAAAAAAAAATGTTACAGGAATAATAACACCAAAATATGAAAGTGTTTAAAAGGAATGGAAATGTAATGTATTGTTTCCCTGAACTGGTAAAACTGATGTGTTTGCTTCAGAAACTCTACTATAGTTTATATAAACAAGCTGCTGTGTAGCCATGGGGGCAGCCATTCAAGCACAGGATACACAGTAGATAACAGATAAGTACTACTATAGTTTATATAAACAAGCTGCTGTGTAGCCATGGGGGCAGCCATTCAAGCACAGGATACACAGTAGATAACAGAAAAGTATTCAAAGCTGAAAAAGAGAAAAGGCACAGGATACACAACAGATAACAGATAAACTAGTATACAATGGTATTCTTCAGAACTATCTCGTTTATATAATCTATAGTAGTACTTATCTGTTATCTACTGTGTATCCTGTGCTTGAATGGCTGCACTCATGGCTACACATCAGATAAACTATAGTAGTACTTATGTTATCTACTGTGTATCCTGTGCTTGAATGGCTGCCCCCAAGGCTACACAGCAGCTTGTTTATATAAACTATAGTAGTACTTATCTGTTATCTACTGTGTACCCTGTGCTTGAACGGCTGCCCCCATGGCTACACAGCAGCTTGTTTATATAAACTATAGTAGTACTTATCTGTTATCTACTGTGTATCCTGTGCTTGAATGGCTGCCCCCATGGCTACACAGCAGCTTGTTTATATAAACTATAGTAGTACTTATCTGTGCTTGAATGACTGCCCCCATGGCTACACAGCAGCTTGTTTATATAAACTATAGTAGTACTTATCTGTTATCTACTGTGTACCCTGTGCTTGAACGACTGCCCCCATGGCTACACAGCAGCTTGTTTATATAAACTATAGTAGTACTTATCTGTTATCTACTGTGTACCCTGTGCTTGAACGGCTGCCCCCATGGCTACACAGCAGCTTGTTTATATAAATTATAGTAGTACTTATCTGTTATCTACTGTGTATCCTGTGCTTGAATGGCTGCCCCCATGGCTACACAGCAGCTTGTTTATATAAACTATAGTAGTGTTTCTGAAGCAAAACACGTCAGTTGTACCAGTGCAGGGCAACACTTTATTATATTGCCCTTCCTTAAACGCTTTAATTGTTTGGTGTTACTGTTCCTTAGCTCCTATGGGAACAGCCCCTTGGTCAGGGGTAAATGTACAACCTGGTAAGAATTAAAATAAATAAATGAATGCAAATACCCAAAACATATTGAATTGTGCTTTAATATCGATAACATACTTCATGCTGTTACCATGATTTAGTTACAATTAACGTATTAAATGACATGATTTATCATGATAATTATAAAAGCTTTGAGGATGCCTACGGAGTGTAGTAGGTGTATTGTGCTAAGATATCCCTCAGTGGAATCGGTTCTCCTTTGAATGATCATCAGTGGAAAGATGATAGTTGCAGTGGGATATCTGGAAAATAAGCAGTGCAAAATCAAGGCTGTGCCTTACAAACATAAAGCAAATGCAATGGCCGGCGGGGGGTTTATTTTCTTCCTCCCTCGACCTGTTTGGTGCCGAGAAGAACTGCAGCGCGTCCCACTGCGAAGGTGTTAAAGAAATAACTGTTGGTTAATCGTTGTTCTGTATGTGTATGTTTTTTATTGCCCTGCAAATATCCTGGAAATCTTATACGTGTTATGTAGAATATTTGTTTTCGTCAGGAGGAAGTGAGAAGAGATGTCTGCAAAGTCACTTTTTGAGAGCCGTAATGTTGTGCACAGATGAATAACGGCAGCGCTTCTGAGATTCATACAGTGAGAGCCTGTCTCTAGATAGACATCTCTGGCGGAACCAAGGCGGCCCACACCAAAAAAAAGGGGGAGCCTTGGTATTTATGGAGTTTTGCAAGCTCCGGGGTATAGTTAAATCTTGTTCACACCAAGACCACGCAAAGCGTGTTATTTTAATAAAAAAGCATATTTACATTTTTCCCCAATGTGTAAATCCAGTTCAGTATTACTGTGACAAATCCTAAACCTGAGTTATAGTTCGCCGCCAGTTTAAAATAAAAAACAAATAAAAAAAAAAAAGGAGGTCGGACCTTAATAGGAAGGTGAGAGATGTGAATAAAATAATAGAACCGCTTCTTTCAGTAGATTCTTTAGTTCGTCTGTAATACAAATGATGGGATTGGGGAAGGCTTAAATAATGCAATTCCTGTGCAACATATTAACTATAATTAATTAACTATAGCTAAACAATAAACTAAAGCCTTTTCCATCTGTAGAAAAATCGACAGAGCAATACCATATCCATAAACCTCTTAAAGGAGAAGTCAACCCCTACGTGAAAAAATCCCTCCCCTGTGTAGGCCCCCTCCCAACTCCCCCGGCCTACCAGGATTCGGTTACGGATTCAGACAGGATTCGGCCTTTATCAGCAGAATTCGGCCGAATCCTTGTGCCTGGGCGAACCGAAGACGAATCCTAATGTGCATGTGTAAATTAGGGGCGGGTAGGGAAATCACTAGACTTTTCGTCAAAAAAAAAGAATTTTTTCCACTTTTTCCTTTCCTGTCCCTAATTTGCATACGCAAAATAGGATTCGGTTGGGTATTCAGCCGAATCTTTCACCAAGGATTCAGGGATTCGGCCGAATTCCAAATAGTGGATTCGGTACATCCCTAGAAAGCAGTACAGGTATGAGACCTGTTAGCCAGAATGCATGAGACCTGGGGCATTGTGGATAAGAGATTTTTCTGTAAGTTGGATCTTCATATTTTACGGGGGAGATTTACCAAGGTTTGAATGGTAAAATCAAATTCAATTTTCAAATTTTGGGGTTTTTTTTGGTCAAAACTCACAAATTTCAATTTAAAACTACCAACTCGAATTTGAATATGAGATTTATCACAACTCAACCCTGGAAACAATTCTAATTCGACTATTCTCCACCCAAAACCTGCCGAGTTCATATAGAAGTCAATGGCAGAGGTCCCTTGAACTATTTGAAGATGTGAATAGTAGTGATGAGCCAGTTTTTTGCCAAGTTTCGCTTCAAAAATGCATAAAAAAAAATGTCGCCCTTCAAAAATAATTGGACATTCAAAAGTTGAGTTTTTTTCGGAAAACGCTTGATTTGAATTCAATTCGAGATTTTGGGTCAGACTATTCGAGCAATTTTAGAAGTTTGAATTCTTTCATAAATAACATACCATTAGAATTGTGAATAATGAATTTATTTGAGGTTTAAAAAATTCACATTACACATTTGACCTCTGATAAATAACCCCTACGTCTACCAGAAAATCATGTAAACATTAAATAAACTCAATAGGCTGGTTTTGCCTCCAATAAGGATTTATTATATATTAGTTGGGATCAAGTACAAGCTACTGTTTTATTATTACAGAGAAAAGGGAAATAATTGAAAAGTTTTGGATAAAATGGAATTTATAGGCCTATCGTAATTCGGAGCATTCTGGATAACGGTTTTCCAGATAATGGATCCCATACCTGTATTTATTCTTTGGAATGCTTTATCATACTTGAGTAAACAGTTCTAGAAGCTCTCTCTGTTTGTTTAGGATATCAGCTGCCATATTAGCTCTCCCTGCACGCACATAGCTCTGGGCTCAGATTACATAAGGGAGGGGAGAAGGGATAGAGGAGCAAACTGAGCATGCTCAAGCCCAAGCCCTGGAGGTTTAAGATTAAAACAGGAAGTCTGATACAGAAGCCCATGTGTACACAATAGAAGGAAAGAAATGCTGTGTTTCTTTTGACAGAGGACTTAAAGCAGTATTACTTTGATGATTTACTGGTGTATTTATATAAATCTTTCTGATAAAGCTTACTTAATGTTAGCCTTTCCTTCTCTTTTAAGAAACCAATTTCCATTTAAATTAAATTAAAGGGGTTATTCACCTTTGAGTTAACTGTTAGTATGATGCATAGAGTGATATTCTGAGACAATTTGCAATTGGTTTTCATTTTTTATTATTTGTGGTTTTTGAGTTATTTAGCTTTTGTTTAGCAGCTCTCCAGTTTTAGCAATTTTAGCAGTCTGGTTGCCAGGGTCCAAATTACCCTAGCAATAGAGACTATAAATAGGAGAATCCTGAATAGAAAGATGATTAATAAAAAGAAGCAATAACAATAAGGGGCATATTTATCAATGGTCGAAATTCGAATTCAAAAAGATAAACCGAAATTAAGTTGAAGTTTTTTTTTTTTGTCAAATAGGTCAATTTTCGTCAGAATTCTAATCATATGAATCGAAGGAATAGCTCATTCGATCGCATTTGATTCAAAGTTTTTCCCCAAAAAACCTTCAATTCTTCAAAGTCCACCAATTGACTCCAAATTGGTTCTAGGAGGTCCCCCATAGGCTCAAACAGCAATTCGGCAAGTTTTAGATGGCAAATGGTCGAAGTCAAATTTTTAAAGAGACAGTACATGATAAATTTAGATTTTCGAATTTTCGATTTTTTTTTGTCAAATTCAAATAAAATTTGGACTGTTCCCTAGTCGAAGTACACAAAAAACAGCTCGAAATTAGAATTTTTTTCAATCGAAAATTCACCTCGACCTTTGATAAATCTGACCCTAAATGTGTAGCTTATGTGTTGGGCGGGTTCAGATTGACTTCCGGCTTTTTGCAGGTCTCAAGCAGGTTCGGGTTGAGCTCTTTTTTATGCTCTCCCCACCCACAACCTTACTGTAGAGGCTTCTGTTTCTGGCAGCCACTCTTTATAGATGCGCGCCTGCTACGCCCCGCCCTCTTTCGTGACATCATGTGGTGAAGGTCTATAGATAGAAGTGATAGTAGCGGGTTGGGTGTGGGTTAGGAGCAGGCAAGTACCCACCTACACATCACTATAACTATTTGTTTTTTTTAGATGGGGACAGTGACCCCTATTTGAAAGTGGAAAGAGTCAGAAGAAGAAAGAAAATAATTAACAAAAACTAATAATAATAATTGACTAATAAAATAATAATTAACAAATAAATAATTAACAAAAAAACGAATAATAATATAATGAATAATGATACTATAATAATGATAACTGAATAATAAAATAATAATTAACAAATAAATAATTAACAAAACGAATAATAATATAATGAATAATAATACTAATAATAATAATAATTGAATAATAAAATAATAAACAAACAAATAATTAACAAAAATGAATAATATAATGAATAATAATAATAATAATAATTGAATAATAAAATAATAACAAATAATTAACAAAATCTAATAATA
The DNA here is from genome assembly GCA_038501925.1 of Xenopus petersii. Taxonomy (NCBI): domain Eukaryota; kingdom Metazoa; phylum Chordata; class Amphibia; order Anura; family Pipidae; genus Xenopus; species Xenopus petersii. The sequence continues at coordinate 19,041,635 of CM076683.1, forward strand.
ATATAATGAATAATAATAATAATAATAATTGAATAATAACATAATAAAAATAATATAATAAATAATGAAAACCATTGAAAAGTTGATTAGAATCAGCCATTCCATAACCTACTAAAAGTTATATTAAATGTGAACCACCCCTTTAAAACCTGAAATTCTGCTCTTTTAGTGATCCTGCCCCATCACTTTGGTCCAGTCGCTGGAGTTAGGTACAAGGAGGGTATCGGGTGAACTGCCTCAGGCTACAGCAAGCTTAGAAGCACCTAGGGCTAAGGGTAGTGCTGTCCAACTAGTGAGTGAGACAATTATCTAATATATCACGGTATAGAAAGGCAGATTATATTATTATTGCTATTGACATAATCTAAATGAGGGTGTTATTTAGCTAATATTTTTGTATCTTTATATTATAGGGTGCTACTATTAAAAAAGACGAGAATACGGGTGCAATCATTGTAGCCAGGATAATGAGAGGCGGAGCTGCTGACAGAAGTGGTAAGTTTGTTTTTGGACTGAAGAATTAAATAATAACCCTTGTAAGTTTCATTACAGGTATAAGATCTATTATCCAAAATGCTGGGTTTTCCAGATAAAGGATCTTTCCATAATTTAGATCACCAGCAGTTAAAATCATGTAAACATTAAACAGGATTGTTTTGCCTCCAATAAGGATTAATTATATTTTAGTTCAAGTACAGGTATGGTATCCATTATCCGGAAACCTGTTATCCAGAAAGCTTCGAATTATGGAAAGACCGTCTCCCATAGACTCCATTATAATCATATACTCCCAACATTTTTAAAATAATTTCCTTTTTCTCTGTAATAATAAAACAGGAGCTTGTACTTGATCCCAACTAAGATAGAATTAATCCTTATTGGAGGCAAAACCAGCCTATTGGGTTTATTTAATGTTTACATGTTTTTAAGTAGACTGAAGACATGAAGATCCAAATTACAGAAAGATCTGTTATCCAGAAACCATCAAGTCCCGAGAATTCTGGATAACAGATCGTACAAGATACTGCAGTGGCGGAACTACCGGGGGAGCAGGAGGTGTGAGCGGGCCCCCCTCAGGCCCCCCGGCAGTCCGTTCGCCATTGGAAACTCTGCCAAATACGGGCGTACGGAGGGGGCGGGGCCCAGCTGCGCGTCACGCACCAGGGCCCGTCCCCCTCAACGAACGCTACTGAAATACTGTTTGTGATTACAGAGAAAGAGGAAATCATTAATTAAAAATCAGAATTATTTGCTTAAAATGGCGTCTATGTGAGATAGCTAGGGTTGCCATCTGGCCGTTTTTAACGCGGACAGCCCGTTTTTTTTGAAGGGCTGCCCTGGTCAAAACTGCCCGGTATTACAGATTAGGAAAACCGGGCAGGATTTCCTAAACTCGAAGGGCCAGCCAGCAGTTGCCCCGCCCCTGATATCCCGGCCCCACCCCCGCCGCGTCACGGTCACGCACCCTGCCCAGATTCCACAGCCCGAAAAGGTAGCAACCCTAGAGATGGCCTTCCAGCGTGTTTCCGGATAAGGGATCCCATACCTGAACTATGTTGTTCTATGGCAGCCTTGAATTATCTTTTAATATGTGATATGCAGTTGTTATTTAGGGTTTTTCTACTTGATTGTCGGGGTCACTGACCCCAGAAAACATAATTATCCTGCAGCTAGGTTTATTAGCTTATTATTATTTTTATCATTTGTTCTATACATTCCTCCTCTTATTCCTCTGTCCATTTGAGTCGCTGGCTGACTGCTGTGGTTAATGAGGCCCTAGCAACCAATAACTTTTTAAATTCTAGAGAACTGAAAAACAAACAGTTAATTCTGTAGAAAGAAGAAGCATCTACACAACATTGCTGTGAACCATGAACTTTCAGACCTGTGCAGTTTTACCCACCGTATATGGGAAACCATCACATCAGACAATGGGATTTTGCCGTCCCCTGAATTTGAATGGCTCTGGCTGAAATATATCTATTTTTCCTATTTTGCTTCAACCAGGACTAATCCATGTTGGGGATGAACTGAGGGAAGTCAATGGCATAAGCGTGGAGGATAAGAAACCAGAAGAAATCATTCATATTTTGGTAACATAGTGAATTTTTATATTTCCTGCAGTCAATGTAATGTGTATTAAGGAGGGCACTTTTTTTCATCTACTGGTTTGAAAATGTTCTATAATAAACTGCAGTTTGACATTAGATTGATCTTCTGTTTAGACATTGTTTAAGTGTTGTCTAAGCAAAGCTACATCTGGTCTAAGGGTGACCAATCATCTACGTCTCTCTGATGGGTCAAACCATTGAAGAGCAAATGAAGGGGTCGCACACAGTGTGGCCACCTTTTCATGGGCAAAAATGTTTAGAACAGCAGGTAGAGGAACTCTGGCTCCTCTTCACTTAGGGTTGCTCTCCGGTTTTGACCTGGGCAGCCTGGTATTTGGAAGCGATGTTCTGGTCAAAACTGCCTGCCCGGTTTTCCAAAATAGGAAACCTGGCAAGATTCCCAGAGACTGACGCAGCGATCACGGCTGATTGCAACGTCATAACTCCTCCCCTGGCGTTGCCCAAAACGTCATCAACCTGCCCGTCGATGTCACCCGTGGAATTGAATGCCGCAAAAGGCACCGACCCTTCCTTCACTTTCCAACATGGTGCACCAGCAGGTTACATTTTCCAACCTCCCAACTGTCCAGTATTGTTTCGTACAATTTTATCTCTGTAAAATGAATTTTCTTTAAATAAATAAATTTATAGCACTTTCATTTTCCATATTTTTAAACTGGTGATGCAAATCTTGTGATGAAGTCATAACATTGCCTTTATTAGGGGGGAAGTTAGTGGGTGTGCTAGTAACTATCATGCAGATTTTCTTACGCATGGAGCTTTCTCCTCCCAATATTGCAGGCGCAGTCCCAAGGTGCAATTACATTTAAAATCATACCTGGTATCAAAGAGGAGCCAACGAACAATGACGGAAAGGTAGGTGCTTGCACTGGGTATTCAATGTAGAAATATTAGCATACATTGTGTTGCTCTGTGTTTGTGACTTGGAGTGTGCATATGTATGATTAGTTACTAAAGCTGGCCATAGACGCAAAGATCTCATCGTATGAATCGAGGATTCGTACAATGTTCGGAAAGTGTGCGGAGAGTCCCGACATTTTTCGTCCGGCGGAGATCGGTCATTTGGTCGATTGGACAGGTTAGAAAATTTCTGTTGGCTGACAATATCTCTGCGTGTATTGCCGACCGTACGATTTTCAGTGGGAGACTGTCACTAGCTTTGGTCGGACATAACTATCGTACGATTACTGTCAGGGGCAGAACATCAGCTGATCTGTACTTACTACTTCTGAATGGTAAGACTTTGATCTTTATGGTTAGTGGCAGGTCGGGAGATGGGAAAGTCCAATCGTACGTTGATTCGTACGATCAGATCTTTGCGTCTGTGGCCAGCTTTAGGCTTGTGAGTCGGAGAACACATTAGATGTGAGCTGTGTATATAAAGGTGGCCATACACTATAAGATCTGCTTGTTTGGCAAGGTCACCAAACGAGCGAATTTTAACCTGATATGCCCACTAACAGCGATATCGGGTGAATCCCTGGGGCTGATTGATTGGATTACAATGCTACAAATGGGAGCCGACGGGTCGCAGGACCGCATCAACTAGCCAATGCTGTCCTGGATCATTAAAAGACCGATATCTGCCCGATTTTTGGCCTGATATAGATCAGGAGGACCCGTCGGGAGCCCCCGCACATGGGCAGATAAGCTGCCAAATCGGTCTAAAGGACCGATATCAGCAGTTTTAATCTGCCCGTGTATGGCCACCTTTACTTGGACACCTGTTCTGTAGATCAGTTTACTGATTTGTGACTTGAATACCAGAATCTGTAGATTAACTGAGTATTTGTCTGGCTGTGACACCTCTTAAGGTTGACGATCGTTAAACGATTGGATCTCTCCCCGATATGGCCACATTGAAGTGTGGATATCGAGCCGATCCGATCAGAATGGATCCGATACGGGCGGTCAGATCACGGGACTGCATAGACGCACAGATGCGGCTGAGATCCAACTGGATTTTTTAACCTGCCCAATCGAGATCTGCCTGACTTTCGGCCAGATATCCATTGGGGAAGCCCGTCGGATGGCCCCAAACACAAGCCAATAACCTGCCAATTCCATCTGTCTGCAGCTTTTATTGGCCTGTGTATGAGGCCTTTAGTCCATAAATACAGGGCAATGTGTCTTGTACTGTGTTGAGCGACTGATGCTATAGATATAGGGCATGTACTGTGCTGTCTGTGAGCACCGTAAATCTAAAGCATGATGGTCTTATCTTGCAGATGTTTGTTAAAGTCCTCTTTGACTACTACCCTAATGAGGATAAAGCTATTCCTTGTAAAGAAGCTGGGCTTTCGTTCAGAAAGGGAGATATCCTTCAGATCATGAGCCAGGATGATGCAACCTGGTGGCAAGCCAAACACGAAGGTGATGCCAATCCCAGAGCAGGCTTGATCCCTTCAAAGCAATTCCAGGAGAGGTTAGCTATGAAACTCTCTCTCTTCCTTCTCCTTTCCTTTTCACTCCTAGTAAGCTGGGCTGTATTTCACCATACTGTAGGTAGCTTACCGATCTTTTCACAAATAACAGGGTCATGACCGCCTCGAAATGAACTTAAAAACCCCTTTTCACAAATATTTCAGACTTCCTTGCCTGTCTGGCCAAAAAAAGAATAATGACAGAAAATGATAGTTCTTGTTCTGATCCAGATTGGAAGAGGACCATATGGAAAATAGCACATCAGTATCTCAATCTGCATTGAAGTGCTCTGCAGAAATAAGCATTGTAACATTTTTTGGACCAGTTACAAAAGAAAAAGAGGAAAAAAAAAAAAGAAATCTGCTGCTTTTATTTGTATTGAAGCTTGGATAGATTAGATGCTGCTTTAGTTTTGAGTTTTCTTCCAGGGGCTTTTAAAAAAAAAAAAAAGAAATAAATAAAAATAACAGAAGTCGCAATATGTGTTTCATAAAAATATCTAATCCTGTAATGGAAATGTTGGATTTCGTTGGCCTTTATCTACCCTTCTTTCACCTGCAGGAGATTTGCGCTCAGAAAACCTGTAGTCTCGAACCAGCCGCAGAAAGTCCCCAACAGAAAATCATGTAAGTCTATTAAGCACGGATAGAAAAGATCAGACTGAAAAGGGATTTTTTGCCCTAAGCAATAGTCTGGAATTGTGCTTTTTCTCATTTTACGGGTTTGTTTCTGTAAAATATTATCACTATGTAAGGGGACGTTGGAGACTGAAAAGACATTATATCCCTCCTTGTAGAAAGTGCTCTTGTATTTATCATAGGGTATACTCGTCTTTATATACCAGGTGCTATGTCTTGGGCTTTATCATAAATATTATTAGATGATTGGAAGTGGCTTCTTTTCTAAAGGGAAGTAATGGCAGTGCCAGATACAAAATATATCTCTGCCCATTGACAAAAAATCAACTCAGACCGACTTCTTTTTATACCCGCGCCTGTCCCGCCCATCTCTGACATCACCAAAGGGGGTGTGGTGGGCAGGCGTGCGCATATAAATAGAAGCCGGCATAGTAGGGTCGCAGACTGGGAGAAAGGAAAGAAGAGCTCAACCCAACCGCGACTCAGTTGGGCAAATTTACTAACCTCAGTAAATTCGCCAGTGACGGCTTTGCTCACATCGCAACACTTTGCCCGGTGTAGATTCGCCAGGACAACGCTAATTCACTAAAATCCGAAGTTGCGTCCAGGTCACTGAACGCTGGCAAAGTTGCGCTAAAATTACTGCAGCAAGCGAAATGAAGTTGCTCTAGCGTTGCCTCATTTGCATACGGCGGAAAGTTGAATGGGCGTATATGTTGCAGCAAATACAATACATTACACAAGCCCAGGGAACCTTAATAAAATACAATAAAGTTGTTATATTGCCCTACACATGAGCCCAGTGTATAGTTTATGTCCCATATGTTAGGAAATGTAGGGGGGAAGCCGGGTACCCCCAAAAAAATGTACGATCTTTTGCAGCCTAACACCCTGAAAAATGAAAAGTCGCCAGCATTTTTTGGGATTTAGAAAAATTTTCAACTATTTGTTGAGGAAGTCCTATCTACTCTATTGCACTTCGCCTGGTCTGAGGTGGTGAAGGCAAGTCTGGCGCAAGAGGTAAACGTTCAGTAAAATCTGCATCTTCGTGAATTTGCGTAGTTACGTCCATTTGCCAGAGTGCAAATTCGCCAGGCGTTAGGGAGTCTATCTCCTTCGCTAACGAAGTTACGCAAGCGACCGTTAGTAAATCGGTGAAGTACCGAAATGATGTCACACTGGCAAATTTTTGCTAGTGTTAGTCACTTCGCCCTTTAGTAAATCAGCCCCAGGGTTTCAGGCCAGTCCGCACATCACTACTGCCCATATCTTATGGAAACACTTTCTGTATTGTAGCTCCTGCTTTCACTAATCACTTGTTTGTCATCAGTGTTCTAAATTTAGTGGATGAAAGAACTAACTCCTGACTGTGCTGTGAATTAATGGACCAGGAAAACAGCCACTTTGTTAGTAATCATGGGGTAATATCAGAAAAGGTCTAGTAACCCATAGTAACCTGTTAGATTTTTTCTTTCCAATGTTTAAATGTTAACCCGCCGACTGGTTGCTATGGGTTAGTAGTCTTACATTACCCTGTCGCACTGAGAAATTCTGGGAAATATGTGGCATTAGAGGAATACGTGAACTGAATTAATTATTGTAGTAACTGGAGTTAGCAGTTCCAAACCATTGACACATTTAAGAATCAGTTTCTTTGACCACAGACATCAAGGACACATGCTCCTTCACCATAAAGTTGGTCATAGGTGGACTGATATTAGATGCTGAGTTGGCATTTTAGTGTTCTTGTTTGGGGGGTCTCCCGATGGCCAGCATTCTACTAGAAATCTAGCGGCATAATGTGGCAGAACGGCATTGGTATATTGATGCTGTCTTGACGGGTGTCTATGGGGCCTCAGTATGAAGTGGTCATTGGTAGGGATGCACCGAATCCAGGATTCGCAGCATATGCAAATTAGGGGAGGGGAGGAAATTGTGTGATTTTTTGCCACCAAACAAGGTAGTAAAATTAGGATTCGGGTTTGGTATTTGGCTGAACCTTTCGATAAGGATTTTATCCAAAATAAAGGATTCGGTGCATCCCTAGTCATTGGCCCCTTGGCCAAGAATGAGATCAACATGATTTGGCCCAACACATGGGAGACCACACTGGGCAAAGATTTACTAATTTCATGTGGTCTCAATGTGTACGTCTACCTTAAAGGAAAACTATACCCCCAAAATGAATACTTGAGCAACAGATAGTTTATATCATATTAAGTGGCATATTAAAGAATCTTACCAAACTGATATATATACTTAAGTAAATATTGACCTTCTACATCTCTTGCCTTGAGCCATCATTTCGTGATGGTCTGTGTGCTGCCTCAGAGATCACCTGACCAGAAATACTGCAGCTCTAACTGTAACAGGAAGAAGTGTTGAAGCAAAAGACACAACTCTCTCTGTTAATTGGCTCATGACCTAACAAGTATGGTTTGTTGGTATGTTTGTGTGCACTGTGAATCGTACTATCCCAGGGGGCGGCCCTTATTTTTTAAAATGGCAATTTAGGATTACCCAATGACACATACTACTAAAAAAGTATATTATTATGAAAATGGTTTATTTACATGAAGCAGGGTTTTACATATGAGTTGTTTTATGCAATATCGTTTTATAGAGCCCTACATAGTTTGGGGGGTATAGTTTTCCTTTAATTCATTTTCTACAGCCATTTTGATCCTCCAGTTATGGAACCTATTATCCAGAATGCTCAGGACCTAGGGTTTTCCAGATAATGGATCTTTCCGTAATTTGGATCTTTATTTCTTAAATCTACTAGAAAATCATGTAAAGATTAAATAAACCCAGTATGCTGGTTCTGCTTGCAATTCGGATTAATTATGTCTTAGTTTGGATCAAGTACAAGGTACTGTTTTATTATTACAGAGAAAAAGGAAATCATTTCTTAAAATTTGGATTATTAGATTATAATGGAGTCTATGGGAGACGGCCTTTCCATAATTCTGAGCTTTCTGGATAACGGGTTTCCAGATAACGGATCCTATACCTGTATTATTAGTCTGAATCTCTCAGCAGGAGTTGTTGGCAGCAGTTGAAAAATATTAGGTTGAAAAGATTTCTTATTGCAATATAAAATATAAAAACGAGGCAGATAAAACAAATCACCTTTAAAGGATCAGTAACATCAATTTATTTATTAAAAAATTTGTTAGTGTAGAACGAAAAAAAATATTAAACTTTTAAATTGCTATGTCTTTATTAAGAAATAACTTACCGAAACTCTGCTTCCGCTCCTCTTCAGAAAAGGCGACAATCCATCATGCGGCGCTCGATTTATCCTCCCTGGCTATCTCCTATAAGGAAAGCAGGGAGGAGAAATCGAGTGCTGCACGATGGATCGGCTTTTCCCAAGTGGAGTTTCGGTAAGTTATTTCTTAATAAAACAATTTTAAAGTTTAATATGTCTTTGTGTTTTGTTTTTTTTTGTTCTACAGCACTAACGAATTTTTCAATAAAAATAATTGAAGTTACTGGTGCTTTAAAACTAGGAATATCAAGCATCCAGTTGCTTTGAAACTACATCTCCCAGAATCCCCTGGCAGTGAAATAAAGTTGTATATATTTTCTACCATTTTTTAGTTCCAGGCCGTCCGGGGATACTGAGTTGTAGATCAGGAGCATTCTGAGGTTAGAATACTTACTGGCTCACTTTAACCATTACATTTTTATGTTATTTTTCCTTCGGTGATCTGGACATATTTTCTGTCAGTGAAGCTTACGCAGAGCGTGCTTAAATAGGCTTACAATGTGCAGCTTGTTAAATAAGCCTACTACATACAGAGGGGCTTTGACCTACCAGTGTGAACTCCAATATATATTTATATAGGCTGAACATTTTTATAGAATGCAGATTGTTAGCATTTTTCTTCTGTCTCAGTGTCCAGCCTTTTTACATTAACTGTACTTTGGAGCCTAAATCATGTATCTATTTTTATTCACGATGTTGGAAATCTGCAAAGTATTACAGAAGAAGCCTGACTTCAATGCAGGGTCTAAAGTTGTCCATATGGCTGAATTCTATTTAGTGTCATGTAGTATTGAATCGGCACCTACTTGTATATGGAATGTATTCAGGGTACATATCAGGAAAAGGCATCGAGCTTTGCTCTTTGTAATAGGATTTATAATGGCAGACTACAGGGGGGGGGGGCAGTGTGCAAAGTGCAAAAAAACATGCACAAACCCCTATGTTTTTTGGGGTTTTTTCGCAGACCTGCACCCTGCTCTTTTTCAAATTTTTCAGAATGGATCAAACCAGGTACATGTAGAGCAGGCACTCAAATAAGGCAATCTTCCCACCAGGCGGATAAATTCAAGATTTTATTTATGTCACAGCAGCCTTACGCGTTTCACTTAAGGGTTCAAGCACACGGGCAGATTCGGGGAGATTTAATCGCCTCTTCTGCGGGGCGACAATCTCCCTGAACTGCCTTCACCCTGCCTGTAGCCTGCTATAATGACAAAACGCCTCGTTTCCTCATGAGGCAACTTCGGGCGACTTCAGAAATCGATATAGCAGGCGGCAGGCAGGGGGAAGGCAGTTTGGGGAGATTGTCGCCCTGCAGAAGAGGCGATTAGTCGCCAGGCGACTAAATCTCCCAGAATCTGCAGTGTGCTTAAACCCTAAAGGACATGTAAACCCTTCCCACAAAAACGTAATCCGTGAACAGCCTCTTTGAAATCTTTAGATAACTGAAACTCTCGTTGTTAAAAGGTTAACAGTTAGGCTTCAACATCCCCTTAATCACTTAGAAATCCTTCTACTCCTCTAACCCACTGTGCCCACTCCCTCAAGAATTTGCTTTGGCTGTTGGCTCAGATGAGCATGCTCAGTTCTTCTCAGTTCAGATCACTAAATACACAGTGCTCAACCCCAGCAGAACTTTTTATAAAAGTGAATTGTGTCTGTGTGAACCTCATTCTGCATTGCATGAACAGCATACATGTCCTGTTTGCAGATGTCCGTGTTACTGATGATGTGTCAGCGGGAAAATGGCCGTTGGGGGAAAGCTGCAATTTGTTTTTGGAAAATGTAATGGCGCTGGCAAATAGAGGGGGTATATGCAGTACAAATGATGTGGCTTGGCTGGAGAAGATATGCCCAACTTATAAACATGGCAGGAAAATGTAGACTCTACATGTCCTTTAATCATAGGCTAACTAAACACAACTCAGCACACAGTATTTAAAAGAAAGTGCACCAGTCAGGAGGCGCTTTCAATCAACAAATCACAAGGAAGAATCAATCCAAATTAAAATAATACTGGTCAATTAAAGCTAAGGCTATACCCACCAGCGAGGTCATGGGTGCCATGTTTGTACACCTAGCTTGAGACCTAATTTAAAAGAGGAAAAAATGTTTTTTATATAAACAAGGAAAATAGTAAAAACAAAGCACCTGTACATTCTCTTAAGTGTTTTGCGGGAACTAGAAATAGCAGGACACATCAGCAGATTTATTAAGGGTCGAAGTGAAATTTCTAATTTTCTAATTATTTATTTGGTCAAAACTCTCAAATTCGAATTGTGAACTATCCATGCTCGATTCGAGTTTTAATTTTAAATTTGAGATTTATCATTATTTATTTAAGAACTCTAATTCCACTATTCGCCACCTAAAACCTGCCGATTTACTGTATAAGTCAATGGGAAAGGTCCAGGGATCAGTTTGGTGATGTCTGTAGCCCGTCCTGACAGTCGAGGTTTTTTTTCTCTGAATCCAATCGAGTTTTTTAAATTCGAATTGAGTTTTTATAATTTGAATCGAATTGGTGTTATTTAAATTTGTTCGAGTTTAAAAAAAAATTTATTTTTATTAATACATTTCGGCTAGTTGAATTTTGAATTCATGGGAATTTCATGAAATCGAAATTTGACCCTTGATAAATGTGCCTCATCATATTCATTGTTGAACCCTAGAGGCCAGAACAAAAATCCATTTTGTTTCTAAATGTAGTCATTTTTTTTAAAGATTTGACCACCTATCTGATTGGGAATGACTCGTATGGTAAAAGTAATCTAAAATACCTAATCCACATTCCATTTGGCCACATTAGTCTCATTGTTTTTCTTTTAGTTTCAAAATGGAGTTCAGTGCATGTGCCTCAATGCATACATTGCTGCCTGTGTTCGGCAACTCAGTATTCAGGTCAGGTGGGGAAGGATTATAGGCCTCATTACCGCTAACTTGTGCATAGGGTTGCCACTTCACTCCTTTCATACCAACCGTATATTGAATCCGCATCTTGCATGGCTACGTAGCACTTAATGTAGATGCATGCTACAGGACACATAAATCAGTTCAGTCTGCAGCAAGCATGTAAATTAATTGTTAATTAGCCATGCAGGATGTGGATTCGCCATTTACAAGTTAATAAAGGCACGATGTGGCAAACCTACTTGTGCCTTAGTCAGTACTTAGTGTTGCGCAATATGTTGGCGCTTTATAAATACGTCAATGATAATACCTACAGTCTACCATATGGTAGCTATTGCGTAATGCGTCATAGCAAATGACCCATTACATCATTGCTGTTATGTAATATCTGACCTCACCCCCCATGTCTTTTATTTATTTCCTCTTTCAGTGAAAACAGTTTCTGATTATTTATTTCAAGGTCCAATACGCAAAACTATATTTAAGCAAGTCCATTGCATACAGTTTGTATTCAAAATGGGTTTTTGTATATAATATAAACTACCCGACGCGGACCTGCCCTCCCTCCCTCCACCCGCATCCAACTTCCGGGTTCCTTTTATAGACCTGCTCTAACCCGCTCCCCCAGATGATGTCACAAAAGGGGCTGGGCGAGCAGGCGTGTGGCTATAAAGCCGGAGGTTGGCATTTGAAGGTGGCAGATGGGGAGAGTAGATGAAGAGCTCAACCCGCACCCGCCCACCACCCGCGAAAAAGACGTGCACGGCCGGCCCGACACGGCGGTCCAGTGGGTATCGGGCCGGACCTCACATTACAAATTTACTCTTTGGAGCATGGCTTGTAAGGGTTAAAATGGTCTTAGGCCCTCTTCTAATTCTGTTTATAAAATTGCTGTCTGGTTCTAGGGTAATTAATAGGGGGTTTCAGGATTCAGTTTGGGATTCGGGCCAGCATTTTATGGAGGCTTCTGAAGCTTATGTATTTAGCCAAAAGGTATCTGAACCCTTTCATTCATGTCACTCTTAAAGGGGTTGTTCACCTTTGAATTAACTTTTAGTATGATGTAGAGATTGATATTCTGAGCCAATTTGCAATTGGTTTTCACTTTTTATTATTTTGGGTTTTTGTATTATTTTGCTTTTTATTCAGCAGTTCTACAATTTGCAAGTTCAGCAATCTGGTTATTAGAGTCCAATATACATTAATTTGAATAAGAGACTGGAATATGAACAAGAGAGGCCTGAATAGAAAAATGAGCGATCGCAATAAATGCAACACCGTACATCGCATTTGTTTTTCGATGGGGTCAGTGACCCCCATTTGAAAGTTGGTAAAGAGGCAGGAAGAAGAAGGCAAATAATTCAAAAACTAAAAAAGAAAAAATGAAGGCCAGTTGAAAAGTTACTTAGAATTAGACATTCTATAACATACTTAAAGGTGAACCACTCCTTTAACAATTGAACGTGAGAACTTTATGTTCACGGATGAATTTTGAATTTTGTTCTTAAATGCAAATTAGGCTTTGGATTCAGAGCAGCGGGTGGCCTGAATATTTTGTGGAATATTTGGGATTTAACCAGATCCAAAAAAAGACAGATTTGCCGTCTCGTGATTTAGCTCTAGCACACAGATAGCAGTAAGATGGAGTGAAAACCCTTCCATTTCAAGCCTTGTCCTAATTCCATGCAAAACACTAGCTACAAAACTTTCCCTTTTCTAAGAATAATCTAAAACGCACATATTAAAATAAATATTTTCTTTCCAGTGGAATTTACACCAGCATCTGTTTTAGGTATTTTGCCTTAATTTATTTTGCCCTTTTGGTTCTGAACAAGCTCGTGAAAGCGAATCCTGCACCAGTATCACATGAGCCTGGTGAACTTCTACCATATACATGATGTTTATATGGCAGGATCCAAGCAAAGGGGGGGGAAAAGAGTCATTAAAAAAAACTATGGAATTTCATATCCATATTAAAAAATTGAATTTCCACTATTAAACGTCCAAAGTAAAACTAGAGCTAGAGCCTGATATTTCAGAGGTATCCCGCCCACTAATGTTATTATGAGAACTGAAAACTTGTGCAGTCCAGTGTCAATATCAGAAAACTGTCTAATTGGAAAGCAGGCTTAAAGGGACACTGTCATGGGAAAAAAAATTTTCCAAAATAAATCAGTTAATAGTGCTGCTCCAGCATGTGACTTGTGCTCTGATAAACTTCAATCACTCTTTACTGCTGTACTGCAAGTTGGAGTGATATCACCCCTCCCCCCCCCCAGCAGCCAAACAAAAGAACAATGGGAAGGTAACCAGATAACAGCTCCCTAACACAAGATAACAACTGCCTGGTACAACACTCAATAGTACAGAAGTATGCTGGAGTAGTACTATTATCTGGTGCGTTATGAAAAAAACATGTTTTCCATGACAGTATCCCTTTAAAGGGATCCTGTTATTGGAAAACATGTTTTTCCAAAATGCATCAGTTAATAGTACTACTCCAGCATACTTCTGCACTGAAATCCATTTCTCAAAAGAGCAAACAGATTTTTTTATATTCAATTTTGAAATCTGACATAGGGCTAGACATTTTGTCATTTTCCCAGCTGCCCCCAGTCATGTGACTTGTGCCTGCACTTTAGGAGAGAAATGCTTTCTGTCAGGCTGCTGTTTTTGCTTCTTAATGTAACTGAATGTGTCTCAGTGGGACATGGGTTTTTACTGTTGAGTGCTGCTCTTAGATCTACCAGGCAGCTGTTATTTTGTGTTAGGGAGCTGCTATCTGGTTACCTTCCTATTGTTCTTTTGTTTGGATGCTGGGGGGGGGGGTGATATCACTCCAACTTGCAGTACAGCAGTAAAGAGTGATTGAAGTTTATCAGAGCACAAGTCACATGACTTGGGGCAGCTGGGAAATTGACAATATGTCTAGCCCCATGTCAGATTTCAAAACTGAATATAAAAAAATCTGTTTGCTCTTTTGAGAAATGGATTTCAGTGCAGAATTCTGCTGGAGCAGCACTATTAACTGATTCATTTTGAAAAAAAAAAAATTTTCCCATGACAGTATCCCTTTAAAAACACTTTGTAATGTTCCAACGTTATGTACAGCATATCTCAGATAGTGTTTTTTTATTTTGTTTTTAATTACCGGTGTAGTATGTGACTCTTGAAAAGCCTGCCCAGAGCCCATTTCATGACTAATGCTGGCCATTCAGTGGAAGTTGTGCCCATTTTGAGTGGGCTCAGAACAAGCTGATCACTGTAAGTAGGCCATATTAAGCCCAACAGTTGATCACATTAGTGGGCTCTCTGCAGACCCAGCGGTAGAGACCCTCATCTATTGAACCATGGGATACTCAAGAAGGGGTATTTTTACTCTTCCCAAATCCTATTTTAATCAAGGAGGCACAGCATGGCCACTACAATGCCCAATAAGCTTCTTATAAGACTCTTTCAAGAGCGTCCAAGTAAAACAAAAAGGTTGCTTCTTCTGTGAACAATAATGTAATTTACAGTTGTCCAGATCTTTATTGTCACGTGACTTTAAAAGTTCAGATTCGGTTCAACTAGATGCTAATGACATTGGCTGAACAAGCAAGCTTTTTGCAGGATATGGATACAACAGAATGCTGAACCGAATCCGGCTCATGCTTTCTGCTAGCAAAATCCCTTGTCGGGCTTTAATTGCTCTCTAAACCAGATTAAAAGCCCACATCATCAAAATGGAAACAAACTGTTTTTATATGAAGATCTGATACCAAACTTGTACATGACATAACTCACGGGATCCTGGTCGTTTCTTAGAATAATTCTAAAATGCAGACTTCATGTTTTTACAAGAGGTGAATGAAAACTTTGGTTTTTATAGTAGAGCCCTTTCAAGGTCTAATAAGGATAAAATATGACTTCTTTCATACATTTTTATCTGTGCAGCTGTTTTTGTTTTAAAGGAAGCCGATGTAAACTGATCTAAACAACCACCCACTTAGGCCCCGTTTTAGCGTTGCTTAACCGGTAACATCTTTAAAGCTGCTATGGCAATCTCCGTAATCTAAAATCAGTGTGCCGATTTTAATTAGCAGTGGCAGTTATTGTGAAGCCTGTTTTAGGGGCCCCTTGGAGGTACTTGCTGCAGTTCTGTTTCCACAGAGGGAAATTGGATTAAGGTGATTGCACTACCACATAATGCAGTCATACTCCAGAGCTATGATCACTCATTGTCGAATCATCAAGGAGTTGGCGGAGGGCCCTTCCACATTGCAAGTGCCCTCCATCTGCAAAAGGATGAAGTCACTTATGAGAAACATATCGTGTTTGTTCATCCTTCCATGTGCACGGTGTAATCATTTCTCCTATTACTGGAGATGCTAAAGTGACAGGATGTTGGCTGAATTAAATAGACATTTGCTCCAATTAAGATCATGTCCAGGAATGCTCCCTTTATAATGTATTTGCTGATAGAATATGCTTAATGTATATTACCTTGTTTTTTCCATTCTTAGCCCATAGCTTTACCCCTTTTACCAACATTTTACCTTAATTTCACTGTACAGCACTTATGTTGGAAACCATAGATTTTATTTGTGTCAAAACTCACAAATTCGAATTTAAAAGCACAAATTTGAATATGAGATTTAGCACACCTCAACCACGGAAACAGTTCTAATTCGAAATTTTCGCCACCTAAAACAAATACATGGCACTGCCATGCAAAAACTGGGCAGTTTCATCAAAATGACTTGATTCCCTGATCTAATTGGCCTTTATAGAACTTATACGCGATGTTTATGATCAAAACCTTATCACCTACTTTGTGCCTACATTTCTTTTATGTTGCTTTTGTGTATTTATGTATCACAATAATATTCACAGAATCACAGGACATAGGTAGTGATTAGATTAATTACTAAAGGCCAAGTTTGCCTTCGGCTGTTGTTTTTTTAAACCCAAAATAACTATATTATGTATTATTATGTAACTAAGTTTTAAAAATGACCAATATAACAGATGTTCTAGCAGCACTTTAACCTTTAAAGCTTAAATTAGCTGCAATATACAGTATATAAGTCTATAATAATGTTCCTGAAGAAACCTACGCTTATAGAAGAAAAATTATCTAAGGGTCAGTCCACACGAACAGATTGGGGGAGACTTAGTTGCCTGGCGACTAATCGCCTCTTCTTCTGGGCGACAATCTCCCCGAATTGCCTTAGCGTGTCTTCCCATCCGCTATAGTGAAAAGTCACCTGCGATAAAGCACACATAGCACTTTGTTTTCTGAAGTCGCCCGAAGTTTCCTCGTGAGCGCCGTTTACCCGAAGCACTGCGTGTGCTTTAGCGCAGGCTACTTTTCATTATAGCGGACGGGAAGACACACTAAGGCAGTGCGTGGAGATTGCCGCCCAGAAGAAGACGCGATTAGTCGCCAGGCGCTACAAGTGGAAACTTCAAGCGATTTTGGGAGACTAGAGCGACACATGGGTTTTACCACCAGCGATTCACATTATTAGCTATGGGAAAGCTTTTTACTGGAGAGTGCAGGAGATTAGTTGCCCATAGAAGCAATGATTTATCGCTAGCAATTAATCTCCTGGTGTGTCACTGCCCTTATCGAGAATGCTGGGGATGTGGGGTTTTCCAGATAAGGGGTGTTTATTTTGCACCACATCAGAGCTGTTTTGAATCATTTAACTCAATAGAGGAAGAGTGGAAAAATATGGCTTATTTAATATCTAAATTACGGTTAAGGTATTTAACATATCAAGATCCAAATAAGGGAAAGATTCATTGTCTGGGAAATATCAGGTCCCAAGCATTCTGGATAATGGATCCTGTATCTATAATGCATTTCAGGAACTATATTCTATATTCCGCCAGCACCTCCTGCAAATGAGCCAACCAGAATCGGAATCCGCTTTTCTTTTGTGGTTAGGGGTAGGGTGGGAGAGGGGGGTTTATCTGTTGATTAATTACAAAGCTGATGTTTTTATAACATAAGTCTAGTCTTAGTCATAGGGGGCTGATTCTCGACCTGTATATAAAAAAATTTCTACAGAATATATTAATATATTTGTGTGCAACATATTGGGCCAGATTCAGTTCAGTGAGAAATAGTTATGTCATGGTTTATCATATGAAAACCCAAGGACAAGATTCAGTTAGAGGAGAAAAAACTTTTCTCACTGATAGTTGTATTCCTATAGACTTCAATAGAGTTTTCACATGATAGAAAGTCAGATAAGTTTTTCTGAATTGAATTGCATCTCAAATTGAATCTCTTCTGTGAATTTTCACATGCTATGAATCTGGCCCATTGTGTCCGTAGAAAATGTCTTGCTCCAATAGGGCAGAGACATATGCTCAGATTCGGGGAGAGTTAGTCGCCTGGTGATAAAGCGCCTCTTGTTCGTGGTGACTAATTTCCCCAAACTGCCTCCCGCCGCAACAGGATGGCACTCGGAGCGTTTCGTTTTACTAAGTCGCCCGAAGCTTCCTCATGAGGCGACTTCGGAAAGCGAAGCACACCTTCATTTTCCGAAGTCGCCTGAAGTTTTCTCATGAGGCAACCCCTGACGACTTCGGAAAACGAAGCGCACTGATTGCCATTCCGCCGGCGATTTACATTGTAGCCAGTAGGAGGTAGTTCCAGGAGATTAGTCGACCCGAACAAAAGGAGATTTTTCGCTGGCCAAATCTGAGTGTGTGTCTCTACCCTAAGTATATCTTCTGAGTTACTATATTTCTTATGCCGACATTCACCATGGACTTCATTACGTGCGCTTTCGATGGTGAGTTGAGTTTATGGGAAATTCTACAGCCCAGGTGAGGCCAGTGGCAACCCCATTCCTTTTAAAATAATATAGTCTTTTTCCATAATGTTTGCAATCTGTGCCTATTGACTCCTATCATGCCTCATTCTTTTTATTACTCTGAATTTAAAAAATATATATATATCTTTTTCTTTTTGGCTGTTCTAAGATGAGGAAACGGTTGAGTATGGTAGGTGGATATTTTTAATCAAAATGTAACTTTTCCCCCCTCCCCGCAATGTATTTTTTCTTCTTAAACATCTAATCATTTCCTTTCCCTTTCTTCTATTTTGCTGCTCAGAGGAAATTGAAGGTACATGTACAAACGTTTCTTTGCTTTGCCAAGTAGTTGTATTTAGACAACATGTGTTCAGCGTTTAACTGAATGCGGTTTCAGAACACGCTTAGAAAACAATTGTTATAGACTTTCCATCCTTTACTAAAGAGAATATCGTTGTCTTTATACTGTCGTTATGGTTTGGTATGTGCAATAACATTTATGTCTGCAAAAAAAAAAAAAAAGGAAAATGAAATTCATCTATTTTGGCCTTTTGGGGGTATTATACTGTGTTCTATGTAAGTCTGGTTCCCTTTATAGTATTGTAGTCTGCATTTCTGTATGCTTCATGTGTACGAGTTATTCATTGGGAAGCTTACCAGAAGTGCTCGATGCTTACTCAATGATAGACATCAAACAGACGGGGCAAGAAAATAATCATCAAATCAAAGGAAAATTGCTTTTCTTTAACTAAGTTACAGTTTTGTCTGGGGTTTTGCTTTTATTGCAGACTTTCCTCATTTTGGTTTTGTTCTGCTTTAATTGAGCTACAGCATTTCTTAAGGGAAATCAAGCTGAAGCTTGTGTTTGTCTACTGCTCGAAGGACAGAGCACTTCCATGTTATTCAAGTTTGAGTTGTTCAGCTTTTAAATTTTGTAGCATACAAGGCGTTGTGATCACTGATACTGTGAAGCAAGTGGGGGGCACCAAGCACCTAAATCCATAGAGCCAGGGCCGGATTTACATAGTGGGGGCCCCTAGGCCCACTGCTGTCCGTCACCCCTGTCCCCTCCCCTTTATTTGTGTGAATTTTCATCATCAATGGGGATTGGCGCATAGGACATGTTAAAAATGGTTGTATCTCCAACGCATTCCAAGTGTTTTTGAACCAATGTGGGTGTGGTTGGGCAGCATGCCACCCCCCTAAAATTCTGCCGCCCTAGGCCCGGGCCTAGATGGCCTTTCCACAATTCTACGTAGAGCATTTAAATGCCCATACTGGGTATATTTCCACATATGTTCTCTGATGGTGCTGCTAGTTGGAACCACCTGCCACTGCTTTTGAGGTGTACAGAAGGTCTTATTGGTAATCATAAAAAGAGGACGATTGCCCTTGGTCACTAATTCCTGACCACCTTCATTGAGCGTTGAGCAGTGCATTTCCAAACATCAGTTTTAGACTAAAGACCACATATTTAGTAGGAAGTGACCAATGGTTAGCCAGATGCTCCAGTGACTGTTACCCAGTAGCAGTGATCAGAATGCTGTGTATGTTCCAATTATTAACTCCAGACATATTAAGATGGCCATACGCGTAGTGAACCGCTCGTTTGGCGATCTCGCCAAACGAGTGGATCTCTCCCCCATACCCACATTGAGGTGTGCGATATTGGGTTGATCCGATCATGGGCCCTAGGGCTCAACGATTGGACCATAATGCTGCCAATACAGGTTGTCAGACTGCAGGATCGCATCTACGAACAGATGCAAGCGCAATCCGACGGGATTTTTAACCCTGTCTAATCTACATCTGAACGACTTTCGGGCAGATATCGATCGGGGAAGCCTGTCAGGGGCCACATGCAAGGGCCGATAAACTGCCGACTCTGTCGGAAGCTTTTATCAGCCCGTTTATGGCCAGCTATAGTGTAAATGCTCGTCCATGCTTATCCTAGTTTTATTCTGAATATTCCATATGCCCTTTCCATTAAAAATCTAACTGTTAAAACAAAAATAAACAGTTGTCTCTTATTTGCCATGTATTTCAATGCTCATAGTGCTCCTGTGGCCACTTTCCTTTTTTCACTGTATTAATTGCCACGGGGTTTATTAAAAAGCATTGGGGTAACTAAAAGTTTCTCACTGAGCATATTTTTGCACCTGGGCAGTAACCGATGGCAACAAGTAAACTTTTTTTACTTTAATTTTTCTATTATTTTTTGCAATCTTCTATTTTTCAGATGACTTTAAAAAAATATGATTGCTATGGGTTACCGTCCAGATGCCATGTGACATTTGAATATGTGAACTTTGGGGATTGTTTTGAAAGGATTTGGTATTTGTCCCAGTTAAAAAAAAATATGGATTTGGTAAATCCATAACAATCCCAAATACCCCTTTAGAAAATCAGACATTTTAAAACACTCACAAACCAACCCAAATCCTGACATGCCTCCGGTCTTTTCAAACCCCACACTCTTGGATTAGCACCCTGCATTTTTGACTTGGAATTGACCCACTTGAACAGGGATAACAGCGACTTTAAATATTTACACAGGCTTTATTTTTAGCCATGCTGATACATTATTTTGGCATTACTATGACTCAGTGGGCATTAAAGATGAAAAACAGATTTTTCTGTAACTCAATAACCTTTTTTCCTGCAGAGTCATATTCTGTGTAATTAGTACCAAACCCAAAATTTGTAAACGCAGACTTTTTTTCTATAAAGTATGGAACTTTTTGGCCACAAATTAAATTAAAGACTTATTTCAATCACATATAAATATAATGATGATTTATACAATTTCATACAATAATATTTGTGCTTTAGTTTTCTTGTAATTGTTAAAATGAATATTAAAGCCATTATTTCAGCTCATTTAAGCATATTATATTTGTTGAATGTAGTGGCCTGATAAAAATCCAAAGCAATAAGTAGCCAATGTAAGCGCAGTAAAAGTCAGCACAGATAATGTGGAATTAGCAGGTATTGCCATGACCATATATATATATACTGTATATATATATATATATATATATATATATATATATATATATATATATATATATATGTAAATAAAATAGTCAAAGAATTTTGATATCCTTTAGGCACCAATGTCCTATTTGTCCAAAAAAAATTCTATGAACCAAACAAGACTGGTAATTGCACCATACTCCAGGCTTCCAGAAATAAATCTGCTTTTCTGTTTGCTCAGTTGTGTAATGAATTTTTATAATTGACAATCTCAGTTATTCCTGTAAAAATTATATTGCGGAAATTTCGAAAGAGGATTGTTTGAAAGTCAGACAATTGCAGCTCTGGGAAACAGACAGCAAGCATACCTATGCTGTATGATTTCTCCCTAGTTTGAGCACATAAACAGGCTCCCAGACAATCTTTCAAATGTAATTTGTACAGCAAATGATCTGTCTTTGGGAAGGTTCAAACAGGGACACAAGCTCTGGTCACTACATCTAAAAGGGACCCTGCTGAGCCACAGATATAGGCAGAAGAAGAGGGATCTAATAGCTGCAATTGTAACTAGCAGATTATAGCTTCTGAGATGAAACACTTTGACTGTGGGATAGCAGGTATAGTAGGGAGAGATGGTGCCTATAGTAACAGTGGATAATAGTCTCTGGGAAGGGAGTGTGGCTGTGGCATAGCAGGTATAGTAGGGAGAGATGGTGTCTATAGTAACAGTGGGATAATAGTATCTGGGAAGGGAGTGTGACTGTGGGATAGCAGGTATAGTAGGGAGAGATGGTGCCTATAGTAACAGTGGGATAATAGTCTCTGGGAAGGGAGTGTGACTGTGGGATAGCAGGTATAGTAGGGAGAGATGGTGCCTATAGTAACAGTGGATAATAGACTCTGGGAAGGGAGTGTGACTGTGGGATAGCAGGTATAGTAGGGAGAGATGGTGTCTATAGTAAAAGTGGGATAATAGTCTCTGGGAAGGGAGTGTGGCTGTGGGATAGCAGGTATAGAAGGGAGAGATGGTGCCTATAGTAACAGTGGATAATAGTCTCTGGGAAGGGAGTGTGGCTGTGGGATAGCAGGTATAGTAGGGAGAGATGGTGCCTATAGTAACAGTGGGATAATAGTCTCTGGGAAGGGAGTGGGACTGTGGGATAGCAGGTATAGTAGGGAGAGATGGTGCCTATAGTAACAGTGGATAATAGTCTCTGGGAAG
The DNA here is from genome assembly GCA_038501925.1 of Xenopus petersii. NCBI lineage: Eukaryota > Metazoa > Chordata > Amphibia > Anura > Pipidae > Xenopus > Xenopus petersii. The sequence goes on from CM076683.1 coordinate 19,064,023, forward strand.
GGAGTGTGACTGTGGGATAGCTGGTATAGTAGGGAGAGATGGTGCCTATAGTAACAGTGGGATAATAGTTTCTGGGAAGGGAATGTGATTGTATGGTTGCAGATATAGTACAACAAGATAGGAGCAGTATATATATATATATATATATATATATATATATATATATATATATATATATATATATATATATATATATATACAGCTATAGTTACTGTTAAAGAACAGATAAAGGGCAATAGGTGAGATGGTTCAGTTGTATTAAACCATATTGTCTGTGAGTGATTATTCATCAGTAGAACCAAGAAAACAGAATTTACATCACCTGGGGCTCCTGAAGTCTGTTTTGCCCTGCTGTCCCTACAGACAGTCCTGTGTGTTGCTTTTAATTCTGCCTTTGGCAAACAAGTTTTCCAAGACAAATGAAAATGACATATAAAGAGGAATATATTTACCGCCAGCAGAAAAACTGATTTCTTATGTATTTGTGCAGCGCTTCATGTCCTTCAAAATGTCATTTTTTTCCGTTTTGTTTTAAGTGAATTTTCTTTTGCACTTGTGGCTGGCTTTCTAACTGTTTTGCTTTATTTCTTGGCATTGGTCTGTGCGCTTTTATCCCTCATCCAGAAGATGCAGAGTTTGCTGCTCATAGCACTGGAACGTATTTAGGTGAGCAAATGGACGCAACCGAATGGTTTTTTTTTTTTACTTTTACTTAAATCCTCTTTATGGTCTCTGTCTCTGTTCTTTTTCTCTGTGTGTGCGTGTGTGTGTTTTTTTTTTTCTTTTCATTTCCAAATATTTCAGGAGCAGAGTGAAAGGTAGGACCGACCCATCCGCTCATCTCATCGTGTCTTATGCTCCGAGTGGTTGTCAGTATTGGTACCATCAGTGTCGGACTGGGACACCAGGGGCCCACCATAAAACCTTAGACCAGAGGCCCACTCTCAGTACTAATATTCTTCATCTCCTCACTCAACCTCTATTCTCCTAGTCTCTTTTCTTTACATATTATAATCTATTATTTCATCTATTTAGCCTCTTTGTTCTCATAGAAATAGGGAATGGCCATGAAATAAGCCAGAAGTTTAGCAGCATGAGGGGCCACTGATACCTGGGCCCACCGGGAGTTTTCCTGGTATCCCTGTGGGCCAGTCCGACACTGGGTACCATTACATTTCACGTCGTTCAGTTTGCAAAGCAAAATCATTTCAGTACCAGCACTGACTACAGTGATATTGTGATATTGACATGTTGCTATTTTTTATCAACATGCTGTAACTTCCCAGAGTAAAGCAATAAAGTAGATGTAAAGCAGAGGGAAAGTATGTGTGCATTCACTACATGGACTGTTGCACTACACAGGCCTTTCTCACTTATTTAACTATCACAAAGAAAAGCCCACAATGAAGAACAAGCATAACGTGCTTACACAGGTAAGGATTACAGCTGACCTCAAAAGATCATGCTTGCAGTGTAATGGTTCAATCTTGTTCTGGAAAATGAGGTGGAATACTTTGGCAGGGAGCTTAGAAAATGTTAGAGGAGTTTTAGGTTGGGAAGAAAATTACAAAACACACAATAAACTCTTCTCTGGCACAGACAAGAACAAGTCTAGGAGATGAAGTTCACAAAAAGGTGAATAAACTGTAGGTTAGGCCATTTCAGCCCACACGGTTACATGGGGAAACAAAGGAATCACATGGTACAAAAGAAAACTGGAGAAGAAAAGCTGCAGAACATGACATTTTCTGTGGTTTGGAATTAATATAGAAAGGCATCTCTGAGGGCAAATACCATTTTTGAAAGGCCTCTGTTATGATCTGATTGTTAGTCAAATAATCAGTTTGGCCCTGCGTATAGGTGGTCAAATTGGGTAAAGTTAAAGATCCGCTTTGGCGAGGTCATAATGTATATGGCCAGCTTAGTTAACCCTAAGATATATGTAGATGGATAGTATGATTTAGAACATTGATTTCTTTGCGTTGTAAGAATTAATTTTAATGGGGTTATTGACCTTCAAGTTAACTTTTAGTATGTGATAGAATATACTATTCTTAGTATTTTTTTCGAATACCATACCTTTAAAACTATCAATAGAGGAAAATCCTGCCTGCACTCCAGTAATTTGTATAGTGTAATAAGTGTTTTATTCAGTCCACAAACATATGCAAAAAGGGCAAAGTTTTGGGCCCCCAGGGCACTGTGTAAAGTTTGATTCAATACTGGCCAATGTGCAGGAGAGGGATCTTGTGGAAAAGCACCCAACGCCGCCATCAGTATAAAGCTGGATATACACTAAAAGATCTGCTTATTTGGTGAGTAGGCAAACTAGTATATTATTCCCCAATATGTCCACCTTGAGGTGGGTGATATAGGACTGATGATTGAATCAGAATGATGGGGATGCAGGCCCACATGGTCATCGCCACTACAAGATTTGTAAACCAGAATATGTGGCTGATATGGTTCTTCCTCAGAGTCAAGGTGCTAATAACCAAGACTACCTTGAAAACAGAATCCAAAGTCAGGGGGAATCTGCATACACAGAGTTTAATTCTTTCTCAGGGCAAATATGTCTACTTGTTTAGTTTCAGTTCTGCTGTGATCTAGTTATATGCTTGCTATTATCCTAATGATTACTTGATCCCGACAAATGTAAATAATCGGTAATGGTGGAGCTGACCCAGGCATGTAGCGTCTCCTGGCCTGTTGCTGCTCTCACGAGATTTCGGCAACTTCTCCCGAAGACTCCAGCATTTGCAAAAACAGATACTCGCAGTGAGTGCTGACCGTACATTGAAGACACTTATTAGTAACATTGCAGCTTTATTGTAACACACAATGTAAGAACAATTTGACAGTGGGTGCGCAAAAACATACACGTTTCATGCCTCTACTGAAGTGCAGAGGCACGAAATGCGTACGTTCTCACATTTTGTGTTACAATAAACCCACATTGTTATTAATATTAGCGTCTTCAATGTGGATGTCCTAATGATTACTAACTAGGGATGGGTTAATTTTTTCGCCTCGTTTTGCCGAAAAAACGACACCCATAGACTTGTATGGTGGCGTGCGTCAAAAAAAAAAAGACACATTTGGCATGGAGAAAAGAAATATGATTTAGGATTGAATGAGAACCTGCTTTACTGTATGTAGAATGCAAACATGTCTACTGCAGTCTACACATTTATGTAACGTAGCTTTAATGTGCTTCTGCAGCTCTTTTAAGTTAATTGATGGATTTCTATTATTATAAGAAATAGTAATTATTACTGTAACAGGGAGAATCAGCATGAACCCCTCTTCTACCTGTAGTTTCAGTAGACACAACCATTTTCCCCCAACTTGGTGAAACCCACCCCCAGGCATCTTTGATAGAACAACCTTAGTTTTGCAAGTGTCTATCACTGATGTTGCTTTAAGTATGTGTTGTGTAAGGAATACAGTGGCTTTGTAATCTGAGAGAGTAGCGGAGGCTGCTAGTTTAAGTACATAAAATACAAGTTTCTTTACTGCTGCCTAATGATTTTTCATCTATTCTCTTTATGAACACACAGTTTATTCTCTGTGGGTAACATTCCCGCCTAAGTCAATGTTCTATGCATAGTTGAGGTTGAGGAAAGTCGCTCTTTCTGGGTTTGAGGTTTTACAAGCAAGGGAAAACAGGAAATTTAAGCAGTTTTGGTGCTGAGCTTGTTTTCATTTCTAAAATTTCCTTTTTTGTCCCCAAAGCTCCAGATAGACAAGCCTCCGTGTTCAAATTGGTCATACAAATGTTTTTTAATGACCCGCAATGACGTTTAATATTCCGTCAATGTTTTCATCTTCCTGCTACTTTTTCATGTGCAAATATAATATATATTAATCCTTCCAAATAAACCATAGCAGGACCCAGGAATGTCAGTATTCCGACTATTTCCCGTCTTGAAAGAGCTCATTCTATTACTTTTTTGAGCAATTTGTTTAATTATTAAAAAATGATCCGGTGACTGAGCGAAATGGTTTTTGTGTGTCACAAGTTATTATCCAAACAGAAGGCAGCTTCTTAAGAGGCTTTTGTGCGGATGAATGTCATCTGTTTATTGTCATCAGCAATGTTTTCTTATATTAGGAATGCAGGACTAAGCCCATGAAGAAGTGGAGTCTGCAGACTAATTGGGAGCTGTAGAAACCGACAGCACCCAAATGGCTTCCCTGTGTGAAACGACTTTGAATGAAAAAAAAGTTCAGTTAGCGGATTTACAGAATTGATTGTTAGGGCTGTTACACATGGGTGGTTTTACCGGCGCTCCCCTGCGTTGCTCTTTATTCCGTTCAGCCGCAGGAGAGCGCAGGAGTAGATTAACTCAATTATTGTCAAGGGGGCTGTACTCACACAGACGCATGTAAGCGCCAAACGCAGATAGGACGCAGCAAGTTGCATTTCACCTGTATTTGGCGCTTACATGCGTCTGTGTGAGTACAGCCCCCTTGATAATAATTGAGTGCATCTACTCCTGCGCTCCCCTGCGGCTGAACGGAATAAAGAGCAATGCAGGGGAGCGCCGGTAAAACCACCCATGTGTAACAGCCCTTAAAGGAGAAGGAAAGGCTAAAATTAAGTAAGCTTTATCAGAAAGGTCTATACAAATACACCAGTAAACCCTCAAAGTAATGCTGCTCTGAGTCCTCTGTCAAAAGAAACAGCACATTTCTTTCCTTCTATTGTGTACTCATGGGCTTCTGTATCAGACTTCCTGTTTTCAGCTTAAACCTCCAGGGCACAGCCTTGAGCATGCTCAGTTTGCTCCTCTCTCTCTCCCTCCTCCCATCCCTACTGTAATCTGAGCTCAGAGCTGTTAGTAAGCAGGGAGAGACTCAGGCAGGAAGTGATGTCACACCAAGCATATATGGCAGCTTCTATCCTAAACAAACAGAGACAGTGTCTAGAGCTGTTTACTCAGGTATGTTAAAGCATTCTGCAGAATAAATATAGCGTTCTAGTTTGCACTATTGTGGCTATTCTATTGGCAATAAACTGTCTTGGAGCTTTCCTTCTCCTTTAATGTCTGTTAATCCTTAGCAGATTCAAAATTGTTGGGCTGTTATATAATTCAGTCCTATTTATTTATTCTATCATTCAGTATACCCGAGCTCAATGCAGGGAGATAGATCGAAAATGTTCGGGGGTTTTTTTAAAAAAAAAAAATTTAAGGAAAAATGAAAAAATATAGTGTAGTATTTGTTTTTAAAATCATAACACCCAGTGAAGGGATTACACTTAAGTAATATATAGGCTTTTATTGCATTTTGAATCTTAATTGCGCATTGCGAACCTTTAACACCTGCTTTGCAATTGCGAATTTTTATTGCATCCACCGCGAACATTTGGCTTTAATCTGACAAAAGTCTCTCAATTTAATAATGAGCTGGAAATAATGTTGTATATTGAACTATATAAACATTTTGGAGGTTTGAGGAGGATTTTTAGGGTGACGTTTGGGGTGAAACGTGGGGTTTGGGGTGAAACTGTTGTTTATCTTTGTTATTGATTGATTTATTGTTATGTTAGTATAGTTATACAAAGTGGATGAGCTGGCAATATGTACCACATATCAAGACTAATACTGTATGATGTTTCAAGGCAGTAACAATTTTAGACACTGGAGGGGGAAACGGCAAAAGCTAAATTGTTATTCAGCTGCGTCATTTTATAAACATTTAAGGAGGACGCCCTTTCTACCCCCCAAGAACCAGATTTGCAAGAAAGTCTTCATTTCGTAGGGCAGGACAGAAAAGAAACACTTGAAAAGGTATTTTTCTTTAAGTGCCTGTTCAGGAGATAATGTAAAACCACTGGGGCAGTTCCCTCATGGGCAAGAGGAATAAGATTACTTCAAGAAAATGAAGCCGTTTTTGGTTTGTCAATAAGAAATCTCCTTTAAGAACCGCTGCTCTATGTGAAACCTTTCTTAGCCCTTCGAATAAAGTTCCCCCTTAATGTTTAAAACATGTTAGATAAGCACAGCTGCCTTTAAACACGTGGACTTAACAGGGCACATTGGGCCAATCTGTACTCCTACTGTGGCACTTAAAATTAACGACAGTTACAGTATCGCAGGGCAATGAAACAGCGTGACTTGCACACGGCTTCCCAGGCTCTAGGAAATGTTCCCTGTCATTCAGTAAATGTTATGCGGAAGAATGTTACAAATCAATACGTTTATCAAGACTGTTTCATGTTGGTTTACTCAAGCTCGCCATGTCCCCTGAGATATTCTCAGAGATGTGTCTCTGGTGAGATATTTACTGGAAGGCATAAAAACCAGGAGCTAAAGAATATTTAACAGCTTCTTTCCAAGAGAAGTGAGACCAACTGCAAATGAGTCCAGCAGATAGTAGAGGAACAACCACGGGAACTATCTATTGTCATGAACTCTTGTCATGGTCTAACATATGTCTGTACTCAATGCACTTACTACTATACAGAGCAACTACATATTGCATTGAACTGCACTTTATTATTACCGTACTCTGTAATTCTGTATCATACTGTAAAAATCTAGATGCGTCTTACGGCCCTATTCTGCACAAGTCATTTGTATGTACTTCTAGTACAAATAGCAATGAACAACGACTTGACTTGACTTGAAATAATAACATTTTTATAGCTCTTTTAGCCATGGGACTGGAAGCACTTAATACAGTACTAATTGAAAAGATGTTTTGTATTGTAATTAAAAAGCCTGGGTGAACAGATATGTTTTGAGTGTTTGAGTCAGTGAAGACGCCTCTCGGAATGTTATTGGCAAAGGGTTCCATACTGAGGGTGCTGTGTGGCAGAAAGCATGAGATCCAAAGGATTTTAGTGCTACTTTGGGTACCTTGGAGCAAATTTACTAAAGGGCGAAAATTGGCCAAAACTACACTTCGCAGGGACATCGGCAATTTACTATAAGGAGTAGATGACAACTCGCTAGTGAAAGAGCTCAGTGCTAACGGAGTTTCGCACCCTTTTGCCAGGCGAATTTTGCTTAGGCGAAGGATCGTTACTCCACAAATTAATCAAAGTGTGAATTTTCCACCACGTTACCCTTTTCGCCAGAGTCTGCTTTGCCAGGTTATACCCGGCGAACAGATAAGATGAAGCTACATCCTCCTCAATCTTATGTCAGTGACATCATATCCTGTATGAAAAGTCATAAAAAAGACAAAACGCTGGTGTTTTTTCATAATTTAAAGTGGGATTATTTTTAAAAGTTGTAACTGTAAAGTAAATGATTTTTAATATTTGTTTTATGGTGGGTTCATGCCTAGGATCTCTTTTGTCTTTATTTAGCTTCCTTGGACATTTTTAATTAGGGATGAACCGAATCCAGGATTCGGTTCGGGATTCGGCCTTTTTCAGAAACCTTCTGTCCGGCCAAACCAAATCCGAATCCTAATATGTATATGCAAATTAGGGGCGGGGAGGGAAATCACGTGACTTTTTGTCACAAAACAAGGAAGTACATTTTTTTTCCCCAATCTATGAAGATTAGGGTTTGGTATTCGGCCAAATCTTTCATGATGGATTCGGGGGTTCGGCCGAATCCAAAATAGTGGATTTAGTGCATCCCTATTTTTAATAAGTCTTCACTTCAAGCAATTGCACCAACATTACTAATAAAGACATATATATGACCTATATTTACCTGCCCTATTCAAATTAGGGATGCACCGAATCCAGGATTTGGTTCGGGATTCGACCGAATCCTTCTGCCCAGCCGAACCGAATCCAAATCCTAATTTGCACATTGAAATTAGAGTCGGGGAGAGAAATTGTGTGAAGTAAAATTTTTTTCCCCCTTCCCATCCCTAATTTGCATATGCAAATTAGGATTTGGTTCGGTATTCGGCTGAATCTTTTGTGAAGGATTCGGGGTTCGGCAAAATCCAAAATAGTGGATTCGGTGCATCCCTAATTCAAATTGACCTGAGTGTAAGGGGCAGATTTATCAAGGGTCGAATTTCGAAGTGTAAAATACTTCGAAATTCGACCATTGAATTGAAATACTTCGACTTCGAATAACGAAGTCGAAATATTTTTGACCGAATTTGGCCATAGTACGATCGAAGTAAAATCATTTGATCGAACGATTAAATCATTCGAATTGAACGATTCAAACAATTTTCCTTCGATGTGTAAAGACTTAGAAAATGGTTGTAGAAGGTCCCCATAGGCTAACATAGCACTTTGGCAGGTTTAATTTGGTGAAGTATTGAAGTCAAAGTTTTTTTTAAAGAGACAGTACTTTGATTATCGAATGGTCGAATATTCAAACAAAATTTCCCCCCTTGAGTTTTTCCGAGGAATGAAGGGGATATGAGGAATCATAAGATCTTCCAGAAATAAATGTCCACTATAAATAAGTACTAAGGGGCAAATTCACTAAGATGCGAAGTTGCGCCAGGCGTATTTTCGCCAGCGCTCCGCAAATTCAATAAAATCCGAAGTTGCGCACAGGGGTAGCGTAAGTTTGCGAAGTTGCGCTAGCGTTAATTCGGCAAGCAAAGCAAAGTTTCGCTAGCGATGGTTCATTTGCATACGGCGTGAAATTCAAATTTCAATAGAGGAACACGTATCACCACTTCAAATGCCTAGAAAACCTTCAAGTCAGCAAATATAAATTTTATTTTGCCCTACACATGTGCCCACTGTCTAGGTAAGTTGCCATGAGTCAAAAAAAGTAGGGGGAAAGGAGGGGAGCCCCAAAAATGTTTTCGATCTTTTTCAGCCTATCACCCATCATGTAGAAAACACGCCAGCGTTTTTTGGGACTTAGAAAAAATTTTGACTTTTTTTGAAACAATCCCTATCTACTCTATTGCGCTTCGCCAGGTCTGAGGTGGCGAAGGAAGTCTGGCGTAAAAGGTAGCGTTCAGTACACTGCGCAAGTTAGTGAATTTGCGTAGTTACATCACTAGCGAAAATTCACCTGGCGTAAGTGTGCGAAGTAACACTAGCGAATTTACGCCAGCGTTCGTTTGTGAATTTGCGAAGTACCGAAAATGCCAAACGCTAGCGAATTGACGCTAGCGTTCGGCGCTTAGTGAATTTGCGCCTAAGTATCCAGTGAGGAATCCCGTTAAATATTTCTTCCTGGACATTTTCCTGTCATGTTCTCATCTTATATGCCTTTTTCTACTTTTTTTTGATTAGGTAGTCAAGGAGGTAGATTTACTAAATGGCGTAAATTCGCCAGCGACGGCTTCGCAGCCATTGCAACACTGGACGTATATGTTGCACCAAATACATTACATTACACAAGTCCAGGGAACCTTAATAAATAAAATAGAGTTGTTATAATGCCTGACGAATAGCTAGCGAATTGACGCCTGCGCCCATTAGTAAATCTGCAAAGTCCCTGAAAACATCACTTCACTCTTTAGTAAATCTGCTCCCTTGAGTTCTCCCAAACTGGATCCAAACCCTAATTCAGTCTCAGAAAAATTTAAATGGCATCAAAAAAATAGTGTTGTATAGTTTTCAAGAGCTTCATTTCATAGTCCCATGAAATTACAGGTTCAGTTCAGCTCAATCCAAATCCTACTTCATTTGAATGTGATAGGGACCTTAGATTGTAAGCTCCATTGGGCAGAGAGTGATGTGAATGGTGTAGAATCTCTGTAAAGCGCAGCTCCGAGGCTACCGTCACGCAGTGCATTTCTGCAGAGAGTGAAATTGTGCGTTTTTGTGCTGTAATTCACCCTGTGTATGTGTAGACAGGGCTGTGTATATGGCTGTCACATTGCTGTCTAAGCAAAGGGAATTAACCTCTAGTATCAGAATCATTCTGCTTTCTTGTTGCTAGATTTTGCTGACCCCAGCAAGCATTTTAAATTTCAGCTTAGACTAGAAAGGATAGACATTTACCACAGGCACAGAAAAATAAGACCAACTGCATCTATTAGCATCTATATCATACTAAAAGTTAGTTCCTAGATGATCGTGCCCCTGTAAGAGCTAATTAAGGGAATGGAAGAGATATGTGGATAAGGTATATTTTTCCTTTAGGCATTTCATATAACCTGGGGTGAATTAAGATACACAAATGTTGATGTGTTCTTTGCTGGACCTGCACAGTAATTACATATAAAGCCTGTAATTCCTGCCAAGCTGGAAGGGCTCAGACATTACATAGGAGAGGGATGTGCTCCAAGCTGGAACACAAGGGAGCGCGTAAGAGTTGCAGCATGGCGGTGGCTCGCTAGCAGGATTAGAATCCATCTTGTGCGCCTTCCAGAAGAAATCCATCTCTGACACGTTCATGGCAAATTTTAAAAGCAATCAAATTCAAATTACAAAATGCACTTGTTCGTCCACCGTTGGAATATTTAATTGCCAAGATGTAGTCAGTCTGAAGGTAAACAGAAATCTCAGTGTCAGGGATGAGTAGAGAGAGGCCATTTGCCCCGATCCTCCAGCATCTCAGAGTGGGGAGAGGGGTCCTCTGGGGCAAAAGTCTAGATCAGTGATCCCCAACCAGTAGCTTGTGAGCAACATGTTGCTCTTCAACCCTTTGGGTGTTGCTCTCAGTGTCCTCAGTTGCTTATTTTTGAATTCTAGGCTTGGAAGCAAGTTTTAATGGCATAAAAACGAAGTATAGTGCCAAGTAGAGTCTTCTGTAGGCTGCCAGTTCACATAGGGGCTACCAAATAGCCAATCACAGCCCTTATTTAGCACCCATGGGACTTGTTCATGCTTGTGTTGCTCCCCAACTCAACAATGCACTTGTTCGTCCCCGCTTGGAATATTTAATTGCCAAGATGTTGTCAGTCTGAAGGTAAACAGAAATCTCGGTGTCAGGGATGAGTATCGGCTCTTCGTTGGCAGTGCTAGACCCGGCTGCTGTTTTGGGTAGGGCAGAGAGACCATTTGCCCCGATCCTCCAGCATCTCGGAGTGGGGAGAGTGGTCCTCTGGGGCAAAAGTCTAGATGAAGGGACAGCTTCCCTCATATGTAGTAAAAGGCACTAAGTTTGCCCAGGAGCAGTAACTCATAGCAACCAATAAGAGGCTTGCTTATAAACAGGTGACCAGTAAATGCTACCTGCTTATTGGTTGCTATGGGTTACTGCTCCTGGGCAAACTTAGTGCCTTTTATTACATTACCCACTTGTGTTATAGATCAGTGCTAGTTACAGAGAGCCACAGTTTCACCTCTTCTCATATATGTATTTTCACACCCCTTCAGATACGGTCTCAGACCCTCCATCGTTGCTAGGGTCTTGTAACAGGCGCATGTCAGGCCCCCCACAATATTATTCATGGAACTTGTGTATTGTAAACAGATGGCATGTCTGTATAGACATTAAAACTGCTCCTCAGTGGGACATTGGCTAAAGCAGAACAGATGCTGATGATGTGCACTATATGTATTTATTTTTATAGCGCCACAAATGTATGCAGTGCTTTACAAAGCGTAAACAGAAACAGGAGTGACATTATACAGAAGGCTTAAGTGCTTACGTTTTTCAACACAGAGTCCCAAAGAGCTTACAATCTATTAGAAAAAGGAAACAAACAAAAAGGAGGAGAGGAGTAGAAGTGCATGGGTTAAGGGTGTGTTGCTGCAGAGAAAGATGGGGAGGCTGCCACACTGTGGGTTGTATGTTGACTACTGGGATTAGTGGTGGAAGCTGTTCAGGCTTGAAAGGACATTGATGCTGGGCAGTGTGTATTGGGTACAATGAGGAGCAAGCTGTGTTGGGATGGACTCTTGGAGAGGTATGGGGTCTGTTATCCGGAAACCCATTATCCAGAAAGTTCCAAATTACAGAAAGGCCATCTCCCATAGACTCCATTTTATACGAAGATCCAAATTACAGAAAGATCCATTATCCAGATAACCTCATGTCCCGAGTATTCTGGATAAGAGGTCCCAAACCTGTACTGTACATTGTTATTTTGGTGCATTAGGGTAAGCTGTGCCATATGATATACAGTTAGTGATGTTATGGAGGTTTGTTCAGGGGTCCACGGCCATTTTTAGCCGTGAGCAGCATTCAAATGTAAAAGGATTTGGGAGCAACGAGGGCCAGATTTACATAGTGGAAGCCCCGAGGTCTACTGCTGCTCGTCACCCCCGTCCCCTTCATTTATGCAGATGCGCAAATTTTCATCATTGGCATACCTCCCAACATTTTGGAAATAAAAAGGCGGGACAAAAAAGTTGGTGCGCATAGCGTGGCATTTTTTGACCCCGCCTATTTTGTGGCCACACCCCCTAATTACCATGTTCATTTTACAAAATTTGGCAGGTTATAAAAGATTGAACATATTTCTGTGGTTTTTTTTCCAGTTATTACAGTTTTGCTAATGAAGGTGAATTGCCCTTTAAGCTGTGAGTCTAACTTTTCCCAAGTGACCCGTTATCTTATATTGTTACAATTACTTATTTGCTTATCTCGAAATTGTCTTATCTGCTGCTGTGGCTGTTCTGGGCTCTCTGCCAACAGCCAATTAAGTTAGAAACTTTGTTTCATTTTCTGGCTGTTCATTGCCGAGAAAAACGTGACTTTCCAGTACAAACGAGGGACTGCGGGTTGAGCCGTCAAAAGAGGGACTGTTCCTCTAAAAACGGGACAGTTGGGAGGTATGCATTGGGTCCCGAGCACTGTGGATTGACGCACAGGTAATTGAAAAAAAAAAATAATCTTATCTCCTGTCCGTCCCCAGGGCTTCCAAACCAAGTGCATGTCGTGCCGTCGTAGGCCCGGCCTTTGTGACCTTTCCACAAATCCGGGCCTGGGAGCAACACAAGCATGAAATATGTTCCTGGGGGTGTCAAATAAGGGCTTTGATTGGCCATTTGGTAGCCCCTATGTGGACTATCAACCTACAGGAGGCTGAATTTGGCTGTACACTCACGAGCCACTGGCTAGAGACCACTGGGTTTGTTTATGAGCAGGAAGCCAATGTGCAATTTGTACTCAACATTCCTGCAATGATAAACTGGTGCAGGTCTCTTTGCTCTGTTTCAGTCTTGTGACTACCCCAAGTCACTGCCTGCATGTTGTACCATTGTAATTATGGATGGGAATAAGTAGGTGTCCCTGTTCCTGCCCCTTCCCAGTCTCGGAATGCAGATGTTCAGCACCCAGCCAGACCCATAGAAGAACTTCTCTATACATGAGCATTAAAGGGATTGTTCACCTTTAAATTGACTGTTAGTATGATGTAGAGAGTGATATTCTGAGACAATTTGTAATTGGTTTTAATGTTTTATTATTTGTGGTTTTTGAGTTATTTAGCTTTTTACTAAAGCTCTTCAATTTGCATTTTAAGCAATCTGTAACTAGGGTCTAAATTCCCCTAGCAACCATTGATTTGAATAAGAGACTGGAATATGAATAGGAGAGGCCTGAATAGAACGAGGAGTAATACAAAGTAGCAATAACAATACATTTGTAGCCTTACAGAGCATTTGTTTTTTAGATGGGGTCAGTGACCCCTATCTGAAAGCTGGAAATAGTCAGAAGAAAAAGGCAAATAATTATAAAATAATTATAAAACTATAGAAAGTAAATAATGAAGACCAATTGACAAGTTGCTTAGAATTAGCCATTCTATAACCTACTAAAAGTTAGCTGAACGCTCTTGCACTGCTTCCATGGGTCAATGTAAAGCTGAGCTTTGTCAGACAAACACTGTGTAGGTTCTCGTCAGTCATGTAGCTTTTTTTTTTTTTAAATAGATTACATGATATGAAGTTTGATCCTTGTATCCTTATCAAATTGCCCTAGGCAATCTTACTTGTCACATATATTGCAGGGTATAATTGCATTATGTTTGTAAGGTGAGTTTTTACAGGTGTGACATCATAACAGTATGGGATCCCCTATCCAGAAACCTATTATCCAGAAATCTTCCAAATTAGAGGAAGGCCGTCTCCCATAGACTCCCATTTTAAGCAAATAATTCTAATTATTTAAAGCAATTTCCCTTTTCGCTGTAATTATGAAACAGTACCTGGAATTTGATGTTAACTAAGCTGCATGAATCCATATTGGAGGCAAAACAATCCTATTGGGCTTATCTACTGTTTAAGTGATTTTAGCAGGCTTAGGGCTGGGACACACTGGGCGATTTGGGGAGATTTAGTCGCCTGGCGACTAATCGCCGCGACTTTCCACGACCAATCTTCCCCGAATGCCTCCCCTCGCTCTGCGCCTGGCTAAAATGAAAAATCGCCTGCGCTAATCACACGCGGCGATTCGTTTTCCGAAGTCGCCCGAGCTTCGGGGGACTTCGGAAAACGAATCGCCGCGTGTGATTAGCGCAGGCGATTTTTCATTTTAGCCAGGCGCAGAGCGAGGGGAGGCATTCGGGTAGAAAAGTCGCTGCGATTAGTCGCCAGGCGACTAAATCTCCCCAAATCGCCCAGTGTGTCCCAGCCCTTAAATTACAGAGAGACAAATTACAGAAAGATCTTTCATCCAGACAAACACAGCTACCAAGAATTATGGATAATAAGTTCATACCTATAACATTACTCCTATAGCATAACTGGGGTGTATTTATATGTTTTACTGTGTGTTTCGTGAAGCTAAGTTGTAATATATATATGTTTGTGCTAATATATAATGCAGTTTTTATGGGTTACAGGCTGTTTCATCATTAAAGGGCAGAGACACACGGTCAGATTCGGGGAAAGTAGTCGCCCGGCGACAAATCTCCTCTTCTTCGGGGCGACTAATCTCCCCGAACTACTTTCCTGCCCGCTAAAATGTAAATCACTGGTGGGATGGCACTCGGTTGTTTCCGCAGTCAGCCAAAGTTTCCTCGTGAGGCAACTTCATGCGTCTTCGGAAAACGTAGCACTCCAAGTGCCATTTTAACCGGCAGGGGAGGCAGTTCGGGGAGATTAGTCACCCCGAAGAAGAGGAGAGTTGTCGCCGGGCGACTAATCTCCCCAATCGCAGCGAGTGTCTCTACCTTCTAAGGAACATCTTCCTACACTAATAAAACTCAATTTGTAAATAAATTAGGTTAATTATTTATTTAGAAGGCAAATGATGTCTGTAAAGCTGCCTGATTCTACAGACTGCCCAGTTGTACCTAAAGTCTTGTTTTTCTCTGACTGTCTTGGATTCATCTCAGCGATCAGACCGTGAATAACTCACAGCTCAGTGGGTGCCTTTAAACTGTACATAAGTTAAAGCAGTCAGGGTTATATTTATTGCGTTAGCCCTGCAATGATTTCTCTGCTGTTAATGTTTGTTAAAATATTTATGAACATGATATTTCGGCAATCAGATTGCCTGGACAGAGCAACGGCATCCAGCCTTCCAGCGGTTTGATCTCAAAAAATGTGTTTTCATTTCAGCCGGGTTTAGAAGAAGCTTTCGTCTCAGCAGGAAAGACAGAAAAACAAATAAATCTATGTACGAATGTAAGAAGAGCGACCGGTACGATACAGCAGATGTTCCGACCTATGAAGAAGTGGCATTGTATCAGCGGCAGCCTAATGAGAAGCACAGACTGGTCGTCTTGGTTGGTGAGTACGGAACTTTGCGTAAGACTTGTTTTCTGACGAGACAGAGTCGCTTCGAGCTCCTCCTGTGATGTCGAAGGCGTGTTGTTGCATCTGCTAATAATTTTCTAGCATGTTCCGTGTCTCAGTCAGATATTTAACATTGGATCATGGCAGGTTTGGGTGGTAATGCAGCCAACAGAATGTCACATTGTAGCTTGGAAGCTGCGGACTAAACCACAAATAAGAGCCCTCAACTGATAAGCAGTTTATTCTACTTAAAAATATGATTAGGTGTTGAAACCCAATCTTAACATAATAAAGTGAGAAAGTTTTCCCAACACTTAGTTATCTTTAGTGAGGCATTTTCTGAGTGCCGAGCTTGGATTTAGGGATATTTTCCTCAACAACACTCCGCAGTAATCTCTTCAAAAGCGTTGAGATGGCCGCAGAAACGACCGGCGAGATGGAAATAATTAGTGCTGTGCTTTTCAGACTTTTCCACTCATTTTTATTAAAAAAGAAAAAAAAAAAAGAAAACCAACTCAGGATAGGAAAGTGAGATTTAAATAATTTGGTTAAATATCTAACTGCCTATTAGGGAACAAGCCTTGGTATATTTTCCAGTATTGCCCTTGGCTTATTAATTATGATTAAATCACAGGTCTTTTATTCTGACTCACGCTTATCAACTTCAAAATTGTCATTTATCAGGTTTTTGCCTGTAGGTCTTTTGTTCTGACTCATGCTTATCAACTTCAAAACTGTCATTTATTAGGTTTTTGTCTGTACTTCTTTTATTCTGACTCATGCTTATCAACTTCAAAACTGTCAACTCCCCCTATTTTTTCAGGAGTTACCAGATGTTGGGCTCCGTCTGCTGTCGCTATTTAGTATCTTCCCAATTTCAGACGATTTTCTTATCTATCAGGAGACTTCTGGGACTGGGAAAATCTTTCTGAGGCATCAAAACTCACAAATTTAAATTTTAAACCATCAACTCTAATTTGAATTCTTATGTGAGATTTATCACTAGGCTTGGGCAAATTTGACCAATTTTGTTTCGCCAAAAATTCACCGCCAGCGAAATGTCACAGACATCCATTAAAGTCTATGGGCATTAAAAAAAATGTTGACGCGCGATGACAGACAAGTCTATGGGCGTAATTTCTGCGGCGAAACAAGGAGAGAAAAAATCGCCCATCCCTATTTATCACGTCTCGACCCTGGAAACAGTTCTAATTCAAATATTTGCCACCTAAAACCTACCGAGTTCATGTACAAGTCAATGGCTGAGGTCTGTTGAATCTGACATTCAAGTTTTTTTGGTCGGAAAACTCGATTCGAATTTAATTAGTCTGGAAACGGAATTTAGCAGCCATAAACCAAACTGTACGCTCATGTTTCTATCTACTTTGTTAAACAGATGCGTACACTAACATGAAAACTCAGCTCTTGGACCACTATCCCCTTATAGATAATCACCAGTATATTAGAAGAGCCATTGGAGAGTTCACAGGTTGTACTTGAAAAGACAACATGTGGATTATTTCCCGTACCTCTGCATTTAAATGGGCCCCTTAACGCACTGCTTCCATCTGAATTTTCTTTATAATATGCTTGGATCTCGGTACCAGGGGCCAGAGCATTAATCAGGCTCATAGTGCGCCATAAAAACAATTTTGAATATACAAATATAAAGGGCTTATTATAATCATAAGCTCAAGCAAGCAAAGTGCTCAGCGAAATAAGTAATATGGCTTTTGTGCTCTAAATGAATTCTCCCCAAACTGGCAAGGTGTCTGTCTGCTTTGGCTGATTGGGAAGTACACTTGGTGACATGCCCACAACAGGGAGAAAATCTGGGACAAAATAGAATGGAGTGTGCAGTGGAACCAGATGTACCTCATTGATTTATATAGTATGTTAAAAAAAATCCATAACCCAAACTTGCACAGTAAGCATATTTGCTTAGAGATGGTCATGATTTCTTCAAGAAAGAGTTTGATTAGTAACTGAGAAGTGGACTGAAACTATGATGGGGTAGAGGTTGGCAAATGGCCTGTATTAAGAGTAATGGCGACTAGGAACTGGCCAGGACCAGGTTTGCTGTGCTAGAGCAGTGTCTAGAAATGGCCTGGACTGAGAGGTGATGCTATGCCTCAAAGGTAAACTTCACCAAAATCTGCTTTTGTTTCAATAACTTTTAAATGATTGAATTTTGTAAAACTGTTTTTGGCAGGTCATACCCTTTTTTAATATAGTGAACCGCCTTTAATATTTGCCCTGTCTCCTATCTTAATGTTTTACATATGGTAATGTGTTCTATCACTGCCCATGGCTGGGAACAATTCCTAGTCTAGAGACGCGACTGAAACCTGCCAATACTGTAAATTCTTAATAAACTAGATAAGTGGCTAAGAAGTGGTATGGACTGATAGTAATTGCTGTGCTAGAATAGAGACTGAGGACTGGATGGTACAGCGAGTAGTTTTCATGCTAAAATAGTGAATGGGAACCTGCCAGGACTTGAGGGTTGCTGAGAGCTCTTGAGTCTCTACTCAAGTTTACCAACTATTCTCAGTCTAGCCACTGATAGGATAGGACAGGGGTCCCTAACCTTTTTTACCCATGAGAGCCACATTCAGATGTAAACAAAGTGGGAGAACAACAAAAGCATGCACAAAGTTTCAGGGGTGCCAAATATGGGATGTGATGGCTATTTGGTAGACCCTATGTGTACTGGCAGACTACAGGAGGCTTTATTTGGCAGTACCAATGGTTTTTTATGCAAGAAAAGCTTACCTTCAAGCCAGGAATTAAAAAATAAGCCCCTGCTTTGAGGCCACTGGGAGCAACATCCAAGGGGTTGGTGAGCTGTTGCTCATGAGCCACTGGTTCGGGATCACTGGGATAGGAAATCATATGCATTAATATTGTGTAGCTGTGTACATGAGCCTGGGCAAATATTTAAGGTGGCCTACCACTGTTATCTACAGTATGTACTTGCCCGAAAATGCTTCTCCATCAACAATAACTGAAATCTCCTCTGGTGGTTAAAAATACACATTGCAAAGTCACCCGAAGCTTCCTCCTAAGGCAACTTGGAATAACGAAGCTTTGATTTGTGTGCTACCACCATAGAAATCATATAATAATAATAAAACATAAATGCCACAAGGGCAGATTCGTGGAGATTAGTCGCCAGGTGACAAATCTCCGATTCTTCACGGCCACTAAACTCTCCGATCTATTTCCGCCGGCTAAAATGTAGATCACCTGGGGGCATGCACACGGGATGCTTCGTTTTCCGAAGTTGCCCATAATTGCCTCACGAGGAAACTTCGGGCGAATACGGAAAACAAAGTGATCTGTGTGCCTGCCCCCAGTCGATTTACGTTTTAGCCGGAGGAAGGCAGATCGGTGAGAGGAGATTTGTTGCCTGCCTGCCCGTGTTGCCAGACTCTTAAAGTCAAATTGATAAAGAATGGCAATTATAAAATGAGCCAGTAATCTGTAGAGCATGTGCTACAGAAGATTTAAGCAGGGGATGCAAACAAAGGGATCAGAATTGTCCATGCAGGGTACAAATGAAGCAACTTGTGTTTTGGCATTATATAGTAAACCATTGTACCTTATATAATGGCATTGGTTTCAAATTGTTTGACAAGTGTTTTAGGACACAGTGTGCCAAATCAGCCAATTTTCTCAACTAAGTTTGCACCGTATGTCCTCTCCGTGCATTGCAAATTGTAGGTATCTGCTTAACTGGACCTTTTGGTAAGACAAAAAAATTTCTAAATAAAATAAGTCTTTTTGAAAGCTAAAGTGGCACTGTATAATAAAGTAACAATCCGCATAATCCATTTTTAAGTACCTTAAGTTCATTGTAATTTAAAAATACATTTGTGCCATTTTTTCTTTATAATTTTGTCCTGCAACTTTAGGCTCAACTTCTTCCCTTATCTATAAAACAGGGCTCAGTGGAATGTAATAGAGACTGTGCATGCAAGCAGCGTTAATATCCAAGTCTCTTTTATTCCATATTCCCATTCAGACCAGTAACTAGGCGCTCTTGCTACATACTATACTATACTTGCTCAGATTTAGCTGAGCAGGTTATTACAATTTTTTCATTAATAAGCAGCTGCTTCGTTACCGGATCCTTTACCACCTAACAAATTAAAGGCCTCTTAAGTGTTGTCACATGTCAGAGACAACAGCTATAATAAAGGGCACATCAAATGAATAGGTGATAGGGAATGAGCTCTCGGTGCAATTGTCAGAGGATAAAGTAACTCACACTGTATTTTCTTTCAGAAAAGTTGTAGTTCATTAAAAAACACTCGGCAATTAAAATAATATGTGCCGCACAATGAAGTGCTATATCATTCACATGATCCAGTGGGAAAGAGGAAACGCTTCCCTATAATGCAATATAGTCAAAGGCAAAATCCAGCAGTCGGTAAGAAAGCATTTCACCGTTGATCTGCGTTATACACAATGCCGGGACATCAGTGTACAAAAATAGAAGAGTCAGCTTTTTAATCTAAGCCGCAGGTAACCATATCAACAAACACAAGGCATAGATGTAAGGGCCAATGGAATTTAAAATATATGTTGCTTTTTATGCAGAAGCTGTACATTGTACGTTTGTTGTTACTAGAAGGGTTAATATCTTCAAAAAAGGTTCTTAATGCAGTTTAATAAGGAGAGATAGTCATTGTATGCTGGTGTATGCTGGTATTACTCAGTGTGTGTCTTGTCACATGTATGTGGTGTTGGAGCAGCAGTTCCATGCAGTATTTACATGTGAGAGATGTCGGTGGGTTTTCATCTTGGAATCTGAGCTGCAGACTCTAAGGGGTGAACTTGCAGCACTGAGAGCATCGGCAAACGAGGGGAATGACAGGAGGCTCGCAGAGCAACCACTGGCAGGGGCTAGTGGAGCGGGGGGAGGAGAAGGGGCAGTGGAGGCTAATGAGGGAGGAAGGTTTGTGACAGTCAAGAGGGGAAGTAGGGGACAGAAGAGTAGGGGGGCTGGTCCACAGTTTGTCCAAAACAGCAAATTCGCCGTTTTGGCTGAAGATGCTGGGGAGGAAAACTCCGAACTGGCATGTATGGAGCAGGCTGACTCTCGGAGCACCCCGGGAGGCAGTGGCTCTAATACGGGTGGTGGGGGGGAGTGCAAGGAAGGAAAGGCAGGTTCTAGTTATAGGGGATTCAATTATTAGAAAGGTGGATAGGGTAATCTGTCGCAAGGCCCCTACATGCCGAACAGTCTGCTGCTTGCCTGGTGCTAGGGTTCGGCATGTGGTGGAACGAGTGGACAGATTATTGGGAGGGGCTGGGGAAGAGCCAGCGGTCTTGGTACACATAGGTACCAATGACAAAGTTAGAGGAGGTGGTGAAGTCCTCAAAAATGATTTTAAAAAACTAGGTTCAAAGCTGAGGGCGAGGACTTCCAAGGTAATTTTCTCAGAGATATTACCTGAGCCACGAGCAACGCTAAGGAGACAGCGGGAACGTTGGGAGATTAATGCGTGGCTGAAAGATTGGTGTAGGGAGGAGGGTTTTGGGTTTTTGGAGAACTGGGCTGATTTTTCAGTCGGCTACAGGCTCTTTGCTAGGGATGGGCTGCACCTCAATGATGATGGGGCAGCTGTTTTGGGAGAGAAGATGGCTAGAGGGTTGGAGGAGATTTTAAACTAGGTGTGGGGGGGAGGGTTCAGTAAAAGATTCAGTAGAAGACAGGTTAGATGAGATAGTGGGCAAAGAAAGGGAAAATGGGGGAGGAGATTTGGCTGGGGATACTGTTAAGGAGAGGGAGGACCACATGTCATATGTTCAATATGGTGCCAGTATTAAATGTATGTTTACAAATGCAAGAAGTCTGGCTGGTAAAATGGGAGAGCTGGAGCTGCTGGTGATGGAAGGAAAATATGATGTGATTGGTGTGGCCGAAACATGGCTGAATGAGTCACATGACTGGGCAGTAAATATCAGTGGCTATACTTTGTTTCGGAGGGACAGAGGCAATAGAAAAGGAGGAGGGGTATGTCTGTATGTTAGGCAGGATTTAAAAGCTCATATAAAGGAGGAGGTGATGTTAGAAAATGAGGGGGCAGAAGTCGTATGGGTGGAGTTCTTCACCAATTGTAAAGAATCCAGCAAATTAATTGTAGGCGTATGCTATAGACCCCCTAATGTAAGTGAGGAGGAAGAGGCAAAGCTCCTAATGCAAATAGAAAAGGCTACTAGTTTAGGTAAAGTAATGATAATGGGGGATTTTAATTACCCAGATATTGACTGGAGCAACGGTACTGCTAGATCAGTTAATGGGAACAAGTTTATAAACTTATTGCATGACAATTTTTTAGCACAGGTTGTTGAGGAGCCTACCAGAAAAAATGCTATTCTTGATTTAGTGATCTCAAATGACCCAGAACTTATAGCAAATGTGCAAGTCATTGAACCCCTGGGTAATAGTGACCATAAGGTTATATCTTTTAATGTCTGGTGCAAAAAACAAAAATATACTGGGGCAACAAAAACCATGAATTTTGCAAAAGCTAATTTTAGTGCCTTGAGGGCTGCCCAGAGCATTGATTGGGGCATTCGGTTTTCAGCTAAAAACACAGAACAGAAATGGTTGTCCTTTAAAATGATATTAAATCATTACTGTTCTCAATTTATTCCCTTAAGGACTAAACATAGAAGCTCTAAGAATCATCCTGTGTGGCTTAATACAGAAGTAAAGAAGTTAATGGGACAGAAGAGAAAGGCATTTAAAAACTACAAATCTGTAGGGACAGAAGCTGCATTTAATGAATATAAACACTGTAATAAATGTTGTAAATCAGCAATCTGGAAGGCTAAGAAAAGAAATGAAGAGTTAATTGCGGTGGAGGTGAAAACTAACCCTAAAAAGTTTTTTAAATATATTAATAGTAAAAAGATGCAGGTTGAGAGTGTTGCTCCATTAAATAATGGTTCCAGTATGGTTGTAACAGATACAGATAAGGCAAATGTGTTAAATCAGTTCTTTTCTTCAGTGTATACAATAGAGGAGTCTGGGTTCACAGGCCCACTTAATAACTGCACGAATGGTTCAGCTCAATTTAGTCAGTGGCTGACTCAGGATATGATTCAAAAAGCTTTAATACAAATTAATGTAAACAAGGCTCCAGGGCCTGATGGCATACACCCCCGGGTTCTAAGAGAGCTTAGTTCAGTTTTAGACCAGCCCTTATTTCTGATTTTCTCAGATTCACTGTCATCTGGTATGGTGCCTATGGATTGGAGAAAAGCTGATGTTATTCCAATATTTAAAAAGGGATTACGATCTCAGCCTGGCAATTATAGGCCAGTAAGCTTGACATCTGTGGTGGGCAAATTATTTGAAGGCTTGTTAAGGGATCACATTCAAAATTTTGTCCTAATGAATGGCATTATGAGCAACAATCAGCATGGCTTTATGAAGGATAGGTCATGTCAGACGAATTTTATTGCATTTTATGATGTGGTAAGTAAGATTCTGGATAGTGGGGGGGCAGTAGATGTGATCTATTTGGATTTCGCCAAAGCGTTTGATACTGTGCCCCACAAACGACTGCTTTCTAAACTAAGGTCTGTTGGGCTTAATGAAGTCGTTTGCACATGGATAGGAAACTGCCTACAGGATCGGGTACAGAGGGTGGTTGTTAATGGGACATTCTCTACTTGGAGTAAGGTTCTTAGTGGGGTCCCCCAGGGCTCAGTATTGGGTCCACTTTTATTTAACTTGTTCATTAATGACTTAGGGGAGGGTGTTGTAAGTAATGTATCAGTGTTTGCAGATGACACAAAATTATCCAGCCCAATTAATTCCATCCAGGATGTGGCATCCTTGCAACATGATCTTGACAAACTGGCAATCTGGGCAGCTAAGTGGCAAATGAGATTCAATGTTGATAAATGTAAAGTCATGCACCTGGGATGTAAAAATATCCAAGCCACTTATACCCTTAATGGGACTGCACTAGGCAAATCCATTATGGAAAAGGACCTTGGAGTCCTTGTAGATGATAAACTTGGCTGTAGCAAGCAATGCCAGTCAGCAGCATCAAGGGCAAATAAGGTCTTGAGCTGTATTAAAAGGGGCATAGAGTCAAGGGAGGAGGGGGTCATTCTTCCACTGTATAGAGCACTTGTAAGGCCCCATCTAGAATATGCCGTACAGTTTTGGTCTCCATCACTCAAACAGGACATTATTGTATTAGAGAGGGTACAGAGAAGGGCAACTAAGCTGGTAAAAGGTATTGAAAATCTTAGCTATGAGGAAAGACTGGCCAAATTGGGGATGTTCACGCTGGAGAAGAGGCGCTTAAGGGGTGATATGATGACTATGTATAAATATATAAGGGGATCATATAATAATCTCTCTAATGCTTTATTTGCCAGTAGGTCTTTCCATCTGACACGAGGTCACCCATTCCGATTAGAAGAAAAGAGGTTCCGCCTAAATATTCGGAAGGGGTTTTTTACAGTGAGAGCTGTGAAGATGTGGAATTCTCTCCCTGAATCAGTTGTACAGGCTGATACATTAGATAGCTTTAAGAAGGGGTTGGATGGCTTTTTAGCAAGTAAGGGAATACAGGGTTATGGGAAATAGCTCATAGTCCAAGTTGATCCAGGGACTAGTCCGATTGCCATTTTGGAGTCAGGAAGGAATTTTTCCCCCTCTAAGGCAAATTGGAGATGCTTCAGATGGGTTTTTTGCCTTCCTCTGGATCAACTGGCAGATAGGTAGTTAATAAAAAAAAAAAAAAAGGTTGAACTCGATGGACATGTGTCTTTTTTCAACCTTACTTACTATGTTACTATGTATAATACATTCAGGCAGCAGACTGTGTAGTCACTTTTCCTAAACTGCATATTCAACAGAAAGACCAAAATCCAGTGAGACGTGCTGTTAGGTAAATAGAGGCTGGGTCTGTTCCGGGCCTCCTGGGATACAATGTATTGACCAGACCGGAGCTGCAGACAGATGTTACGAGCACTTTCTTAATTTTTTTTCTTGATGGTTGCTCATCCGTGAAGAAAAATATCCAAAATGTCACTAGTGAGATTTCTTGTTGGGTAAGCAAGCTGTGTGAATTGGTACTTCTCTCAGTTGTGTGCTGGTCAGAATCACTTCACAATTCTAATGTTCTATAAAGCATATATAATGGTACACGTGGCACATTTCAGCAGGCAGGTTGCCTCCAGTGGCTCTCAATGCCATAAATGGGAATGCCTGAAAGTGCTGATACTGTTGCTTCCAGACAGAAAATTCTCATTGAAATGGGCCGTAGTTGTTCTGGATAACATAACTTGTTTGTGACTAAAAGTGGCTGAACTTGCTTGTCACCCCTTCTTGCCGATTGAGGGGAAAATCTATGAAAAATCCAGTCAAGTCAAGTTCAACATTTGAGAACCTTCAACAATTTAATCTAGAGGAAGAGAAACAGAGCTGTCTTGTTTTGCCCCAAAGTGGCAACTGCATTGCTCAGTGGATCATGTTTTTTTTCCTCTACTCTTGTCGTGTTTTTTTTTTTTGCTCTCTTACTATCTTTCCTTGACATCACTTTCCCTTTTTAAAACCTCCTTTTGTTTTTCAAGACATCCTCTCTATCATTTACCCATAAGTCTTTGCGTTCCCTCCTTCTCTACATTTCTGTTTCTCGTCTCTTTGTTAAACTAGTCCTAGTTGTCATTTTTTTTGTGTGTTTTTATTTCTTCCTCTTGGCTCAGCCATGAGACATTTACTTGTGCCCCCTGCATTTCATGAGTAAATTGTCAGCCCAGAACACTACATTACCTAGCTTCTCAGAGCTCCATGGAACATCATACAGATATTACCCTCAGGCCCAGATTTGTGGCGAGGCCACACATGATCAGGCCAAGGCTGGCATGCCACCCTGCCGGTTCCCGGTGAGCACAGCTCCCCAGCACTCTGGTGCAGCCGCACATGCGTGCTCACACCGGAGGGGGTAATGTGGGTGCTAGGACCGCAAGGCCTCGGGGGCCGTCCTCTAAATCCGGCGCTGATTACCCAGCTCATTTATTGTAAACAGTCTCTTATGCCTTAAGTAGTAGTGAGACCCCTTTAATGTACCCAAAAGTGCATTTCAAAGTGCTCCCTGCAGTTCATCATTGTCCCAGTGACAACTGCATTGCATTGCCACAACTTTCATGTATCCATCCCATCAATGCCTCTTCTCCAATGCAGTGAATAGTTATACACAACCCACCAATGCTGTTTATTATACTGTATATGCATTGTGTTTACATAGGTATGCCAAAACCACTAAAAGTATATCCCCACACCCCCTATGATTGTTCATGAGTTGTAAACATCTTCCATTTCTCTCATCTCCTTTGTTCCACCATGTGCCCCAGACTTATTTTGCACAAATTACTCTATATGATGCTTTCTAAAGCGGTTACACAAGGTCATTAAATACAGTTTAAGCTGTCATTGGCTTCTCTTTCAACAGACAAATGATTCATGGTAATATATTTATACATCTACTGCAAAAGTACAATGTATGTGTTGGATAATGCATAGTATACAAAAATGTATGCTTTATAAATCCATTTACATTTATTTTGGTACTGCGGCAAAGCACTGACAATATTTCATGCTATGGAAAAATTGGAATGAATTGCATATTGAGTGTTGGTTGTGCAGAGGGAATTATGTATTTAACAGAAAGCGGAGGCATGTAACGCTCTTCACTAAAGTTCTCCCAGTGGACCATGAAGGAGGTTAAGGGTTGCCGTACCCGAGAAGAATCAGATTTAAGACATACATGCTGCATTCCTGCCTGTTGGGTTTTGCTTCCAGCCTCGTGCTCTAGCGCTTGTTTATATTAAACTGAAGTCTGTTTTCATATCGTTGGAGTTGGTCCTTCGCGAAGTAACGACATAGTTAAGGGGAAAAGAAAAACGGGCGAACACTAAAGTTTGTGTTGTCCCGCATGTTTATTCAAATGTATTCAGCCACTTAAAACGAGGTTTGTCGAGAACGGGGTTTCCTGTGGCTTCGACATAGAGAGGGGCCTGACTCGTTCATTATGAAGCCACCGCAGCTGAAGAAATACCTTTGAGTTCCAACACGTTTGAAGCAGGTTAAATAGAGCTATTAATTCCGTAACGGAAGCAGAGAAAGGATAAAATGTTTTCTAATTGGACGGGAAACATTATCACCTGCGTTACTTATCATCTTTCAGCTCACTGGCATTCCCATCTTTGCAAATAACATAGGAGAACCTTGTGTTTATATTTCATGCTGCACTATTTTTGTTTTGTTTTTTAAAAAAAGGAAAAATGTCCAGAAATTGTGATGTGACTTCCCATGGCTATAAATGCTGAAGTCAAATTCATCTAATGATACTTACAGATTGATTAGCCATGTATTTTTGGCATCATTTAAAAGAAAATAGTTGGTAAGCTGTTGGGAATGCTTGATAAATTTATTTTACAGTCTTCATTTTTTATTTTCTCACAATTGGATTGATATAGAATCGTTTCTCTACAAATTTTCCTGCTGCAAACGCCATTCTCATACTGTGAGTTCCAGGCTGAGTTAAATTGAACTAATGTTTTTTTTAGAAATCATTCAGTAGTATTCATGAATACAGATATTAACTATTCTGTAATATGAGAGATATTGTGCATGCTGTTTTTTCAGAACCTGCATTTTTGGTTTGATTTCTTCACATTTTTCATATATGTGCATCCTTCTATACATAGTGATGACTAGATTGCTGTCTCAGCTGCTAAAACCTGACTTTTTTCATTAAAGGAGAACTAAACCCCAAAGTTACCCTACATAGAACTCCTTCCCTCCTCCCCCCCCAGCCTAGTTGCTACCCCAGGAAAATGCCCCTAAGTCTTTACTTACTCCTCCATGCAGATTCTGTCCAGCGGAGTTCACGGGTGCCATCTTCAGCCGCTTCAGAATGAGACCAGCACTTCGGCAATTTTTATGAATTTCGGCGCATGCTCAGTTGTAGCAGAACAGAAAATTGATCCAACTGCGCATGTGCCGCAATGCCGTTCTAATTCCAAAGATTGCCGAAGAGAATAAGATGCCTCCCGTAAACTCCGCTGGACAGAATCTGCACAGAGGGGTAAGTAAAGACTTAGGGGCATTTGCCCAGGGTAACAATTAGGCTGGGGGGAGGGTTTTTTTAACTTTATGGTTTAGTTCTCCTTAAAACTCAGTCAGCCATAGTGCCAAGAATATATAGTACAGCAAATATGTTCACCCTAAATCTTACCATGATTGACCTTCAGGCTGGGTAGGTGTGTCTAGAAGAGGAGATAAGCATTTTCCCCAAGTCTTTCCCTAACTGCTGTTCATGCTAACCCCCCCTGCTGCTACTCCACTGGCCAGCCACATAGTTTGGGAACCACTGTTCCAGGACAGCTTTTGGTTTACCCCAAACCTTTTGGAAGATTCTCATTAGATGAAATCCAGACTATGTGACTTTAAAGCAAAGGCGAGCTGAAGGAGACCAGTCTTTGTCTGCTCATGTTTCAGGGAGCAAGTTAGGTTCCAGGTTAGATTAGGTTCAGTATTCAGCCGTATCCAAAAATGATAGATTCAGTACATTACTAGTCTAAATAAAAGTTGTGTGATTCTGTATGTGTTTTGCTCTGGGACAAATGGCTTTTATAAAAATATACACTCACAGAGAGCAAGTTTATCATATCAAACTCTGTAAGTAAAGCTTCACCTCTCGGTGGCGCTTTTTGAACAGTTCCAAAAATGACCCAACTTTCTGAATTGGAGATGAAATCAGTCTTTGGAATTAGGAAGCTCAGTGGATGAGCAGATGCTTAAAGGGTTTTGCATACAGAGAGACATCATTATCTTCTGAGTTTGAGCATTATCCGTGTGTCCAAATGTGGTGATTACCAAGGAATTAAATCTAAACTTAGATTAATATGATAATATATAGGTGACCGCTACTAGGATGGAACTAAGAAACAGGCTTTGAGCCAGAAAGATAAAAATATTGTCATTTTTTTGTAGCCAATATTGCGGTTTCTAAAGAGAAACACAGCAAAACATCCTTGCTATTGGTCAGATGAACTGTCTCATGGCTAATAACCAGCTCTTCAATTAACTGACTGTGATCTGAGAAACACTAAGGAGAGCTCCAATATTGCGTTCAAACCAATAAAATTAATTTCACAACTGTATTTACGAGTTCTCTTCTTTTACAGCCTCAATTTTTTTCCATTAACACTAATATGCTCTAGTTCTCTTCTGCCTACATTGGCTTCCAGTAACTGTTAGAATGGAATCCCGATTCCATCCGCTTGACTTGACCAACCCCATCGGAAAATATATGGCTGTCAATGGCATTAGTCCTCAATAAACACCACTGAAATGTTCAAAATATTGTCTTATTAAAGTAGGATTAACTTCCACATCTTATTTTTGACTGTCTATCCTGAAACTTTATCCGACAGAGAAAAAATCTTTACATTCTTTATTCTACTCCTCCCCTCGTCATGTTTTATAAGTCATGGAGCTCTATTCTATTTCATTTGTTACATTTTGCTTAGGGCAACTCCCTTTAACTTCATCATGACTTTTGGATGCTGAATTTTTAAATTCATGTATTTCAAGTTTTTTTGTGCTTAATCTCTCAAATGTGTGAAACTGGAATTCCAATTTGTGAGTTTTTAATTTGAATTTGAAGCATTCTGCTTACCGTATATACTCGAGTATAAGCCGAGTTTTTCAGCCCCCAAAATATGCTGAAAAACTCTACCTCGGCTTATACTCGGGTCAAGTCTAAGAATAGTCGCCGGTATCTAAGAATAGTCGCCAGCATCCAAGAATATTCGCCAGCATCCAAG
The DNA here is from genome assembly GCA_038501925.1 of Xenopus petersii. Classification (NCBI taxonomy): domain Eukaryota; kingdom Metazoa; phylum Chordata; class Amphibia; order Anura; family Pipidae; genus Xenopus; species Xenopus petersii. The sequence continues at coordinate 19,093,424 of CM076683.1, forward strand.
AATGGTCGCCGGCATCCAAAAACGAGACGCCAACACCTCCAATGGGAGCAGAAACCTGCAATTTTTTGATTGAAACGTACCAGAAGCTGCTACATTTCTCACCCTAGGCTTATACTTGAGTCAATAAGCTTTCCCAGTTTTTGGAGGTAAAATTAGGTACCTCGGCTTATACTCGGGACGGCTTATACTCGAGTATATACGGTAAGTAACCTTCCCAGAATAACAGGGTGATGTTTGAAAAATTGCTGTCTAAGCCATTGCTTTTAGGGATTAACATTTGGCCTTTGCTCCTAAGCTCATGAACTGAATGTGACAGGGAGTTGTGCTTATGTTTTGGACCACTAGACCCTTCCACTGCTATTTTTATATTGTGTGTTTTTTTTTCTCTAAGTGACACAACCCAGAGCAACGGTGGGGAGAGATTCAACGTTTCTTCAGAAAGAATATGACAGTTAAATATAACATTGCAGTCACATTGCGTAGGTGTTAAGAGCCTGGTCGTCAGTGTGAGCAGAGACACACTTATTTTCTTTTTCTTTGTTTGAAATAGACCTTTTATATTGCAATGCAGATGCCTCCTACAAATTGCTGGTTAATTGAGTTCTGAGGTGCTAAACCTGGGCCTTACGAGTTCCAGAACATCTTTACAGTGTCTCGTGTGCTTGTAATGCGTTTCCCCCTGGCCAGAACCAAACTTAGGTGAAATCATCACCCTGACCTGCTTCAAGAAAGTGGCACGAAATCTCGATCCAATATTAAGTTTGGAGGTTCACTCAACTTTGCATTGGGTCGTCTGCAATAACAGGCTTTATAGTCGCCTGTGGACCTCCGGAGCCCGGTGCTGGTTAGACATGGACAGTTTTATAGGGCGTTCTTCTGAGCAGCAGACAAAGTGAAGTCAAGCATCTTTATAGTAATTAGTGAGCTGCTCCAGGACACCTTTCAGTGCTGCAAGATATTTTACAAGGATTCAACAGAAGTGTCTTCTGACACCGAGCCAAACACATTGAGACGCACGCAGCCCAGACATGGGAAACTCTACAACACATTTAAAAAAAAATTAAGAAACCCCTTTTCAAATATTTGAAAAACAATCTACACAGTAAATGCCTAAATAGCATATAGCTTAACTAGATGAGCCCCACAGAGGATCATTCCAGGTATCTCAGCCCAGCACCAAACCCAAGGAAGATGATTCGTTTGGTACATTCAGCCATCATCATGGTTAGTGATGGGCACAAATTTGCGGCGAATTTCCGCGTTTCGCCGGCAGCAAATAAATTTGCGAAACTGAGACAAAAATAATTTCTGTGCATCAGAATAGTCACGAGCATAAAATTGTTGCGCGTCCATTTTGTTCCGACGCCCATTGACTTTAATGTATATAGACAAAATAGTCGCGGGTATAAAAATTGTCACTCGTGTAAAAAATTGTTGCACGTCAAACTTATTTTGACACCCATTGACTTCAATGCGTTACGCAAATTTTCAGCTGTTTAGCAAAGTTTTCTGTAATTTTTTGGCAAAGCAAGATTTCACAGATTTTCCCATCACTAGTCATGGCCTGTGCTTGGATTCTGTGCTCCTGGGGCCCCTCTTGTGACCATGTTTACGTGACTTGGTCTGGGAATACAGTTTAAATGCATAGCACCCATGCCCAGAGCTATTACTCAAGCAAGTCCAGTGTTGGACCCAAAAACTATTAGACCAGGGGCCGACTAAAAGAATTTAGACCAGGGGTCACTCTCAGTACTATTATTCTTCCTCTCTTCACTGAACGTCTTTTTCTCCTAGTTTCTTTTCTTTACTTACTATAATCTATTATTCCATCTATTTAGCCTCTTTGTTCTGCTACAAATAAGGAATTGCCATGAAATAGGTCAAATGTTTAGCAGCATGAGGGCCCTCCCGGAGTTTCCTGGTATAACGGTGGGCCAGTCCGACACCGAGCAAGTCAATATAAAAGCAATATTCCCTGTGTTGTACAAGCAAAAGTGTACACAAGCCTGTGCAGTTAGTGAAATTGTTTCATTATGCAGATAACAGGTGTAACATATGTTGGGATAGGTGTTACAGGTCCTATGTAGGTATTGCAGGTGGCACCTTTAGGGTCTGGGCACACGCTCAGATTCGGGGAGATTAGTTGCCCAGAGACAAATCTCCTCTGCTTCGGGGTGACTGAAGCAGAGGAGATTTGTCGCTGGGCGACTAATCTCCCCGAATCTGAGCGTGTGCCCTGACCCTTAGCCTTCCCTAGCCACCCTGATATTGAACTTCCCTGATCTAGGAGCTCCTGTACTAACAAGTCTTGTATTTTATATGACAGGACCAGTGGGAGTTGGTGTAAATGAACTGAAGAGGAAGGTGCTGATCAGCAATACCCAGCACTATGGAGTTACTATACCACGTAAGTATTCCCTAGCAGACTATATGGTCTGTGCTGCTTCTTACTATTCCAACACTGTGCCACAAAACAAATATTTACCCCGGCTGCTGTGGATGTCCTGTAACCCTCTAGCTGCTGTTTAACTACAACTCTCCAAAGGAACTTTAAACACAGAAATGTGCGCCATTACCATTTTTTACGAAATGATTTAACAATGACATTGATTTATAGAAGTCAAATTATGAGTGCCTTGTTTTGTACAAAATATTAATATTTTGCATGGCTAGATATTAAATAGACATGAAGTTTTAAAGGGGAACTTGAGCCTCAGAAGAATAAATATTTGCCTGTGTATTATACTGTATATTAATACAGGGGAATGCTGATTACATTACGTTTTCTAGTGACGTTTTGCTTTCTCCTCAAATTCCGCCATGACTTCCCGGTCTCGTCTGGGAATTGACATACTCTAAAGTCACAGGGCACTTGAGCAGAGACCAATCCAGGACCCAGAAGGGAGGCTTAATACAAAGGGCCACTATACTCTCATGATTACTGTTGCCTTTCCATTTGTCTAATGGAAATATTAATAGCAAAATGTACAGTTATTTCCCTCTAGTTTTGTTTCTCTTGTTCCCTATGGAGTTGAAACTGACTCTGCTTGCAGTTTCCGTCTTCCCTAAATTGTCATTGTTTCAATTTGCCTCCATTTCTCTGTATTCTCCCCGACAGCTTCTGTTATATGATTTAGTCCCCTTATAAGATTCTAGCAGGGATTCTACCCTATGGGGCATATTTATCAAGGGTCGAATTTGGAGTTTATTAAAACTCCCATAAACCCGAAATTGGAAAGAAAAAAAACGACCAATCGAAATTTATAAAAAAAATTTAATTCTTTAAATTTGGGTGAATAGGATCAACCCGCAAACTCGAATTGAATTAGATACTAGTTTTCTCGTCAAAAATTGTACAAGCACTCCTGCGGCCAACCGGTGAGGATAAAAACGAAGCTTTATTCCATTCTGTTAAAAATTACACGTCCTAACGCACTTCATATCGAAAGATACGTAATCATCGGCACAGTTTTTTCACTAAAAAAAAATCAAATGTCAACGAAATGACTCCAACTTGATTGTAGGAGGTCCTACATAGGCCAAAATACCAATTTGGCAGATTTTAGATGGTGAATAGTCGAATTCTTAAAGAAAAAGTAAATGATAAATTTCGAAATTCGTATTTTGATATATTTTTTTTTTTTTTTTTTTAAGCTCGAATCGAATTTGGACTATTTCCTAGTCTAATTACACTAACATAAACTCGAAATTCAAATTAAAAAATTTGACTTTTCAATTCGACCCTTGATAAATCTGCCCCTTTGTGTATGTGACTGGCAGATGTCCACGAGTGTGTGGCCAGTTACATATCATCTCAAATGGAACACTCCAATGGAATTTAGTAGGGATCCCCTGTACAAAAGTAATCTTAAATCTAAAGTATAGGATCCCCGGGGTGATATTTGGGTACAATGGAGCTGTCTAGTGCCACCATATATAGAAAACAATACAGCATTACTACAGTAGCTATTACAAATTAAATTGGCAAGTGCATTTTTGGACTTAATATCCTGATGTGCCTGTTCCTGCAAGATATAGTTGAACTACAACTACCAGTGCAAGTTTAACTCTACATGGAGAAACTCTGGGAAAGAGCTGTCATTAATGCCGCCACTCAGAGTACAAGGTTAGAGAGTTGTAGGAAAGAAAAGGAAGGATGTAGCACCTTAGTGGGCAAGTCTGTCAGTCGTGATGTGTCCCGAATTTTCGGTGAATTTCTCGTTAATAAAGACAATGTTTAGTGAGATTGACAAAGGTCTGTTTTACAGCTCTCAGAGGCCGGCAATAGGATGGATATCTGAGTGTTACAGCATAGGGAAACCAAATATAACAATCATTTAACACACCATAAAACAGTTTGCTTGACAATTAGATTGGTGCTTGAAAGCGAGTGAAAACCATAAATCTTTAACTTTTTTTTCTAATACAAAAACCCAGCTGTTCCTACGGACATATAGGTGTTCTCTGAGAAGGGCCCGGTGATTATTTCTAGACAAAGGGACGTGAAGTAAAATCTCCTGCGACATAATCTACTCAAGTATGTCCTACCCCTACCAGCATACCCCCCAACTGTCCCGTTTTTAGAGGGACAGTACCTCTTTTGACAGCTCAACCCACAGTCCCTCGTTTGTACTGGAAAGTCCCGATTTTCTCTGCGATGAACAGCCAGAAAAGAAACAAAGTTTCTAACTTAATTGGCTTTTGGCTGAGAGCCCAGAACAGCCACAACAGAAGATAAGGTACATTTGTAACAATTCAAATGTGTCTAGATAAGCAAATAAGTAATTGTAACAATATAAGATAACTGGTCCCTTGGGAAAAGTTACAGACTCCGCTTAAAGGGCAATTCACTTTCATTAGCAAAACTGTAATAACTGAAAAAAAACCACAGAAATATGTTCATACTTTTATAACCTGCGGAATTTTGTAAAATGAACATGGTAATTAGAGGGTGTGGCCACAAAAATGGGGGTGGCCAAAAAAAATCGCTACACGCGGCAACTTATTTGACTCTTTTTATTTCCAAGATGTTGGGAGGTATATTACCAGTATCCGGCACAGTAATAAAGGGGTTGCAGGTTAGACTGTTATGTGGGTCGCTCATTATGTTCCTACTTCAGTTACTCAGAGCTCGATGCATGCAGGCAAAGCCCTGCGTGTTTATTCCAATGTAACGTTTCGGGGGCGGGCCCCTTCGTCTGACAGTTTTTCTTTTATTACGCTGACTACAATTGGGGTGGCCGATCCCTACTGACTATTATTAAATAATGTGACATGTTTGGCCTTGTCCATACCATTGGCAGATACCCCCATCCTATCCTAAACTCCATTCACTGTCTGGCAAGTCAGAAGCCTTTGTACAGCCTATAAGTAAACTAAGTTGTTCCTGCCATGGAGAGTTCTATTTAGGCTTGCTCCACCCCAGGGATATCAAGCCACACCTCTACATAGACCACACCTCTTCTGCCTTTTTCTATTTGTATAATTACATATCGCTCTGTGCGACAAATCTTTTTGTTCCTCCTTCTATTTCCAAAATGTTGGGAGAGCACACGTGTAACACTCCCAGCCTGTCCCATGAGTTGTCATACCAACACAAACATGTTTCCCGTTGCGAATTGACCTCACAATTAGGCACACGTTTTTAACCCGTCTGTTTGGAACTCGCTTATAAAGATGATTCTCTCCCGGGGATTATAACCATTGAGTGTTCCACAGGACAGTTGGGGTTAACATATGTGACCTCTCCGGGACTGGAGCCTCTGCTGTCAATTAGATCCCATCAACTGGAGGCGAGGGAAAGCTCTGGAAAGTAATGAGGGCGAAAGATGGAAAAAATATACTTTATGACATAACCAGGATGAAACAATCCAATAAATGCAGTCTTCATTTTCCACCAAAATATATATTGTTGCACTGCAACTGTTTCACCAGCCATAGCAAGGCCCCCTGCAGCACAAACCATGTTGTTTTTTAGGCCTTCGGGAAGTTTTAACACATTTCTGCGTCAGCGACGTGACTGTATAGAAACTGATCTCAAGGCAACAAACTCCATTTGCCTCCAATGGTTCATGGATGGGTTCATCTGCTATATTACCCCGAAACATTGTTTTGACAGCAGCACTTTAATGAGCTGTAAACCCAAAATATAATCTTCCCCAATTAAGGAAAACATTATCAGTGAATTCAATGTTACAGTATATACGTTTTACAATTTTCCTGGGGACAAGAAAAAAATAGTGCAAAATATAAAATCAGGAAAATGAATTATAAATTGTAGGGACAACAAAAATATGAGAAAACTTAAAGGAGAAGGAAAGGTCTTTTTACTTGGGGTGCCAAAAGTTAGTTTTCCTTTACTTACCTGAAACCCCAGGCCAGTGCTCCTATCAGGAGAAAACTCCACCAGCCCGGGCTTCTTCCAGTAAGCGCCACGGAGCGATCTTCTTCCAACTTCTTCTTTCATTAAATTTTCCAGGGCAGACGCATGAGTAGTAGAACAAAATAGCTTTTTCCTTAAAGTGCTCACTGGGAGAACCCCAGGCCAGTGCAGTTTTCTCTTAATATGAGCACCGGCCTGGGGTTTCAGGTAAGTACATGCTTTCACTTGGGGGCAGGGACATACTGTAACTACAGAGGAAGCAGACCCTGCGGCTGCAGGGGGCCCGGAAGTACAGGGGCCTCTTGAGGCCCTAATTCATATACAGTTTCAATAAATGTTGGTAAAACAATTCAACCTCTAAACATTTTGGGGGCCTGAAAAATAATTTGCTGTGGGGCCCACTAGTATCTAGTTACTCCACTGTTCGGGGTGCCTAACATTTTGGCACCCCAAGTAAAAGGACCTTTCCTTCCCCTTTAATGAAAATTTTAAGGTTTATGTGTAAATGTATTTACAACTGAGAGCAGTGTTGGTCACGTTTTGAACTCCTAGTTCTGACTCTTCAAACAGAGTAGCAAAAGGCAGCTTGCCTCCAGCCAAGACTCCTAGAGGCCCATTTACTAAGGGTTGAATATTGAGGGTTAATTAACCCTCGATATTTGACCATCGAAGTTAAATCCTTTGATTTTAAATATCGAAGTCGAAGGACTTTGCGATATTCGTTCGATCGAAGGAATAATCGTTCGATCGAACGATTAAATTCTTCGAATCGAACGATTTCCCTTCGATCAGAAATTGCCTAGAAAGCCTATGGGGGCTAACATTGATGCTCGGTATGTTTTAGGTGGTCGAAGTTTTTTTTAAAGAGACAGTACTTCGACTATCGAATAGTCGAACGATTTTTAGTTTGAATCGTTTCAAAGTCGTAGCAATTAAGAGACATGCATTTTTAGCTTTACATTCACTTGAGGATTTCATTGGTGCCTCCAGTTTTAGTGGCCATGCACTGGCTGATAACAGCTGCCAACTCCAGAGCTAGCAGCTTATTGGTCTGAGTAAAAAGAAACAAACTTAATTGGCTTTTGGCAGAGAGCCCAGAATATGTGGCAGGTGCACTTAGATACTTTTGTAACATTTTAAGATAAGCAAACAAGTAATTGTAACAATTTAAGATAGGCAGGTCTGTGACTAGCAGCTTAAGGGTGGTGGCACACGTGCAGATTCGGCGAGATTAGTCGCTGAAATGCCTTCCCGCTGGTAAGAATGGGAATCACCGGCGGGATGGGATACATATCATTCAGTTTTCTGAAGTCGCCCAAACTTTCCTCATGAGGCAACTTAGGAAAACAAATTGATCTGAATGCCATCCTGCCCGCGATTCACATTCTTGCTGACGGGAAGGCATTTCGGGCAGATTAGTCACCCGAAGAAGAGGAGATTTGTCGATGGGCGACTAATCTTCCCCGAATCTGCACGTGTGCCACCACCCTAAAGGGAAATTCCCCTTCATTAGCAAAACTGGAATAACATAAAAACGACAGAAATGTGTTCAAACTTTCATAACCTGCCAAATTTGTAAAATGAACGTGGTAATAAGGGGGTAAATCTTTTTGTCCCTCTTTCAAAGACATTTCAAAAAACGTATGACATCTATATATCATTTTTTTCAGTGTGGTTAGAAACTATTCAGCACGTGCGCCTGCTAGAAATGATGCTTTTCTCCAGCTCTTCTGTTACTAGAATGTAGTTCAGCACAGGCTTCCAGCTCCACTGCTTCTTGCACTTGTTTGATGCGACATTAAATGGCAACTATTTTTTCTTTCTTCTCAATAAAACGGCAGATACAACGAGAGCCAAGAGAAGCCAAGAGAAAGATGGCGTCGAATATATATTTATTTCTAAGCATTTGTTTGAAACCGACATCCACAATAACAAGTAAGTGTGACTGTACAGAGATTGGCCACGGCTAAGATATGTCCACTTTGGTATCATGAGACTAAATAACATTGCCAAGGAGAGCTCAGTGCACTGCTACATACACTGCTGATCATCAGGGCACCCCAGTATTGGTGGGGTTAAAACACCTGGGAAAGGGCAGGTTGGTAGGCCCTGGGCTCCAGTACTGAGAAATACAAGCAATTTTAATGGGAAAATTAGAGCGCCAGTCTCTAAGATTTACGTAAACTATACATATACACTACTGTTAGTACCGTGTTAAACTAAGTCTAAATAGACTTACTAATATACTATACTAATATGTGTCCGGGAGGAAGGGGCAGCAGAGGATACGGCAAAGGGCCGATTTGATGTTATTCTTTCTTATTGAATTGCCACCTTTCCGCAGTCCGTAGTTAAACTGGCAGCCGTGTATTAGGGCGCCAGCAAGTTTCATTATAACCAAACGCAAACACGAGGCTGGAGGGGCATCCGTGTAAGAGTCGGTATTTCGGAAAAATGCCCCCATTGATCCGGCTGCTGGAGGGTGTATGTATTCTGGCATATACACGGCAACATGTAAATAAAAACATAACTCTCCTTAATACCCTTTTTTTTATAGTATATATTTAGATTTTTTTTATTTCCTGGAATACACTCCTATCTTTCCAGCATTTTTATTACCGGACAATGATACTGTATCTCATGGAATTTATTCTAGAGGAGGGTTTATGGCTCATGAATGTCGCCTTTTATTTTATCTTGTTTTGGTTTTTAAGCTGCAGATAAGCAATTTTATGGCAGATAATCTACCATCCTCTTTCTGTCAACAGCTTCCCCGCTATATATATATATATATTTTTTGTTAGTGGCGGGCCGTGCCAGGTATATACCTCAGCGTGCAATGAAATTTCAGTAGTTTCAATTGTTTAACTTTCCTAGTGTTTTATGGCATTGCATTAGCTCAGACAAAGAGGTGATGGAAACTATTAGTGTGCCCGTAGGCTGCAGTATTTTTTCTGCGCTGGTTAACGGTAATACTAGCAGGTGTTACTGATTTGGAAATGTAAAATACAAGGAGTTTTCGTGTTTTTTCTCTCTCTGGAAATGACACGCTAGAGGACTTGGCAGAGCCTCCCTTCTAAAACATGGTAAAGATAACATGTTGCATAGAAATACTTCTGTTTCTAATTTAACTTTATGAAGGGATTACCAAAGTCCTTTTTCTGCTCGCAAACTAACTGGACCTTTTCTCTTCTGTTCTGATAAGGTTTATTGAGTACGGCGAATATAAAAACAATTACTACGGCACAAGCTTAGACTCTGTCAGGTCGGTCCTGGCGAGGAATAAACTTTGTTTGCTGGACGTGCAGCCTCACGTGAGTATCGTTCATTCAGGGCCTTTAGTGCCTAATCTGTGGGATTCTGTTATTGAGTCAGAGCAGCAGAATTGTAAAACCACCACTACAGTTCATAGAAGGTGAGATGCCTCCAGAAATACACATTTAAATGCTGATTAGCAGCACCAGTATTTAAGGAGAACTCAACCCTAACAATGAATAGGGTTAAAATGCCATATTTTATATACTGAACTAATTGCACCAGCCTAAAGTTTCAGCTTGTCAATAGCAGCAATGATCCAGGACTTCAAACTTGTCACAGGGGGTCGCCATCTTGGAAAGTGTCTGTGACACTCACATGCTCAGTGGGCTCTGAGCAGCTATTGTGAAGCTAAGCTTAGGGCTCGTCACTAATTATCCAGCAGAAAATGAGGTTGGTCTGTAATATAAGCTGATGCTACAGGTTTGCTGATTATTAAATTCTGATGCTAATTGCACTGGTTTCTGTGCTGCCATGTAGTAATTATCTGTATTAATTACTAATCAGCCGTATATTGTGACATTTCTATTCTGTGTGTACTGTATATTGTGAGTGGGTCCCTAAGCTCAGTAAGTGACAGCAGCACAGAGCATGTGCAGTGAATCAGCAGAAAAGTAGACGACAAGCTACTGGGGCATCTTTGGAGACACAGATCTTTACTGCTAAAGGGCTGTGGTTGCTTTGGGCTGGTACAGAAGCACGAAACATAATGTACAACATTTCTAGCTACTTCTTTAGTTAGGCTTTAGTTCTCCTTTAAATACCATGCAGGCCTGACAATGCAAGTAAATATAAAAACAACCAAACAACACAGGCATTTACAGCCAGATAAGAAATGTACCCCAACTAGCCCTGCTTTTGAGCAGTCCATTATGTAGACTGCATAAATTGTGTAACCTTCCCTATTATATCAAATCATCATGAACAATTACAGATTTAGGTAAGACACAAAACATGGTTGTGATTATCATACCCACACACATATGTATGTGACCTGTTATCTGGAATGCTTGGGACCTGGGGTTTTCTGGATAACAGATCTTTCCATAAATTAGATCATCATACCTGAGGCAAGCAGTTAAAAATAATTTAAACGTGAAACAAACCCAATAGGATCGTTTTGCCTCCAAAAAGGCTTAATTATATCTTTGTACAAGGTACCGTTTTATTATTACAGAAAAATGTGGATTATTTAGATATAATGGAGTCTATGGGAGAAATCCTTTTCCTTAATTTAGAGCTTTCTGGATAATGGGTTTCCAGATAACAGATGTCATACCTGTATATGTTTTGTCGTTGATACTATTTGTATTTGTAGATAGTATTTTGTTACTCTAGAGCAGAATAAGAGTTCATTCTCTGCATTTGGGTTAAAACAAGACCCCTTGATGCTATTTCTAGAGGGCCAGCAGCACTCCTGTCTACTCAGCACAGTGGCAGCCAATCGGAAATAAACAGGCATGTTTTTTTGGCAGCACACCCGCTCATTTCCCATTGGCTGCTGCCAGATTTTATTATAATTATTGCACTGTTTCACTGTAATTTTACTCTTGATATAAACAGAAAATAGCACCAGGAGCAGCTGCAAAACTGTCACATTCAGATGTTCGATTCATTATATATCATTATATTATTAGTGAAAAAAACTAAAGTAAATGGTGAAAGCGCTGAGGAGGCCACTCTGAGCAATATTACATTCATTTGTTTCTATAGTTTACATTTCCTTTACAATGACAAGATAACAGTACGAATAGCTGGTTCGTCATAGAATATTTCCGTTATTTGTGTTAAAGGGGTTGTTCATCTTTAAATTAACTTTCAGTATGACAATTTGCAATTGATTTACATTTTTTTATTGTTTTTTTTACATTTATTTGGCTGTTTATTCAGCAACTCTCCAGTTTGCAGTTTCAGCAATCTGGTTGCTAGAGTCCACATTACCCTAGCAACCATGCATTGATTTGAATAGCAGAGGCCTGAGTAGAAAGATGAGTAATAAAAAGTAGCAATAACAATTCATTTGGGGCAAATGGGGCAGTGACCCCCCATTTGAAAACTGGAAAGAGCCAGATGAAAAAAGGCAAATAAAAAAACTATAAAAAAAAAAGGAAAAATGAAGGCCAGCTGAAAAGTTGCTTAGAATTAGCAATTCTGTAACATACTGAAAGGTGAACCACCCTGTTAACATAAACAGAGAGAACCGGAGCCAGTATGTGCACTACCATAATAAAAAAGTTTTCAATAATGTGGGGGGGAGGGATATACTCATAGTTCACCCGAGTCCACAGTTGCATATCCACGAAATTGCAACAATAGTTGTGAGTCCCTCCAAAAACAGTCAAGATGATTAAAAAATGCAAAAATATTTATTAGGACTTAGATGAAAACGGCCTAACGCGTTTCGTGCCTGATAGGGCACTTAGTCATAGGCTCACAAAATAGGCACAAAACGCGTTAGGCCGTTTTCTATTAAGTCCTAATAAATATTTTTGCATTTTTTAATCATCTTGACTGTTTTTGGAGGGACTCACAACTATTGTTGCAATATTCAAAATGTTGTCATTTGTGGGGGGGGGGGAAACATTTAAAATCCAAAGAAACAATACATGGTGTACTTTGTGATGGTTAAAAAAAAAAAAAAAAAAAAAGCTACAGTAGAAAGAAAAGGGACAAAGAAATAGAAGGCTCCCGGCTGCACTACTAAAGTATTAGGGAGGACAATACTAAACTGGTCGCCCTGGCCCAAGGCAATGGTTGAGATACATTTTCTCAAACTTCCTTTTGGATACATGGATTCTGCCGCCTTTAAATCCTATTATGAGCAGAATAGCTCACTCTCTGTGCCCAGCCTAATACTTATGGAATGAAGGCTCCACTTTCATCTTGGGATGTAATAAAGGATGTTTTTAGCACATGCTCAGGGGCTGTGAGTGTTTTTTGCATCTAAAAATGAAATGGTGCCACTGGCCCTGGCTGGCAGCTCGGGTAGCGACTGTCACTGGCACATCTGATGCTACAAAGCTATTTTAATGTACTTGCTGTTTTGCAATGTACTTTTTTTTCTTTTTTTTAAGTGGTTTCTGAATATTTTATTTTGCATTTCTATGCTGATAATACCCGGCTTTTGGCAAAACTGACAGTCAGTAAGGCCAGGGTTACCTGAATCCGCAAGGAGCATAACCAGGATTGTTGCTAAAACTCTGATCTTCAAAGAGAGTCAAACCTTTAAAAATAGATGATTGCAAATAGCTGACGTGCTAACAGGACCACTCTAAATGAATTTCAACATCAATTTATTTTTTTTGGAGGGGATTTATATCTCCTTTATTAGAGAGCTTTATTTAAAGCTTGAAAGGGGTGATGTCATAAAAGGTCAAATCTTGAGCACTTGGCTAAAATAAATTTAAATCCTAAATATCATGTGAATAAATATATAAATACATTTTTTTTCTGTGTGTGTCAAAAAAAATAAATTATTTTTTGGGGGGGTTCGCTAATTTTGCACATTGAAATTTGTTTGCTTTATTTGGCCAAATCCCACTGAATGAGACTTAAGCTGGCCATAGAAGATTTACCTTCATATCGGACAAACGATTGGACTTCGCCATCTCCCAACCTGCCACTAAAATAAAGTAGTAAAAGAACAGATCAGCCGATGTCCGACAAAAGCTGGTGCCATTCTCCCACTGACAGTGGCGAAACTACCGGGGGAGCAGGGGGTGCGAGCGGGCCAGGGCCCGCACCCCCTCAGGGCCCCCCGGCAGTCCATTCGCCGCTGAAAATGCGGCCGTACAGAGGGGGGCGGGGCCCGGCTGCGCGTCACGCTCCAGGGCCCGCCCCCCTCTGCAATTGCTACTGCCCACTGATATTGTCAGATCGGCAATACATGCAGAGATATTATCAGTAGCTGACAGAAATTGTCTAACCTGTCCGATCAACTGAACGACCGATCGCCATCTCGCTTAAAAATGTCAGGACACTCCACACACGCCCTAAAAATCGTACGAAACGGAGATTTGTACGATCGAATTTTTGCGTCTATGGCCAGCTTTAAAGTTGCACCCAGTCCTCTGTAGCTAAAGGACACGCGCCCTCTCACCGTATTTGTGCAGCTCCACTTGCCTAAAGACGCACTGCTGGTTTCTGCCCCACATCATGGGGTTAAGCCGTGCTGCGTGTAACAACATTCGGTGCCAATTAACAATAATAATCGGATCTTCCTTCACAACATTAATTTGGTTTTTATGTCTCTATTTTTAAAACTTTCAGCCGATTGAGCTGCTGCGCTTTGGCCTGATCCGCTCATTCCATTTATACAGTAACGCCTTAAGGGGCCACTTGGGATGCTGATAATTTAGTCTTTCTAAGCTTTTATTGCCAATGTAGCACAATTCTGTGATTTTATGGTGCCCACCTGACTCAGCTTGTTTGGAAAGGGAAGCTTTGCTTACTCAGCGCTAAGTGAATTGGTGCCGGGGGGGGTTCCAAGCTCGCAGCTCTATAGGCCCAGGATCCCTCCTCTAGCGTGCAGTTATAACATTTACTATTTCTGAACTGAAACTCCAAACTTGTGCCCCTGTACAGCTTTGCTCTTATCTGGGGGGGGGGGGTGATCACTTATATAAAATATGTAATTTAAAGGAGAATTCAACCCTGAAGTTAAAAAAAACTCCTACCCCCCTACCCTACATAGACCTCCCTCCCTTCTCCCCCCAGCCTAAGTGTTACCCTGGGCAAATGCCCCTAATGCTTTACTTACCCCTCGGTGCAGATTCAGGCATCTGAGTTCATAGACACCATCTTCAGCCGCTTTTTTTTCGTAATGAGACCGGCGCTTCAGCAATTGTCGTGAGTTTCGGCGCATGCGCAGTTGTCGCAAAACAAATTGGAGAAAATTGCTCCAACTGCGCATGTACCACCACACCGGTCTCATTCTGAAGATTTTCGAAGAGAAGAAGATGACTCCCGTGAACTCGATGCCTGAATCTGCACTGAGGGGTAAGTAAAACTTTAGGGGCATTTGCCCTGGGTAACACTTAGGCTGGAGGGAGGGGGGTCTATGTAGGGTAGGGTGTAGGGTTTTATATATATATATATATATATATATATATATATATATATATATATATATATATATATATATATATATATATATATATATATATATATAAAGGTGCGGCTTGTTCCGATCCTACGCAATGAGATGAAGCAGATGCACCGAATATAATAGAAGTAGTAGGAATGTCGGACCTACAAGCTGCGTGTCGTATGCACGCAGCTTGTAGGTCCGACATTCCTACTGCTTACATTATATTCTGCGCGCCCGTCTTGTTGCATCTGATTGGAACAAGCCGCACCATGGAGTTCATCCTTTAGCCTTTGTTAAAAATGCATCAAAGTACCCAATATTGTCCCTATTGCTAGAAGGGGAATTGTGAAACTGCTAGTACTGGTAATTTTTACACAATTCACACATGAAGGTGCAGCTTTCTATTTCTTTAACGGGATTTTGTCATGATTTTTATATCTAAATTACACTGTTTACACTGCAGATAATTCACTCTACAATATAAAATGTCATTCATGAACCAGCAAGTGTATTGTTTTTAGTTGTAATATTGGTGTGTAGGTGCATCTAAGGTCATTTTGCCTGGTCATGTGCTTTCAGAAAGAGCCAGCACTTTAGGATGGAACTGCTTTCTGGCAGGCTGTTGTTTCTCCTACTCAATGTAACTGAATGTGTCTCAGTGGGACCTGGATTGTACTGTTGAGTGCTGTACTTAGATCTACCAGGCAGCTGTTATCTTGTGTTAGGGAGCTGCTATCTGGTTACCTTCCCATTGTTCTGTTGTTAGGCTGCTTGGGAGGGGGGGGGGAGATCACTCCAACTTGCAGTACAGCAGTAAACAGTGACTGAAGTTTATGAGAGCACAAGTGACATGACTGGGGGCACCTAGGAAACTGACAATATGTCTAGCCCCATGTCAGATTTCAAAATTAAATATAAAAAAATCTGCTTGCTCTTTTGAGAAACAGATTTCAGTGCAGAATTCAGCTGGAGCAGCACTATTAACTGACGCGTTTTGAAAAAACAAACATTTTTTTCCCATGACAGTATCCCTTTAAACGAAAAAATTAGGGGGGCAGAAGAAAATGTTTTGTACTTGTAGGAGATGGTATAAGCTCTAGCACTGATGTGATTGACTCTGCCTCCTTTTAGGCCGAAAAACAGCACTGTCTTGCTTTATGGCTTAGATTCAGACTGAATGCCTCTACCTTTCTGTTGTTCCATTTCTTCACTAAACTTTTAGGGGCAAATTCACTAAACGACGAAGCGTGTAACGCTAGCGTGCATTCGCTAGCATAGTGCATTACGGACGCTGGCGTAAATTCGCTAGTGTTACTTCGCACCCTTATGCCTGGCGAATTTGCGCAACGGACGTAACTACGCAAATTCACTGACACGCAAATTTTTCTGAATTCTACCTTTTACACCAGACTTCCTTTGCCACCTCAGACCAGGCGAAGTGCAATAGAGTAGATAGGGATTGCTTCAAAAAAAGTTAAACATTTTTATAAGTCCCAAAAAACGCTGGCGTTTTTTCTTTTTTTATGAGTGATAGGCTGAAAAAGATTGAAACATTTTTTGGGGCTCCCCTCCTTCCCCCCTACATTTCCTAACTCATGGCACCTTAACTATACAGTAGGCACATGTGTAGGGCAAAATAAAAATTTTATTTGCTATTTTGAAGGTTTCCCAGGCTTGTGTAGTGATGCTACATATACCTCCATTGTAACTTCAATTTGGCGCCGTATGCAAATTAAGCATCACTAGCGTAACTTTGCTTTGCTTGGCGAATTAACACTAGCGCAACTTCGCAACCTTACGCTTCCCCTGAGTGCAACTTCGGATTTTAGTGAATTTGCGTAGCGCTGGCGAAAATACGCCTGGCTAAGTGCGGCGAAGCGGACACTGGCGCAACTACGAATCTTAGTGAATTTGCCCCTTAAATCAGGCTCATTTATAAACTTTGCACACCGCATAATGATTCGCACAGTGTGTATGTATATATATATATATATATATATATATGACAGGTAGTAAGGAAAGGCTGGCATGCATCCATTAACACAATATTCTGCACCTCGCAATAAA
Organism: Xenopus petersii; assembly: GCA_038501925.1. Lineage (NCBI taxonomy): Eukaryota > Metazoa > Chordata > Amphibia > Anura > Pipidae > Xenopus > Xenopus petersii. Next base: position 19,110,277 of record CM076683.1, read on the forward strand.
TTTTTAATTGGGCCTTTGCTTATCTCTCCTGCACTTGTGTCAGGGTTAGAAGTGAATGACCCCTATAATCTGTGTGTGTTATGCAGACTGCACATTAATAGGGGAATGTAATATGTTTCTTTAGCGCAAACAACTTTTGCAAAGAGTATTGCGAATGTTAGTGACCATGTTTGCGTCCTTTTTGACCAATTACAGACCTTGACAAACTTCCTCGTAAATGGCTTATGCGAACATTCGCAGTGTATATTATAAAATTCCGCAATCGCAAATCGTATTTTGCGACAAAATATTTAATGAAACTCCAGAGCAGGTGTTCGCTTCTTAGCAATGTAATATTAGCCAGCAAATGACTTTACGTTGCGAGTAGCGCTAAACTATTGCTAAACATTCGCAATAACACTTGCGATTTTTTATTACATTCCCACTAAAGACTTTTTTTACAGATTATCAGCCCTCACCCTTTAACTACTATAAAGGTTAATTTATATGAAATCATTAACTACAAAGGTGTTAATGGTTTCATATAAATTGGGGTGAAAGGCTGATAACCTGTTGAATTAAAAAGTTTAAATCTAGTTTTAGGGTTATCCATACAATCAGCATGCACCCCAAAGCTGCACCCCAGCCACCTACTCATGGAGCAACCCCCTACACATACACACACATTGTTAGATATGTTTATGGGAATGCAATGAAGGGTTTGTCCATGCTTTCCTTGGGATTACTAGTGAAATAAACTTTATTATAATGGTCTGGAATATTGTTGCATGTAATGGAAAGAAACCCATATATTCCAGATACACAGACATTTAAAGGAAAACTATACCCCCCAAACAATGTAGGTCTCTATTAAAAGATACTGAGTAAAACAGCTCATGTGTAAAACCCTGCTTCATGTAAATGAACCATTATCATAATAATATACTTTTTTAGTAGTATGTGCCATTGGGTAATCATAAATAGAAAATTGCCATTTTAAAAAATAAGGGCCCCCCCCTGAGATCGTAGGATTCACTGTGCACACATACAAACCACATGTAAGGTCACATGAGCCAATTAACAGACAGAGTTGTGCCTTTTGCTTCCTCACTTCTTCCTGTTACAGTTAGTGTTGTAGTATTTCTGGTCAGGTGATCTCTGAGGCAGCACAGATAGAGTCACGAAATGGTGGTTCAAGGCAAGAGATGTAAAAGGGCAATATTTATGTAAATATATATTCCAGTTTGGTAAGATTCTTTAATATGTCATTCAATTTGATATAAACTATCTGTTGCTTAAGTATTCATTTTGGGGGTATAGTTTTCCTTTAAAGAGTAAATATACAGTAAATACTTCTGTAGCGCAATATCTAGCCAACTTATCCAGCCAACTTAGTTGGGAAGCTGTTCATTTTGACTCATAGTTGGCATCCATGATAAATCCATTTACACTGTCCAAAACAACAGGAAAGGGATCTGATGAAGGGCTAGGGAATGTCCCAATGAAGCAAGCCTTGATCGTTTAATGGATGTATGGTTTCAGAGAGCAATGGTGAATCAGGCGATTTTCCCCATAGCCGGCGGCAAAAGAGGAAAAGAAGGATTCTCGGTGCCACAATCGCTGAATATTCTCTGTGGCTTTGGAACCGAGGCTGTTACAGCATTCCCAAGGAATGATACGTGGATAGAATAGCAAAAGAACCAGTTCCCTTCTGGGCCAGAGTAACTCCCAAAACGAAAAAAAAAAAAGCAGCTTGTGACGAGGAGGGGAGTAATTTAGGCCATGTTTTATTATTGTTTTTTTTTACCTATTTTCATCAAATTCCTGGAGAAACCTCGTGCCAGACGACAAACACTAATAATCCTCTTGCTTCAAAACAGCCCGGGAAATGGCGCATCAACGTCTCCTTGATCAAACACATTCTGACTTTTTAAGCACCTCGAGTGAAAAAAAAAAAAGCCCCATGAAATAAAAGAGGGAGCAATTCCAGGACTTTCATTGCTGTCTTTAATGCAGCTTTCTGCCCAGAGCATGACATCACCCTCCTGAGTTAAAAGGGGAATTATAAATAGTGAAAAGCAGTGGCTGACAGTGAACAAACTGACTTTGGACTGAAAATATCCATTCCTGATGTTTAGACATGTCTGTTAGGAATAGCCACCAAATTGGAAAAGCAGAGTGTAAGATTTGGGCATGACTGTGCCTACTGGCTGTGGTACTGACGCCTGCTGCCAAGCGGGTCACACTTTCCAACGCTGGCAGACTGCGAGTGGAAAGGAAACCTTCCTAACCGGGGCAATAACCGCATTCACTTAGCATATATACAGTAAACGCTTCAAAAGGAAATCTTAACGGAATGTGACATATTTGAAAAAAATGTCATATGTTTTCTATTACTAAATGTATTTTTTTTTAAAGTTTCATTTGAATGAGAGAGGGATCTAATTCTCTTCTTCTCTGTTCTTCCAGAGCCTGAAACACTTGAGAACATCTGAATTTAAGCCTTTTGTTATATTTATCAAGCCTCCCACTATTGAGCGCCTGAGAGAGACACGGAGGAACGCAAAGGCGATCTCCGGCAAGGATGAGAGAGGGGAAGCCAAAACCTTCACGGTAAGTGTTTTAGTTATGGGCCGCGACGATGTCCTGCCTTTTAGCCCTTGAGAGTGCAGGTGAGACGGAGAAAGGTACAGGTGCCTGGTAGGGATGCACCGAATCCACTATTTTGGATTCAGCCGAACCCCCGAATCCTTTGCTAAAGATTCGGCGAATACCGAACCGAATCCGACCCCTAATTTGCATATGCAAATTAGGGGTGGGAAGGGGAAAACTGTTATTACTTCCTTCAGAACTTCACCGGTCTCACCCACACCCAATCCTAACCCACAATCCCAAATTTCAACCCAAAACCGCCCAATAGGCAAGTTACAGAAATACCCACACATCACTAATCTGGAGAACTGAATTACCAGAAACATTTTGGAACTAATACCTTTAAACAATGTGCATGAAGCATATGAACGACATGGGGGCTGTTCTAATTAACCAATAGGCATTGGTTTTGCTGTGCTTTAAGTTGTGTGAAATGTACCTACTGTATTTGTGCAGCGCACAGGCTTTATAAGCTAATGGTTTTCCTTGTAATGGAACAAGGAACCAACAAAGTACAGTTATGTTCAGAATAATAGCAGGGTGTTTAAAAAAATTAAGAAAGCTCAAAATTCTTATAATAAGCTTTTTACTTCCATACACACAAATGCATTGGGAACACTGCACATTCTATTCCAAATCAAAACATCAAGAAAAATGTATCAAATTCTTGTTATTCCTTTACAGAAAGCGAAGGAAAGGGAATATTAGGCAGTGTCTGCATTCTTCTTAACAAACTCAAAACATTTTTCAGTTTATACAGTGAATGTTTAAGATGTTGCTTTCCTTTGAATGACTGAACTAATATTTAGCTGTATAATCAGTGTTTCTGAGAACTGCTGCACATCTGTGTTACATGGAGTCCACCAACTTCCAACAACCTGTTACATTCCACAATTCTTCTGCATTTCTTGCTTTTGCCTCAGAAACAGCATTTTTGATGTCACCCCACAAGTTTTCTATTGGATTAAGGTCCAGGGATTGGGCTGGTCACTCCATAATGTCAATCTTGTTGGTCTGGAACCAAGATATTGCTCGTTTACTGGGGTTGTTGTCTTGTTGAAACTCCCATTTCAAGGGCATTTCCTCTTCAGCATAAGGCAACACGACCTCTTCAAGTATTTTGATGTATTGAAACTGATCCATGATCCCTGGTATGTGATAAATAGGCCCAACACTATAGTATGAGAAACATCCCCATATCATGATGCTTGTGCCACCGGCTTCACTCTGTACTGTGACTTGAATTCAGTGTTTGGGGGTCGTCTGACAAACTGTCTGCAGCCCCTAGACCCAAAAAGAACAATCTTGTTTTCTTCAGTCCACAAAATATTGCACCATTTCTCTTAAGGCCAGTCAATGTGTTATTTGGCAAATTGTAAGCTCTTCAGAACAATTGGACTTTGCGGGGGCTTCATGCCAATAGCTTGGCTTCACATAGTCGTCTCCTAATTGTAACAGAATCACAAGTAACTTTAGCCCTTCTTTCATCTTCCTGGAGCTGATCATTGGCTGAGTCTTTGCCATTTTGACTATACTTCTATCCATTCAAATGGTAGTTTTCTGTTTTCCTCCACGTCTTTCAGGTTCTGGTTGCCATTTTAAAGCATTTGAGATGATTTTAGCTGAGCAGCCTATCATTTTCTGCACTTCTTTATATGTTTTCCCCTCTCCAATCAAATTTTTAATCAAAGTACGCTGATCTTCTGAACAATGTCTGGAATGAGCCATTTTTAGAGAGAAATGCACTATAATCAGCATTTGCAGTGTTGGAACTACCGGGGGAGCATGGGGTGCAAGCGGGCCAGGGCCCGCACCCCCTCAGGGCCCCCCGGCAGCTCACCCGCCACTGTCAAATGCGGCCGAATGGAGGGGGCGGGGCCCAGCTGCGCGTCACGCACCAGGGCCCGCCCCCTCTAATGACGCTACTGAGCATTTGCTCCTTCCTTCCTTAAATAAGGGCCGTAACTTGTTTTTTCACAGAATGAATGAGCTCATTAATTGAACTAAAACTGCTATTATTTGGAACAAGCCTCACTTAATGATTCAGTTACCTATAATCAGCAGCATGTTGTGACTGTTGGGTCTGTTGGTTTTCTATTACTCTACTACACCTACTAGTAAATTATATACCATGTAAAAGTATATTTTCTACCAAAAACAGTGATTGATCAGGGTAGTAATTTCGGACTGTGATTATTCTGAACACAACTGTACCTATCTTTTATGAAAATAATTGGGACACTGGCATAACCCCCCTTTCCTTATTTTCTTTAACCCCTTTTGACCCTACTTTTTACAGTTATACCTTTAAGGACAAGGAAGGTCTAATTCTCTGGAGTTGGGGTGCAGACATGTTGGAACCACTCAAGTGAATTCAAACATTGCCCGGTGTTTCCCATTGACTTGCTGGTAATTTGTTTGCTAGGTGCCAGGAATCCATGGGACATGCTGGTAGCATGATGGCACATTGTTTCAAAATATCCCCAGGGCGGTGCAGTCTTTTCCGACCATTGATTATTATTAGTACATTACATCAGATATATATATGAGATACAGCTAGAGTTAGTGTTCATTCAAAGTCCAAAATGGCCACTCAGCCCGGTCATATTGCAATATAGTTGACACTTCTGCAGTTCATTTTATCACTGAGATCTATAACAATTTCCCTCTTCCAGGATGAAGACTTTGAAGAGATGATTCAGTCGGCAGAAACCATGGAAGCTCAGTACGATCACTTTTTCGACAAAACCATAGTCAACGATGACCTTTCTACAGCGTCCAATGAACTCAGATCAACCCTTGACAGGCTGGAGACGGAGGGCTTCTGGGTCCCAGTCAGTTGGCTGCACTCATGAGCCGTGTCAAACAACACCAATTGCTTTAGATTTTATCCTCTATGTATATATCACACGTGTAAGCATTTTGTTGGTGGGCTTTTTTTATTTGCTCTGGTGGAACTCATTTTAAATATCGGTCTCGTTTTTTCTTGGATACTGTGGAAATTAATTTTGGAAAGGGAGAGAATGATTTTGAATACATGCCTTTCCGTGTTCTATAATATAAGGGGAAAAGTATGTGCAGGGGGTTTCAAGCAAGTTATTAGAAAAAAAAAAACTCTAGTGTTTCAAGTTGTCCCACACGAATGAAGCCAATGAAGGATATCAGGGCTGCAGTTTTTATTGCAGGGCAGGGAGTTGTTTGTGAAATGTATAGTTCACATGCGTTCCAATTGTTCTTGGCAGCCAGGTTGTGCAGTGAGCTTGGACTGTGCTTTAACTTCATCGCTGCCAGGGGGCTCCTTTCACTTCTTCCCAAGGTGATCACTTGAGCTATAATATTACACTGGAATACCCAAAAGACTCGGGGTCCTTTTTTGGTTTTCTTGTGAAACGGTGTCTTTTTGTAGCTTTCAAGAAAATAATTTTTTCCTGATTATGTCACGGCCATTATCAGTAATTAAATGTCTAGCACTTGCTTTTGCTTGCACCAAGTTTGTGTGTGGTCTTCCTGAAATTTTCAGGTGTACCCTTCACCATCCTATTGGTGCAGTATATTCTGTTTGGTTTGAAGACTCCACCTGTATGTTTGAAGCAGGAAACACGTGATTTCGCATAATTGCAATTAACCTTGAGATATGCTGGAATGGGATTGCACAAAACGCACTGCAGGGAAATAAGCTTTACACTGTATCACAGCTGGATAATGGCCAATGCGTTGGCATGGGACATTTCTCTAATGGGAAGGGAAGAAATATTTGGAGAAGCATAAGACACTGGGAATGATATATATAGAGCATTACAGCTGAAGGGCCACAAGTCTGACTTGCTGCTTTTGACTTCAGTGGTCTGAATTTCTGCACTGATATTTGCCATAACTTGTCACTAAAAGTGTATATCTACATAAGATGGACATCAGATGTGAATGAGAGACAGTACTTTTGATTTTGGGTTGGTCCCTTGAAACTGCAAACCAGCTGGCTGATCATATCCATGGACAGGCTGATCACACCTTTGCTATGAGTTTTCGTATTGAAGTGCAGCCTTGGTCTTTAGGGCTTTGGCACATTGGGGTGTTGGACACAGTCCCCCCTTTCTGCCTGTCATTGATCCAGATATTCAGTGCACAAACAATGATGGCTGGTGGATCTTGGCACACTGCTACGTATGTGAGCATTAGGGCACTTGTCATTTAGTAGTAGTATTTGAAAAATTACTGGCAGAGACGGCTATTCAGTCTGTTGAGGGAAGCAAAGGACAAAATGCCTAGTGTGCCAACAGCCTTACAGATGCTGCTGGTTGTAGTTCCACAAATGTTAAAATGGGGGTCCCCCAAAATCATCAACATTCAGATGTAAAAAGAGTTAGGGAGCAACGCAAGCATGAAAAATATTCCGGGGTGCTCCAGAATAAGTGATTGGCCATTTGGTAGCCTCTAAGTGGACTGGCAGCCTACAGGAGACTCTGTTCTGCAGTACACGTGGTTTTTATTCAACTAAAGCCTCCAAGCCTGGAATTAAAAAATAAGCAACATCAAAGGGGTCGGAGAGCAACATGTTGCTCATGAGCCACTGGTTGGGGATCACTGTGCTAAAACAATAAGCCTAATGGTTTGTCACTGATAGGTTTAATGTAGTTATCAATAGAAAACAGCTCTTTCATGGATGGCAATGCCATATTGCATCAAACCAGCTCTGTCCTTGTCTCCATCTGACAGTCTATACACTTATCACAAAGAAGCACAGACCTTGCAGGGATTTCTCATCTCAGTACCTTCCCAATGGAATCCCCTGTTCTGCTCAAATGGACCTTACATAGTTATATAGTTAAATCCGGTTGAAAAAAGACAAAGTCCATCAAGTTCAACCCCTCCTTATCTTCTTACAGAAGAACCTGGAAGAGCCGGAGGATTTCATCTCATTGTGACTACTTTAATAAGCAGCAATGGGGGTTAGTGGATGATATGCAGCCGCCCCACTGGATACAAGGGATTAACACTGGATCTTTCAGAACTTTTATCTCTGGCTTTATTATTTGTGCAGCACGTTTCACTTAAGATATTACTAAGACTTTGAATGCACAGTGCACACGATCAAACACTGGTTAAAAGCCAATCAGGCAGCTAGAATATCAACTCAAGGAACAAGCAAATAGGTGAAAAGAAGTCAAACCTATTTGGAATCAATAGGAGCACAGATCAGTGTAATTTCTAAACAGCATTGCTGTTGTATGTGTGTTTGTACATGCTGTGTTTCATACTTGCTGTTTATTTTTTTGAAAAGACAATTTTGGCCACCCATTTCTAGGAAGCTCCACCCATGTAAGGTTTGTGAACCTTCTGGGGGATAAAAAGGGGTCTGTTTTGGAACGGGATACTGTTAACTTCATTCACCCACAAGTTGTTTATTTCAGCCAATAAAAATAAATACCTTGAGCACAGCCGGTCTAACTCGTTCCCTTTAATATGCCTTAAAAGGCACCTGTTGGGTAAAAATGTTATCCCCAACCAAAGGTGCGGGCTAATAGAGTCCGCATTCCGGTTGGGGATTTTTTAAAAAAATACCAGCGCTAGGCTACCGGGAGTGAGCACCCGGTGAGAGCAGCCATATGCGGTGAGAGCAGCAATAGCCATATATTATGCCATGTGCATAATGAAAAGTGCCCCAAATTGCTCATTATGTACATGCGAGTGACACAACATGGCTGCTCACACTGGGAGCTCACTCACGGTGCGGGTAGCATAGTGCTGGCGGGGGGGGGGGCATCTTTTTTAAAAAAAACTAGTTATCCCCAACCGGAATGCGGGCTCTATTAGCCTGCACCTTTGGTTGGGGATAACATTTTTACCCGAGAACATGTGCCCTTTGAAACTCCTGCCGCTGACAAAGTCCCGTACCTTGTGGACTTCTCTATGAACAAATAAGCACAACGTTTGCATCCTCACCGTGTTCTCACTAATGTGTAAGGCATCACTCTCTGCTTTGCCACCAAATTGGTTGATTCACTAATTGTGTGTGTCGGGTTGTGATTTGCTGTTTTTTTTTTTTTTAAAAGATATTCACTGTTTTTACATTTTAAGTGAAAATATTTAATTGTAAATCACTGTTTGCCATGGTAGATTATCGGTCTCCTCAGGCTTTGTACGTTTCCTCTTCAACGTCATACTTGAACATGTTGGTAACTTAGCTGATGCGATGTTTTTAAATCTGTAAATTGGAATTCCACTTCTTATGCAGGATAATAAATTATTGACTCGGTGAATTTCTCTTGTGTCTGTGTTCGGTTATTCACAGCGAAGAAGGGCCCTACCCATTGATGCAAAATATTGTTTGACTTTTAAAGGGACAGAATTGCCAAAAAATGGAATTAAAATGTAATATACTTTTGCCCTAGACTGGTAAAATGGATGTGTTAGTTTATATAAACAAGCTGCTGTGTAGCAATGGAGGCAATTGAAATAGTGCTAAATGGCACAGGTTAAATAGTGGATAATGGATATGCTCTGTAGAATACCATTATATTCACACCCACAAGCTACTCACTCTATGAACACAACCGTCAGAGCCTGGCAGCTGGCTCAAAAACTGTTGACTCCCACGGGTCTGACCTACTACTCTCCCCATGCTCCGCTGTGGTGTAATAAGCTGCTCCCACATTTTCTCACTAACCTGGATTACAAATTTTGGGCAGGCAATGGACTCAGATATGTGAAAGATTTGTATAGTGAGGGAGAGCTTAAAAGCTTTCTGGAGCTCAGGGCCTCTTGTCCAACACAGCATGTTACACAGTTTCGATATGGCCAACTTCGCCACACTGCTCAGGCGCAATTCCCTGATCCGCAGTCTACTATTGTAGCCACCTCTTTGGAAAACACTCTGCAACTTCTGGCAGTCGTCAAACCTCTTTCTGCCATTTATCATATCCTGTTGGCACCTGAAGAAAAACGCCCGCTTAAATGTTTCCAGAAATGGATCAGGGACATTGAGAATTTGGACGAGGAGTCCTGGGAGCTGATTATGCGCCACATGTTAGCCACCACAACTTCGGCTAGAGACAAGTTGATACAACTGAAGTTTATGCATCGTTCTTACCTCACGCCGGTGCGCCTTCACCATATGGATCCTACCAGAGATCAGAACTGCACCAGAGGCTGTGGGCACCTGGGGACATGGTTCCATGTGGTGTGGACGTGCCCCAAACTGACTCGTTACTGGACTGACGTTTTCTCCTTTATCTCTAAAATTCTGGTTTTCCCTATATTGCCTCAGCCCAATCTAGCGCTGCTCGGATGCATGGATGGAGATGTGGGTTCAATTGGCTGTCGGACTTTGCTCCAGCTGCTGATGTTCTATGCTAGGAAAATGATTGTTCTTCGGTGGAATAAGCGTGAAGCACCCAAACTCGAGGACTGGAAGGACCTTGTCAATAAAGCCCTCCCTTACTATAAAGCAGTATATATGTCTAGAGGATGCACGGACAAATTTATAGCTGTCTGGATGCTATGGGTTTTGAACTCTGACACTAATAGCCCTCATGTGTTTTAAAACGATCTGTGCTAGTTCCACTAGACTCTAGTCTTGTCTACTGTCCACCCCCCTCCACGCTCCACACCCTCTTTGACTCTCTTTCTCTCTTTCTTTCCTCTCCCCTCTTTCTTATTTCTTTTATTGTTTTCTGTCTTGTTTTTTGTGTGAGAGAAAACCAATAAAAAACACTTTAAAAAAAAAAAAAAAAAAAGAATACCATTATATTGTACAGAGCTTCTCTGCTATGTAACCTGAGCCTTTACATATTCATATTAGTTATTCCTAGTTATTCGTGGTTCTGTATAACTAAGGATAAGTCCTAGGACCATTTATCCAGTACATCTGTATGTGTATGGTCAGCTTATTCCAGTTGAGGTTACAACCAAGCCAATATTTTACCAGCCTATCCTGTAAACTACCAGCCAAGGCTAAGGCCAGTATTCCAAATTTACCTCCAATTAGTTCCCCGTAAATGTATAATGCCCTCTCGTTCTGCCCCAGTCCACCCCAATCCCCTTTTGAACTTACTTTCCCTGTCCATATTTTCAGAATCTGACTTTTGTGATTGACCCCTTAACATCACTGGCCCATCCCTTTTACAACCCACCCATTTGCTTCATGGGTCCACCCCCATCAGTGTTCTGCTCTTTAAAAAGTGGCAACCCAAGAACTGTGAGCTGCATGTGTCTATAATCCTCCGGCACCTCCAGACATTCATGTATATGTGACAATTATTTTACCACCCACCAATTTTGATAATGTTCCACTAGAATCTAAAAGATCTCCAGATTGTCTGAACCTCTAATACATATTAGCCAGATTCCTTATTATTGTTTTCACATTTTTTTGTAACCGTCACCCTCCCCATCATTTTATTCCCTTACCATTTGTTCATCATGCCCTTTTACTATAACCCTCCTGTGCTGAAATCAGTTTATGGTGCCTGTGATTCTACTGAAATTCATAGATGCACCGAATCCATTATTTTGGATTTGGCCGAAGCCCGAATCCCTTGCGAAAGATTCGGCCGAATACCGAACCAAAACCTAATTTGCATATGCAAATTAGGGGTGAGAAGGGGAAAAAAATTTTTACTTCCTTGTTTTGTGACAAAAAGTCATGAGATTTCCCTCCCTGTCCCTAATTTGAATATGCAAATTAGGATTCATCCGAATCCTGCTGAAAAAGGCAGAATCCCGAACCGAATCCTGGATTTGGTGCATACCTAATAGAAACAGAAGCTACATTGTTGGGGGAGAGAAACATTGTGGATTGTGTTGAATTTTTGGTCCTTTTGCGTTGTCCCATTAATAATGGAGACCCAGTATTTTATAGGTGTTGTTTTACTATTTCATTTACTCAGGTGACTGTATATTGTGTCCTGTCTGAGTGATATTCTCCAGGTCTGGTCTCAGTGGATGTTGTTAGGAATGGCAACTCTCTGTAGTGTAAATTAAAGAAAGGACAAAAGAGGCAGCAGATGATATTCTGTATGTCTATAAGGTTTCATTGTACTGTAGCAAACGCTGCATCTCCCCCAGTAAAAAGCAACCTAAACTTTGTCTAACTAATTCTTTGTGTTGTAAACAATGATCCTCTGATGATATCGTTATTTTTTCCTCACTAGAAACGCTGCTTTGTAAAGAACAATGTAAAAAAAAAAGTGGTTTTGGCCCACACAAAATAAAAACATAATGGATCCAAAATAAGCACTGTACGACGCAAAGATTTCCTTCTAAACGCAGAGTGTGTGCCTTTCAGGCAGTGTAATTTGGGACACTAGATATATATACATTTTAATTAACAAAGATCTCAGCCAAAGGAGGCCACTCATGTTACCGTTTTGTTTCTCTTGCTTTTACTCTTTGATCATTACAGTGAGAAATGTTTATGTAAACTAAAGAGAAAATTGCCATTGCAACCCACAGGGCCGGATTAACTATCCAGGCACCACTAGGACAGCTCAGCTCGCCCCTCCTGTCTGCTTCCCCTCTTCTGTTTACTTCTCCTCCCCATCCCATCAGTGTCCCCATTTCCTTCTCCTCCTGTCCCCTTCCCCATTTCCTTCTCCTCCCCTTCCTCATTTTCTTCTCCTTACTTTCCCCATCTCCACCCCCCCATTCTCCACCTGGTCCCCTCCTGTCTCCTTTTCCTCCCCATCTCCTTCTCCTCCTCCTCTTCCCCTCTCCATCCCCTCCCCATCCCCTTCTCTTCCCCGTCTCCTTCTCCTCCCCTTCCCCTCTACGTCCCATACCTGTCCACTACCTGCGTGAGTGCACATGCATGAGTAGAACTGCACTGGAGACAAGGGCCTTGGCCTTGCCACAAATCCGGGCCTGGCAACCCAACTGCCTCTAGGGTGTTGGAACACAGGGTTGTCTAAGTGCTCTACGCTCTGTGTTTTTAATTAGCATTAAGGAACATTACTGTTTTTCAATATAGTGCAAGTTGGAAGTGTTTTAAGGTGGCCATACATGTACCAATATCAATCAGTTCATTTATTATGTCAAAGCATGTCATTGGCTATGCACTGTTGGCCAATCATGGTATAGCTGAAGAGACGCTGCAGGTGCTTGCCCAAATTAAAAGGGTTGTTCGCGTTTGATCAAACTTTTATTATGATGTAGAGAGTGATATTCTGAGAAAATGTCCGATTGGTTTTTATTTTTTACTATTTGTGGTTTTAGATATATTTCGATTTTTATTCAGCAGCTCTTCAGTTTGTAATTTCAGCCATCTAGGATCCAAATTCCCCTAGCAACCATGCATTGATTTGAATAAGAGACTGGACTATGAATAGGAGAGGCCTGAATAGAAAGATGAGTAATAAAAAGTAGCAACAACTGGAAACTATTCCAAAACTGCAAACGTCAGAAGAAAAAGGCATAGTTTGCCTCAGCGCTGGCATTTCATAGCGAACTTTCGTTACCGTTACTTTATTCCTAGCAAGACTTGATTAACACACTTACGCTTACATCAGTTTAATATGGGTTATATATATATATATATATATATATATATATATATATATATATATATATATATATATGTGCGTGAATTTAATAGTGTGAAATTGCTTGAAGTGGCCACTAAAGGTGGCCATACACTATAAAATCCGCTCGTTTGGCCCCGATATGCCCACTAACGTCCATATTGGGTGAATCCGAGGCGAATGATTGGATTACAATGCTGCAAATGGGCAGAAAAGGTCGCAGGACTGCATCAACCAGCCAATGTGGTCCTGGATCGAAGAAAAAAATCAAACTTGACCGATCGATATCTGGTTGGCCTGACATCGATTGGAAGGACCTGTCGGGAGCCCCCATACATGGGCACATAAGCTGCCAAATCGGTCTAAAGGATCGTTATCGACTTTTCAGCATACAGGATATGATGTCACTGACATAAGATTGAGGAGGATGTAGCTTCATCTTATCAGTTCGCCAGATACAACCTGGCAAAGCAGACTCTGGCGAAAAGGGTAACGTAGTGGGAACTTTGCACTTTGATGAATTTGCGGAGTAAAGATTGCCTGAGCGAAAATTTGCCTGGCCAAAGGGCACAAAACGTTGTTAACGCTGAGCTATTTCACTAGCAAATTGTCGATGTCCCTGCGAATTGGCAAATTTTTGCTATCAACGGCCACTTCGCCCTTTAGTAAATTTGCCCCATGGTCTTTTTTTATATAATCTTGCCCAGAAACATGTCATCTATCAAATTATTGACCACCTGCTTGTAAAATGTTGGATGGCTCTTCTCCATCTGGTGCAGCACCATAACAATACGCCAAGCCAAACTATAAACAAAAAGTTGGCTTTTCCACTCTACTGCGCAGGTGTTAACCCAGAGCCGATGAGAAATAAAGAAGTGGAAGAAGACGGTGACTTCGAACAGGAGCACCAGTCCAGTGTATCAGGTAAGTGATTATAATCACTGGGGTGCCTGATGTTTGGCATGTTCCTCCCCCAGCCATTTATGCTCTGTGTTGCACCGTGTGCTCTAACCCTCCTGCTTTTTAAAGATATAAAGGGAAGATGAATGGGATGATACATGGGATGATACAATAAAAAGAACATTTTTCTGTACATCATGATTTTTGCTCCAATTGAAGGGGGAAAAAAGAGAGGAACCTAATTTATCCTCATCCTGATGAGAGGAACATAAGGACTGGCTCTGTTTTTGAATATTGATGCTTTTATTTTAATCTCTTCACAAAAATAAATCAGTTGCACAGATTAGGAGACTCTGGCCAGACCCGCTGCTTTTCTGTCCAGAATGTTTTATGTATACTTTGTAAATCAACTTTGCAATATGGAGACACGAATGGTTCGTTGAAATGACCAGATAAAACTCCCATTACAGGCATTAGTTGAGGTTATTGTCAAGTATCGGCTGTGCTGGGGCAATTCATTATGTTTATGGGTTATGTACCGCCCCAATATATAATTCTCCATGTATCCCTATTTGGCAGCCTGTGCTTTTCATCAATCACGTCTGACCTAATTATTGTCCAAGGGACACACCATCCAAGGGTTAAAGTAAGATATCAAAGAACATTTGTTTTTATTCTTTTTTTTCCTCCCCCCTTTTCTTTTTACTAAGAATGTGGCTAAACTACCTTGCTTATATGAAGGAATGCCATATAAATTAACTATACTATTTTATCTTTTATGTTTTCCATATTTCCCCATAAACTGTGGGCTAACCCATAATAACCCATCGGTAATTATTTTCTTGGCCATCTAACCACTGATCAGCCATTTTTCTACTTTAATGGTCTATTCAGGATGCAGGTTTAGATTCCCCACTTTAGATGCCCAAAACTCTCAGTTTTTAGTCCATTAGCCAACTGATATTCTGGCAAGAGGTATTAACCATGTTACACTGCAGAACTTTAAGGGGCCGATTCAATAAATTCAGGTGAAGGGTTAGAATAAAAAAAAAATTAGAATTTCGAAGTATTTTTTGGGTACTTCGACCATCGAATTGGTTAAATTCGATCGAATTCGAACGATTCGAACGATTAGAAGTAAAAATCGTTCGACTATTCGACCATTCGATAGTCGAAGTACTGTCTCTTTAAAAAAAACTTCGAACCCCTACTTCGGCAGCTAAAAGCTACCGAAGTCAATGTTAGCCTATGGGGAAGGTCCCCATAGGCTTGCCTGTGATTTTTTGATCGAAGGATTTTCCTTCGATCGTTTGATTAAAATCCTTCGAATCGTTCGATTCGAAGGATTTAATTGTTCAATCGAACGAAAAATCCTTCGATCGATCGATCGCAGGATTTTAATTCACAGTCGAATATCGAGGGTTAATTAACCCTCGATATTCGACCATTGGTGAATCGGCCCCTAAGCGTCCTGCAAGGGTCCAGATTGGCAAATCTGTCCCCAAACTGGCCCAACCCGATGATTTGCAAACTGATCCGAACCACTGACCCACTAAACCCCCTACCTCTTCCCTGCTACCTGATCCTACTCACGCTAACTGTGCCATTAACCCAACCCGGGGGAACATGAAACTGGAAATGGCATCACACTGGAGGCAGATCAACCAGGTCATGGGGAAAAATAAGTTTCAATTCTGTGGGGGGAGGGTGTTAATGCAAGCTTGCAATCAACCCAGGTACCCAGGCAGAGTACCGATGGATGGGGAATCAAGGACTTCTGGAGTATACCTGACTACTATTCAGGTATTCTGTGGGTAACAGACCAAATGCAATACTCTTTCTCGTTGGTACCAGTCACACTATGTTATCATTCTAGGTATCTCTACTGGGATGTACTTTCTGTGTACTGACCCAAGAACCAGCCTTTTCAGTGGATGGACTTCAGCCATTGGGTTCCCAGTCTCGACTTACTCTTACAATCACTTTGAGGGATCCAAGAGATTTAATACATACAACCCCTTTATGGAGGCTGAGCACTCGCATGCAGGCTCTGCATCACCACCCTAAGCTTTCCCCCAGCTCTATACTACTACTGTGTATTAGTCAAGGAAATCATGTATATACAAAATAACTGTATTCTAATTATCGGATACTGATGGTATTGGTTTAGTCATCCACCATAGACTAGGTTTATCAGCCAAACTTCTGCTACAGCGGAACTACAATATCCCACTGCTTTAAGCAAACATATCTGTTGGAACCAGGGGATCGCTTGGCTCCCCAGGAGTTTTCCTAATTATCTTTATTATGTTCTGTTTAGACTTTTCATTGGAATGTGTGTAAAGGAATGTATGTAAAGGCAAAAAAATAAAATCCCATTTTTACTTTCTTTAATGAAAAAGAAACCTATCTCCAATATACTTTAATTAAAAAATGTGTACCGTTTTATAAGAAACCTGACTGTATGCAGTGAAATTCTCCATTCATTTACTGCTGTGGATAGGAATTGTCAGATGGTCCCTAACTGCTGAGCAGGGAAACAATCATACTTATGAACAGCAGGGGGAGCCCCCACCTTACTTCCCAGCCATGCAGAACTCAAGCAGCTTTGTTTATGACGATCCCTAAGCAGCCCAGACCACACTGAGCATGTGCACAGTCTTAGTCTTGCAAAGATGTTTAACAAAGTTCCAAGATGGTGACCCCCTTTGGCCAACTTTGAAAGCATAAATCATTTGTTTGATTAGGCTTGTGGTGCAGTAAGTTCATGTTTACATTTAGTATACAAAATACAGCATTTCTAGCCTTATTCTATTTTAGAATTTACATGCACTTTAAGGGGACTTTAGAGTCAGTTTATATATACAGGAGAAAGGTTTTGTAAAAAAGTATTGGAAAGCACTCCGGACGCCACTCATTAGGTAAAATGCAACTTTATTTCAGCAGATTAAAAACATCAAGTCCTGATGCGTTTCGTATCCGAAAAGAGGAGAAAGGTTTACATTGGTGTAATCTGGGAGAGTACTATTAAATCCCTAGTTGGGCCCCAAGTATACCAGCATTGCTAGGGCCCCCTCTAACCCCAGCAGCAACTGACGTATTGAAGTGAGTCAGTGTTACCTTGTGCTAGCTGGGAAGGTGGGACACATATGGCTTAAATTCCTTCTGTTCATGATTCGGCTCACGCTAAATATTCTTATAAATGGAAGCCAGTGAAGCATGTGATTTGCTCTGATCACATGGAGGCTCCACTATAGACTATTACAGGCTGCAAGCAACTCACTTGGTTACCTGTTACCACATGTTCACCTTGCTCTCCAGATCTTTTCCTGAGATATCGTATTACTTGTGATACTGGAACCAGATGGGTTTGTATGGACTTTTGTTTATTGCTTTTCATTAAATCAGAGCTATAGTGGGAATCAGATTTGTGTATATACCAAGGGGCACATAGCGTGTAAAGGGTCGTGTTGTGACTGATGCAGAGTTTGCCCTGGCCTAGTAACCCATAGCAACCAATAAGACGTTTGCTATCAGTATTCCATGTGCATTATACCAGTAAATGTTCATTGGTTGGAAAGGTAGCTGGCCCAGAGAAAACCATACCCTTGTTACTGGAGAACTGTCAAGAAGACCCAGATATAACAAAATCCTTCATCCATGTTTGAGCCTGTCCAGGTGGGTCCAGATATAAAATGGTCAGCACCCTAACACAATCCCCATTAACCTCTATCTGCATCTATGTCATCAATAGGCCACGGATAGTCTACACCTATGATGTTTAGCCAGCCGATAATCATACAGATGGAGCATCGATTATAGGTAGCACTCCTCTGAAAAAAGATAAAAATCATTATTTAACATCAAGGGCAACAGAAACATTTTGAGCCGCATTTGTCTTTTTATGTAGACATTTAGGGACAAATTCACTAAGATTCGTAGTTGCGCCAGCGTCCGCTTCGCCGCACTTCGCCAGGCGTATTTTTGCCAGCGCTACGCAAATTCAGTAAAATCTGAAGTTGCACTCAGGGGAAGCATAAGGTTGCGAAGTTGCGATAGCGTTAATTCACCAAGCAAAGCAAAGTTACGCTAGCGATGCTTAATTTGCATACGGCGCCAAATTGAAGTTACAATGGAGGTACAAGTAGCATCACTACACAAGCCTGGGAAACCTTCAAAACAGCAAATAAAATTTTTATTTTGCCCTACACATGTGCTCACTGTATAGTTAAGGTGCCATGAGTTAGGAAATGTGGGGGGGAAGGAGGGTAGCCCCAAAAAATTTTTCGATCTTTTTCAGCCTATCACCCATAAAAAAAGAAAAAACGCCAGCATTTTTTGGGACTAAGAAATATTTGTAACTTTTTTTGAAGCAATCCCTATCTACTCTATTGCACTTTGCTTGGTCTGAGGTGGCGAGGGAAGTCTGGCGTAAAAGGCAGCGTTCAGAAAAATGCGCCCGTCAGTGTGAGGGTATAAGGTGTAAGGGTGCGAAGTAACACTAGCGAATTTACGCCAGTGTCCGTTAGTGAATCGGCGAATTAACGAATATGCGCTACTCTAGCGAATTAACGCTAGCGTTAGGCGCTTCATCCTTTAGTGAATTTGCCCCTTAGTCTGATGGCTAACCATGTCTCAACATAATACTCCATTTAAACTGATCATTCACTCCCATTTCTCCAATGAAATTAATGCTGTGATAGATTGCGTTGGAGGTAATCTGTGTGCAGGGCCGGATTTTCATAGCAGGCGCCCCTAGGCCCTCTGCCATTCATCACTCCCCCCCCCCCTTCCTTTATGCACAACTTGTCAGCATCGGGCCCGAGTACTGGGGATTGGTGCACAGGAGATTCTAAAAACGATCTCCAGCAAATCCCCAGTATTTCTGAACCAATGCAGGTGGGGATGGGTGGGCTCCTGTTTCTAGGTGTTGCATGATACCTTGGTAATCCTATCACAGTAACCCCACAGAATCATAGCTCTGTGAGTTTCAGATGTCACCTCTCTGAAGAGTTACAATGTGCCATTGTGATTGGATTAGTGGAAGAGTTTAAATGCTGAGGACTTCTCATATCAGTCAGTTGAAATGAAGAAGCTGCTCGGATGAGTAGTGAAAAGACTTCAATGATTACTCAGCAAGTCCAATTGTGTTAGAATTACTTATACTAGATAATAGTTTTGTTTATTTCATTTTTTTTTTAAATTTTCTTTCCATGTTTTTCTGCTATCTATGACTTTAGCGGTTTGCTGTCTCCCTATGCAGTTGGCTTCCATTCGCTATGCACCGCAAGGGAACCGCGTTAGATGAAGGTGATCACTGAGACGAATGGGCTGCAACAGGATAAATGATATCACTTCATTGACGACCACTTTGTTTTGTTTAGGTGAAGGATAAATTGCAATACTGTCTGAGTCATGAACCATTGCAGAAAGTGGGTGGATTTTTTTCATTGTGGTGATTATCCGTCCCGACCATTCCTGGTTTTCCTTGCAGCAGCCTAAGCGCCATTCCCCATAGTGAACTGGAGTTATAAAGAGTTCATGAAGCAGCAATGTGAGGGAGGATATCAATAACCAGCACAGGACAAGCATCAAGCTAACCCTCCAGCTGCGGTCAGCTTGGAGCCAAAAGGAAGATCTGCTCTGTCAGTCTTATTACCTGTTCTCCATTTTTTCCCTTAAGTTCACCAGATAACTGGCAGCCCAGAAGAAAAACACGGATAAACTTGTCAAGTGGAGAAGGAGAGGGCTGTGGGTGGGTGACAAAATGAGTTGAGCACAGGAAAAGAGAGATGAACAGGGACCTTCACAATGGCTGATTTATAATGCAAGCAGTGAAATCCTCTCTTAATGTCACAGGTGTCGTATTGCAGATTGGATAAAAAATATTTTCGATTTTTCCCCCTTGTTTTTGTACAGCCCAGCCTGCGTGGAATGTTAAATCATTTAATGGAGAAGGGTGAAAAGCCACAGAGTATGCTCTAACCTAGTGAAACGTTGAGGTCAATTGAAATGTTTCATGTGAGTGCTATAGCCGGGTCTTGCTGTGTAAAGTGTAGAGAAGGCATGTCATTAGTTACACAAGGAAAACTGCTGGGGTGGAACTGGCAGTACATTTGAAGCTGCAAATCTTAAAAAGAATATAATAGGCAGATGGTAACTGAGCTTAGCAGCCCCTCAGGGTTTCCCTTAGTCCCCAAACTGATAAAAAGAGTGTAACTAGGGCTGCCAGTCTGGCCAGTGCACTGAATATTCTCACAAGTGTTTTCATTTTTTAAATAAATCAACCCTTTGCACACTATACGGCAAAATGTATCCAGACTTCTCTCTATCCAACATCTCATTTCCAAACCAAAGGTATTATTATAAAAATGGTTGTCCCCATGCCTCTATATTTTGGAACATTGTTAGTGGGATTTGCTTCCATTCAGCCACAAGAGTGTTGTTCGGTTGGACATTAATGATCAGGACTGGCTTGCAGACAGCTTTGCCATTCACCCCACTGGAAACTCAGTATACGTGTTAAGACTGTAGTAAAGAGAAGACCGTAACTGCCAGGACATACCCCTTATGTGTAGTAGGAGAGGCTGACCAACCCTGATCTTCACTGAAGCCCTTTTGGGGCCCTGGAACTTTCAGGCAGGGTTCCTACAAATGGCCAAGGTAGTCCGAAGCACAGTACAGAAGGGTGTGGAAAATGCAAGGTTGAGTACAGGTGTGGGTCAGTGGCAGGCAGCCAAAAACAGGCAAGGAGTCAAAAAACAGCAAGGAATACAAGAATCAAGCATGAGTGGAAATTAGAGATCTGAGAACCAGCTTGGGCAAGGTAGGAATGGGGTGAAAACAGGCTTTATTTCCAATTTTTGAGCGCGTCCGGACGCATTTTGCACACATTTGGATGCATGAGTGCTATTGTGCATGTTCTGGTGCACCAACGACATCACTGGACGCACACGTGTCTGGACACGCATGCACAGAGGAGCTGGGGGACTGAAGCACTTTGAGGTAGGAACATGCCCCGGTCTCCCGGGGAGCCTAACACTATAGACCTCGTTTTGTGCATTGGGGATTTATTGTGCTTAAACAGGAAGGAGCCTTCACCAAACTATTTGGTTGTAGAAATCATAGACTTGTGAAGAATGTCATTGTTGCCTGCAGTAGCCTTAAGCTTTGGGTTCAGTGGGAGTAGGGGCACTACTTGAAACCATGGAAAACAGCCACAAACCATTATCCTTAGTTCCTTACTCCATGGCGCAAATTCACTAAGTGCCGAAGCGCCGAACGCTAGCATTTGGCATTTTTCGCTAGTGCGCAAATTCACTAACGAACGCTGGCGTAATTTCGCTAGTGTTACTTCGCACCCTTACGCCAGGCGAATTTTCGCTAGCGACGTAACTACGCAAATTCACTAACTTGCGCAGTGTACTGAACCCTACCTTTTACGCTAGACTTCCTTTGCCACCTCAGACCTGGCGAAGCGCAATAGAGTAGATAGGGATTGTTTCAAAAAAATTCTAAATTTTTTCTAAGTCCCAAAAAACGCTGGCGTGTTTTCTACATGATGGGTGATAGGCTGAAAAAGATCGAAAATATTTTTGGGGCTCCCCTCCTTCCCGCCTACATTTCCTGACTCATGGCAACTTACCTAGACAGTGGGCACATGTGTAGGGCAAAATAAAATTTTTATTTGCTGATTTGAAGGTTTTCTAGGCATTTGAAGTGGTGATACGTGTTCCTCCATTGAAATTTGAATTTCGCACCGTATGTAAATGAACCATCGCTAGCGAAACTTCGCTTCACTTGGCGAATTAACGCTAGCGCAACTTCGAAAACTTACGCTACCCCTGTGTGCAACTTCGGATTTTAGTGAATTTGCGGAGCGCTGGCGAAAATACGCCTGGCGAAGTGTGGTGAAGTGCGGCGAAGTTGCGCCTGGCAAGCCTGGCATCTTAGTGAATTTGCCCCCATGAGTTTTATGTTCAAGAAGGAAGTGTTGGCATTTCCAGACTTTTCCTTTAGACTGTTTTTATAATACTCTGTATAATCATGTAGTTGTTTCTCCTATATGCTACTGGGTATCGTACATACGCCTATGGCAGAAAAGTGGGCAGTGGTGTAATATTTTGGCCCCACATTAAGCAGCATATACCTGGGAAATCCATTATCTTGCTCTATGTAGAAATGACTTGCTCTCTGGAAGTAGTCAGAACACACCTGCTATACCAATGGTAGTTCCATCCAATATACACAAATCTGTTGAATATGCTTCATGCTTGTGTCAGTTTGTATTTGCATTGCAAAAATACAAGGATGAATAAGAGCTTAATTCTGAACAATGAATGAGTTGCATCTTGAAAAATGCACCTTGTGGATAAGCCCATCCCACCCCAGCAATACTTTTTTTTTTCCTAATTAAAATCTGACGCCTCTACATAAACAGCGCTGGGTTTCTTAGACATGTCTCGTTTCAAGCTTGGACACTCACAAAAATAAAAATTAGACAGCCCTTCAGGAATTTCCATTGAACAGTCTGGCATGAGGCGGGTTCCAAAAATGTTCTAATAATCTTTCAAGACCACTTTTGCAGACGAAGTGTTTCTTTCACAGCAATAATGCTTTAAAGATATTGGTCTATTTTAATGGGTAAAGAAGTTAGTTTAGCTGGGATGGTAGTGAGTCATTTTCAGGCATCCATTCCTGATTACGTTAGTGCAGAAAGCAGGGCCATAGAAGAACTCAGGTTTCTGTATATAGCTCACTCCGCTGGCTGTGACCTGTCTTGCAGTAAGCCATGCAATTTAGCCTGTGTCTCTTGTTCCAAATTATTCATCCATATGCCTGTCAGTGCTTAACTTACGGGTTAGGAGAATAAAATAAAAACCTGATTATATCTTGGGGGGAAGTGGGAAATTTGTCTGAAGCCTTGATCATTTATTAAGATCAGATTTAGGAGTGCAGCCTTGATAGAGATACAAATATTTATAAAAACGGAACCATCTGTATAGAGAAACCTTATCCCCTTAGCGTTTTGCCTCCCCTTCTCCAATCAGAAGCCGTGCATGATTTGACAGTTCTAAAGTATTTATTGTATATAGTAGTGGAAATCTTATAAGAATGCTAATGACCGTAAATAACATTGCATGCTCGCTGAAGATTCCTCTGGCTCTCCGTTGAGCGATTTCATAAATAAAAGGGTGTGCTTCAACTTGTAAACTTTCCCTCCTTCTCCTCTGTCCATTTATAGACCCTGTAATAATTCTTTTTCGGTGTCTGAGTTATTACACTTTGCTGGTCGACTAACACCTGGGTATTTTTCCCCCTGAGCTGTCTCTAAGCCATTCTGTGTGTTTTTCTAATACAAAAGGCAGACTCTTACGACACAGACATATCAAAGGATTTCACAGCTGGTAGCCTTGTGATGCTTTTATTTCACAATTCTTCTGGCAAAAAAAAATAAGAATTAAGAAACACAGTGAATGGAACAGGAGTTAGACTAAATAATAGTGATCTCACTTTGATGAAGCAGATTATAGAGTTTGTGTTTATTCTATTTCGTCCCCCCACAAAGAGTGATATTCTCTGGGTTACAAGAACGAAATGACGGCACTTGTTACTCAACCATGTTCAGATCTAGGAAACCATCTAATATTAAAGCTTTGATGTGTATGTATTTGAGAAGCATCTACCACCTCCATTTTACTCAGGCTTTGTCATTAGAACACTGATCCCCAACCAGTGGACCATGAACATGTTGCTTTTGGATGTTGCTCCCAGTGGCTTCAAAGCAGGTGCTTATTTTTGAATTCTTGGCTTGGTTGCATAAAAACCAGGTGTTCTGCCAAACAGAGCCTCCAGCAGTCCACATAAGGGCTACTAACAGGCAATCATAGCCCCTTATTTGGCACCCTCAGGAACTTTTTTCATGGTTTTGTTGCTGTAGAACTCTTACAATTGAATGTGACTCACAGCTAAAAAAAAGGTTGGGGACCCCTACCTTAGAACATTTATCTCTTTAGAACAATAGTATTAGGTTAAAATCACAGTTTTTAGGTGTCTATGTTTTATTTCAGAAGAGCCAGAACAGCACAATGCAAAACCTTTTCAAGCCAAAATGGTATTTTCATCAGGAAAGCATGAAAATAAGGTAATGCAGAACTAATTTGGGTTGACAAAAAGACAATATATATAGTGAATAAAGTACCCCCTCTTGTAAAATATAAGGATATTATAAGTTACTGAGGAGTTTCATGACCATATAAAAACACAAGGCCGAGTGCTTTTATACAGGTCATGGAACTCCGAGGTAACTTCTAATATCCTCATATTTTGCCACTGGGGGTACTTTATTTATTATAATACACAAGTTTCAGTGAGTCATGTGACAGAAATGACATCAGAACTCACCGTTTATAACTGATGACATCAGAACTCACCGTTTATAAGGATATCATTTACAAGATATTCATGGCTTTTGTGTATTATATATATACATAAAATTATATATCCAGACAATTCTAACTGTAGATCACTATAGCCTTCAATTTAATGCTTGTTTATGAAGTCATCCAAGCCAATTGAAGGTATTAATAGAATCTGCCATCACATCCTCACCGCCCTCGCCATGAAGAACCATCTTCGTTGCTTCGAATTGTATTTCCGTTCAAGTCTAAAGTGGTGTCCGCATGTTCTTTTTTATATAAAAAAAGGCTGCCACCAATCCATTTCTAATGTCCTCTAATGTACTTGTAAAGAGCAACCATGTCCCCTTGCGGGCACCCTTTCTCCATAGAAAAGAACCCTGACTATAATAGTCTTTCCTAATTCCATTCAATGTATCAGTAATTTAGTTGCACATCTCTGCACATTTCCAGCTGTTGAAGGTGTTCAGTAGTCCAGAGTCCTTTTTTCATATAAGGGGTGTAGCCACTCCAGTTAGTGTAAAAGAGTGGAGTAGGATTTTCCCAAAGGCATTCCGTTTTTTTTAAAAGTACTAGTAATACGCTACTAATCCTAATACTGTGACAATGCAAAGATTTATTAGAAGACTGTAGTGAAAAAAGGTGGTAGAGATGTAAAGACTTAGGGGCAGATGTACAAAATTCGAGTGAAGAATTAGAATGGTAAAAAATTCGAATTTCGAAGTATATTTTGGGTACTTCGACCATCGAATTTGTTAAATTCGATCGAATTCGAACGATTCGAATGAAAAATCGTTCGACTATTCGACCATTCGATAATCGAAGTACTGTCTCTTTAAAAAAAAAATCGACCCCCTAGTTCGGCAGATAAAACCTACCGAACTCAATGTTAGCCTATGGGGAAGGTCCCCATAGCCTTGCTAACCTTTTTTTGATCGAAGGATATTCATTCGATCGTTTTATTAAATAAAAAATCCTTCGATCGATCGAATATTTTGCACTAAATCGTTCGACTTCGATATTCGAAATCGAACGATTTTAGTTCCTAGTCGAATATGGAGGGTTAATTAACCCTCCATATTCGACCATTGGTGAATCGGCCCCTTAAAGTAATAAAATATTAATTAGCTCTGTTGCTACTTTCTTTAGGGAGTGCAGTCCTTCACTCTGTCCTCCTTTTAATTAAAAAGGCCTGATACATCTTTTTGTATTACACATGGACATTTGCTTTAGTCTTCTATGTGGTTGTTTTGCATTGTACCTGGATATATAAAGCATTGCCCTTTTTAGTTAGAGAGGACAGTAATGTCTAGTATTCGCTGTCAAAAGTACACCCCCCCAAGACTGATCTGCGGATATTACAATATGAAAGCATCAGGCTGTTTGTTGCTAGATCTCAGTACCTTAGTTAATGCCCTAGATGTCCTCAGCTCACTTGTGGTCTTGTTTGTACCTACCAAGCAATTGAAATATCTGCACAGTTTGCCCAACAAGCTCCAGGTTCCTGATGAGTATGTGTGTTAAAGCAAGGCCGGATGGTGATCTTTGAACAAATATGGAAGTAAAGCTCCCCATAGACGCGACGATTCTTCTTGCCGAACGACCGATTTTAGGGAAGTCGGACCAATCCTTCGAAATTATCGTGCGGTTAGTGGGATTCGAGCGATCGTACATCTTATGATTTTTCGGCCGACATCTGTCGGGAAATTGATCGGCCAGGTCAAAAAATCTTTGTCAGTCCCAGTGCAATCTATCTATGTTTGCAGGGCCAAGCAGGCAGCTCCCCTTTGTTTTCCTGGCAAATTGGTCTTTTTAGTTGATGGTAAATTCATACTATCGTACGATCGTTCTGAGAAGATCGTGGTCTCACAATCAGGATCTGATCTTTTAAAAATCTATGGCCAGCTTAAGGATCACACTTGGGGCAAATTCACTAAGATTCGTAGTTGCGCCAGCGTCCGCTTCACCGCACTTCGCCAGGCGAATTTTCACCAGCGCTACGCAAATTCACTAAAATCCGAAGTTGCACTCAGGGGAAACGAAAGGTTGCGAAGTTGCACTGGCGTTAATTCGCCAGGCAAAGCGAAGTTACGCTAGCGATGCTTAATTTGCATAAGGCTACAAATTGAATTTACAATGGAAGTATACGTAGCATCACTACACAAGCCTAGGAAACCTTCAAAACATCAAATAAAATGTTTATTTTGCCCTACACATGTGCCCACTGTATAGTTAAGGTGCCATGAGTTAAGAAATGTAGGGGGGAAGGAGGGTAGCCCCAAAAAAAAAATTCGATCTTTTTCAGCCTATCACCCATAAAAAAAGAAAAAACCCCAGCATTTTTTGGGACTTTGAAAAAGTTTCAACTTTTTTGGAAGCAATCCCTATCTACTCTATTGCACTTCGCCTGGTCTGAGTTCGCTGAAGTCTAGCGTAAAAGGTAGAGCTCAGAAAAATGCGCGCGTCAGTGAATTTGCGTAGTTACGTCCATTGTACAAATTCGCCAGGCGTAAGGATGCAAAGTAACACTAGCGAATTTACGCCAGTGTCCGTTAGTGAATCAGCGAATTAACAAAAATGCGATACGCTAGCGAATTAACGCTAGCGTTAGGCGCTTCGTCCTTTAGTGAATTTGCCCCAAAGAAGGAACAGTGGACCGGCTTTGAAATCAGAATGCTTTAGACCAACTGTAAAGTATGGGAGAGGCTCTGCTATGGTCTGGGCAGCACAGTAGCAAACATAGCAATTCCATATTTACTGAAGAAGTACATGAAAATATTTTGTAGTATAAAAAAAGGTTGTTTCAAAATGACACCCCAAGTAAATACATTATGTAGAAAAGGCCCCAATACCTGGTAGGTAATCTTGATGAGTGCCTGTGAATCAAAGAAACATAAAAGCCCACCCATTAAAGGAAAGTCTGCCTTTAAATAGTTTTTTTTATCATATTGTAGAGGGGAATAATATATTTAACTGTGTGACTGCACTTCATTTCTGTTGCCATTGGCTATATTTATTATTACACTTTTAATGACCCATTTTTTTTAATGCCCTCATTCTGTTCACCAAGCTTTGGAATAGCTTGAGAGCTGCAGAAAAAAAAGCAGTGCCGGACTAGAGTGTCCGGGGCCTATAGATGCTGCCGCCTCGGGGTCTCCCCACCCCACTTGTGAGCTTCACCTACTCTAAATGCCATCCCCCCTGTCGTGTACCTTACATTTCCTTCTTGCGATCAGAAGACCTGCAGTTCTCAGTGGGAGGGGGCGATCTGGATTGTTGTTGGCCGCAGGGCAAAGTGGGTTCTTTCCAGTAGAATCCTGCAAAAAAGAGTAAATTGTTTCAGCAGCATAATAAATAAGAATATATACAGACTGGCCTAGTAGCAGAGAATCTCTTAGTGGGATTAAGCCAAGTACTCTCAAGTTCTATGAACCCTTTTCTTATTTACACCATAGGTCTCTATTATCTATTACATCTAACACTGCCTACATCTGATCTGTTGTGAGAATGGGCCCCTGGAGTCACTGCGTCCCTTTACTCTGCGAGCAAAATGTGCTTAAGCAGCCCAAGCTGCAGGATAACATTACTGTCACATTCCTTACAGTACAGGCATAGTTTTCACCCAGAGACAGATGTACAGTAAATAAACATAAAGAGAAAATTCTGGTTTCCTTGAACAAGATTTTGTCTTTTACATTCCCATGTGGGTTACAGACCAAGGCTGCAAACGTTGCAGATCGTAACCCACAAAGGAATGCTAACTAATGTAAAGGTGGCTAACATATGAAATTCACTGCTTGCTAAATATACTTGTGTGCAGCTCTGATGCACTTTCATCTCATATAGTAACCGGTGGTTTGAACCTTGCCTGAACCTACACTGGTAAGATCTGTACCCAGCAAAAGTCAAGCGCATAGATGTTTTCTCCCCCATAAATCATACAAAGGGTTTCAAGCAGGTAAAGGAGCAAACTCACTAACCTGTGTAAATTTGCCATCGGCGGCTTCGCTCACATTGCCACATTTCGCCAGTCGAAAGTGCTCCAGAACAACACTAACTCACTAAAATGCAAAGTTCGTCCAGGGTCGCCGAATGATGGCAAAGTTTCGATAGCGTTAATTCGGCAAGCAAAGTGAACTTGTGCCAGCGCTGGCTAATTTGCATATGGTGGGAAGTTAAATTTCAATGGACGTATATGTTGCAGCAAATACATTACGCTACACAAGCCCAGGGAACCTTAATAAAATAAAGTTGTTATATTGCCCTACACATGAGCCCAGTGTATAGTTTATGTGCCATATGTTAGGAAATGTAGGGGGGAAGCCAGGTACCCAAAAATAATTTACAATCTTTTGCAGCCTATCACCCTGAAAAACTGAAAAGTCGCCAGCGTTTTCTGGAACTTTTGAGGAAGTTCTATCTACTCTATTGCACTTGTCTGGTCTGAGGTGGTGAAGGCAAGTCTGGCGCAAGAGGTAACGTTCATTAAAATCCACATCTTAATGAATTTGCGTAGTTACGTCCATTCGCCAGAGCGAAAATTCGCCTGGCGTTAGAGTGCGAAGTACCGCTAGAGTTTTTACCAGCGTAAGTCACTTCGCCCTTAAGGCGAAAACATTTTGCCCCAAAATATATATATATATATATATATATATATCACTGGCAGCAGATAAGAACTAAAAACCAAGAATTAAGATAGAAAAGCGACACTTAGGGGTCACAGTGAGGTCCTCTCTTGTCTCGCTCCAACCTTGCATGTGCTAATAATATTTTAATAAGGGCTGGAAAATTGCACTGAAAGTGGGACTAGACTGGCAGCAGATGCATCTGTACAGAACACCAGGATTCCAAATGAAAGCCACTCCTATATTACTTTATGAGGGTTATGACCTGCAGCAGTCCCATCCTCAATCTGTAACCCACATGGGAAAGTGAAAGACAAAATCTGAAAAAAAGTTATACCAATAACAGGAGGATAATGATAATAATATTTAAAGGAGAAGGAAAGCTACGGAGGCATTTTATTGGCAATAGATTAGCTGCAATAGTGCAAGCTAGAATGCTATATTTATTCTGTAGAATGTTTTACCATACCTGAGTAAAAAGCTCTAGAAACTCTCTGTTTGTTTAGAATAGGAGCTGCAGTATTAATGTGGTGTGACATCACTTCCTGCCTGAGTCTCTCCCTGCTCTGGGCTCAGATTACAGTAGAGAAGGGAGGGGTGGGGGGAGAGGAGCAAACTGAGCATGCTCTTGCCCAGGGCAATGAGGTTTAAACTGAAGGCAGGAAGTCTGATACAGAAGCCCATGTGTACACAATAGAAGGAAAGAAATCCAGTATTTCTTTTGACAGGGGACTCAGAGCAACATTACTTGGGTTGTTTACTGGTATATTTAGATGGACCTTTCTGATAAGGCTTACTTAGTTTTAACCTTTCCTTCTCCTTTAAGTGAACAACATTTGCAAAGATAGTTAAGTCCAGTGAACTGGGGATTTGTTAAATGTCTCCAGATAAGGAGCTTAGCGTTGGTGCCTACTGGAAGGGGCAAGAACAAGTACCCCAAGTCCAGATAATAGTTTTTAAGGTCTCAGCTGTGTATCTGTGTATTTAGGAATAGTTTTAATATAGGGGCCATAACTGCCTTTGAGCCCCCAGATCCACTGTTTTTCCAGAAAATTTAACTATTTTGTTTTCTTTGAACCTTAGGGGTATTATTTGTTTCTTTGCTGGCTGAAAATAAAAATAGTTCTGCAGCTTTTCTTCAATCTGGATTATTATGTGTAGGAAGGTTCCCAAAGTTCCCAAGTACCTAATCAGCGTTGGAATAGAGGATTCCAGGCTCACCATGGCTTCTGCCACAGGGGCCCCCATCCATCAATCTTGGGTCTGGCTCACATTTCTATAAATGTCACTTAGTCATGGAACCCAGCAGGCTGGAAAGCAGCACCACTCACCAGTTATATGAAGGCAAATAATGACATTCCTCCCAACTCTCCTGTTTTTTGCTGGACAGTCCCAATTATGACAGCTAAACCCACAGTCCTCGATTGTTACTGAAATGTCCCGACTTTCTCTTTGATCTCCTGCACTGAACAGCCAGAAAAAGATACCAAGTTTCTAAAACTTAAAGGGAAACTATGTAGGCCTGAACAATGTAGGCCTCTATAAAAAGATATTGCATAAACCAGCTCATATGTAAAACCCTGTTTCATGTAAATAAACCATTTTCATAATAATATGATTTTCTAGTAGTATGTGGCATTGGGTAATCATTAATTGCCATTTTAAAAAATAAGGACCGCCCCCTGGGATCGTAGTATTCACGGTGCACACAAACAAACCAAATAAACCATACGTTAAGTCAAATGAGCCAATGAACAGACAGAGTTGTTTCTTTTGCTTCTACACTTCTTCCTGTTACAGTTAGAGTTATAGTATTTCTGGTCAGGTGATCTCTGAGGCAGCACACAGACACATCATGAAATGGTGGTTCAAGGCAAGAGATGTAAAAGGGCAATATTTACTTAAATATATATTCCAGTTTGGTAAGATTTTTAAATATGCCACTTAATTGGATATAAACTATCTGTTGCTCAAGTATTCATTTTGAGGGTATAGTTTTCCTTTAATTGGCTTTTGGCAGAGAGGCCAGAATACTGGCAGGTGCACTTTGATAATATTGAAACAATTTAAGATGAGCAAAGAAACAATTGTAACTATTTAAGATAAGCAAGCCTCTTGGGGAAACTATGACTTCAGCTTAAAGGGAAATTCACCTTCATTAGCAAAACTGTAACAACACATAAAAACCACAGAAATGTGTTCAAACTTTCATCACCTGCTAAATTGTGTCAAATTAACATGGTAATTAGCGTGTATGGCCACAAAATGGGTGTGGTCAGAAAATTTCACCCGCTGTGCGCAGCAATTCACTTTGTCCCTCTTTCTATTTTCAAAATGTTGGGAGCTATGCAATGAGACTCTTCAATACATATATTTTTATGTGTATTGTAAATTATTTGCACCCCAGCATATATATATATATATATATATATATATATATATATATATATATATATATATATATATATATATATATATATATATATATATATATATATATATATATATACAGGCGGCTTTAACGTGTGATAAGCCTGGAGAGACAGAGCAGCATAAAAAGCTTACTTTTGGATTTTGGCTGAGGTTACATCTGGAACAGCTTGAGGCATGACATGCATGAATCCTTCTGCATGTGTGGTCAGCATTAGGCTCATAACCAATAAAACATTTACATATAAAGTTATATATATATATATATATATACGTCCATGTTTCCTAATTATCCAGTGTTTCATTATAAATCATTAGGCTAATGGTATATGGGTGTATTATCTACAGGGGATTTTACTAGTGGCCCTACCATGACCATAAGACCTGCCCCTTGCTTTAACGTCCGTTTTCTGGCTGAAATTTGCTATTCACTACTAGAGACAGGTCTAGCACTAGACACAATCTGGGAAGGTGCAAAAAATGGCTACAACCTACCGTCTTGTTGCATTTTGTACAAGGACTCCTTTTGTTTGGCTGCAGGTCTCAGTGCACAAGCATCCTCAGCTACCCCCTTGAATAGAGGGAATGGTACTGCTCCATTGATGAGTGGTAAATGGCAAGTGGAGCTAAAAGCCTATATTAATGCTATCTCCCTAGCGTTCTCTTAATGAAATAAGTGCAGGCAGGGTCAGCATTGGGGGGAACATTTATCCTGGGCCTGGTGGGTTTTTGCATCTTAAAGTGGACCCGGTTGTGCTGAACTTACTTGGATTAGTCAGGCCCCCTGCTGTGAGTGAGCTGCAGACTTGGGGAGGGAGGAAAGGATCTCTGGTGCCTGTATCTTCTTTCCTCTATCAGCTTTCTGTGTGCTCATTTGCCAGTGAAGTTCACAGTAAAGCTTCAACGTAATTGGCTAGGCTAGAGGGGACATAATAATGCCACCCATCCAATCTCTTTGTGACTCTACTGGGATTTAAACTTGAGTGAGCAACAATTGCACAGAGAGCTGTGTAGGGGAAAGGAGATGTAGGCACCTGAGCTCCCACCCTCCCTTCTGAAGTTTGCAGCTTTCTTATAGCAGGGGGCCTGGCTAATCCAAGTAAAGGTGGCAATACATTTAAGATCCATTTGGCAAGGTTTCCAAGGTGGATGATTTTGGGCTAACCCAATCACCCAAGGGCCAAACGATCTATAGAAGCTAGGATCTATAGGACCTATCGGGAAGAGGACAACATCATCGAGCCAATACTGTCCTCAATCCAACTTGAAAATCAAACCTGCCCAATCAACATCTTGATGATTTTTTCCCACATAATGATTGGATTACCCTGTCGAGGGCCCCCCTTAAGACCAAAATCCCACCACTAAAAACATACAGGCACCCAACCTCCTTCCCTCCCTTCAAGTCTGCAGCTCACTGACAGTAGGGGGGTCTGGCAAAGCTAAGTAAATTAGGGCACCTCGCTTCCAATGTTTTCTTTGATTTTCAACCTCTAGAATGGGGTTGGCCCTGATAATATCGTTGTACAGGGCCCTGTAATTTCTGATAGAAGCCCTGAGTGCAGATAATATTTTAGGTGCCAATATCTGTTACATCACTGCTTTCTTCCCTATATGGCATACCTATGTCAATGAAAACACCATGCCCCCAATACCCTGACATTAGAGTGCACTGTGTCATTATGCTGCACCAGCCTTGCTGTATCAGGTGCAAGGGAGCCCGGTACTTGCTCATCGTGCCTGTTCTCACTATTCTACCTATTCAATTGCTTGCAAACAAGAGGTGTCCATTTCCCAACCCAGATGCAAATTACATGCAAATACACTCAATATGCTACTACTGAAAATACTGTATGTTTACCTTTGGCATCAGGTAAAATTAAAATGTTATTCTGGGAAAGAAGTGGGCAAAACATTATTTAGCAAAGTTGCAATAACTTCCTCCTAGATGGAGTTCTTTCTGCATTGAGCATGTGTCACGGCCGGCACCCAATACTAGAACAAGTGCCAAGCACCCTGGTCTCGGCTTGGCTTCACCAGTAGTGTGACCACCGTTGGGCTTCGGGAGGAGCCCTCAGCTTACTTGGGTGCCACCTGGACTTAACGAGGGGTACAAGGCGAGATGTTCTGGCTAGCAAAGGGGCACGGCTGGTAGAAGAGTCTTTTGGGACCGAAGGTCACAGTACAAAGGATTTAGGCAGAATCGTAGTTAGGCAGGCAGGGTCGAGGCAGGCAGATAGCAAGGATCGTCAAACGGGCAAAAGGGTCAAAACCAGGTGATCAAGTGGTTAAACAGAAGAGTAGTCGTAAACAGGCAAGGTCAGGATCCAGAAGTCAGAATAGTCAAAATAGCCAGGCAGGGGTCAAAACAGGAATCAAAACGTTCAGAAGGAAGCAGACAAAATAGCACAAGGCTCAGGAGCACCAGGAATACAATCCTATCACGGGCAAGGTGCTTTTGACAGAATGGGCTTAAATAGTTTGAATTTCGCGCCTTTGAGCGCTGACGTCATACGTCAGCGCGGAAGGAGGCGCACCGTGCGCGCCCTATAAAGAAGCCGGCGCCAGCGAACAGCGGCTAGAAAGAAGGGAGGTGTGGCGGGCGTCCCCGCTGATGGCGCGGCGGACGACCCCGCCGCACAGGTACCCTCACAGCATTCTTCATCATTTAGAGGTTCATGCACAGACAACTATAACTTTACACAAGTGCATGCCTGATCCTGAAATAAATAGTCAGCGGTACTGTTGGCAAAGGCACATGATACAGACCATTTACGGCAGCTGAGCTCAGCTTCATTGGTCAGACTTAAGACTATGGCTCTGAGACATTGTAACCTTTTCGACAACCCCTTTGTCGGTGTTACACTCCACGTGTGGTGCTTCCCTGATGACACGGGACAAACCTGAGCCACTCCGCAGTGGTATGGGGAGAGACTGGGTACCTGGTACTTACTAGCGCAGTGCTTCCACCTAGTGGGGTCCGGGAATGCACCTACGAGTGTCCCCACTAGGAATACAGTAATAACACACACACACTGTATTGGTTAAATTGAATAACTGCTTATCATAAAATAAATAGCCAACTAGTACATGCAGCACTCCTAACCAGTGGCAATAGGGCCTCACTAACTAACTTGCTAGCGCAAAGCTATCTCGCTAACTAAAAAGGCAAAGTCCTTTAATGTCCTTTAATAAACAGTCTGTTTATCTTCAGTGCTTCTTTAGGGTACTGTCCCTTTAAACAGGATACTCACACAAATCCTCTTTGGAAACTTTAGCGCACTCTTCGAGTAAGTCCAGCACATTCAGACATACAGTGCGACTACCAGCCCCTTTGGATGCTCAGAAAGGAATCTCCTGCTGGTTGTTCCTCCAGTCTGGATTCCTTTCACACTCGCTGTCTCTCCAGGCACAGTAAGTGGCTTCCCTGTTCCAGCCTGATCCAAATGAATGCTTGTGGTGCAGCCTCTCAGCTCTCTGGGCCCACCAGCAGCTCTCTGGCTTCCTTCTCGGTTTACCATGTGGTTCTCTATGCCAGGCTCTCTTCTTTTGCCAGTATCTGTGACTTCCTCTTCCTGCCAGCCACTAACTAGCTGCTGTGTCACTTCCTGCTGCACTGAACAGTTGGTTGCTAGGTAAAAGCTTACAGCACACAGCCACAGGCTCTGTGCTTCTGCCCTTACAGGGATAAGAGCAAGGAGTTTGCACAAATTCCCTACAACATTTAAAACCATCATT
Organism: Xenopus petersii; assembly: GCA_038501925.1. Taxonomy (NCBI): domain Eukaryota; kingdom Metazoa; phylum Chordata; class Amphibia; order Anura; family Pipidae; genus Xenopus; species Xenopus petersii. The sequence continues at coordinate 19,145,533 of CM076683.1, forward strand.
AGGCCACACACCTCCCTGTAACTCCAGGAGTAGGTCTGACAGTAGGTTCAGGACTGTTGCTCAGCCACACACTTTATGGCAGATGGCAATTAGGTCACACGTGAAATGTGTTTTGTCCCTCCGAATATCTGGCCTAAATCTAGCTTCCTCAGAGTTCAAGCCTCAGGAAAAGACATATAATAAGTACAGTCACCCAGGGGCCCTGAGGATTGGGCCTGTTTTTTACTAAATGGGAAGGGGACCAAAGTCTAACCCAGCTCATTGGCCCTATGCCTGCTCTGTCTTTACCATGAAGTGACCCCCCACTCACTCGAATGAGTAATGGCATAATATTACTATACAGGTATTAATCAGGATTGCTTCTGCATACAAAAGTATTTGAGCTCTACAGTATATCTAGCTATATTGTCTGTTATACTTGTAGTTAGAACATTACCCATTCAAATAATTAGTAGGGATGCACCGAATCCACTATTTTGGATTCAGCCGAACCCTGAATCCTTCGCGACGGATTCGGCAGAATACAGAATCTGAATCCTAATTTGCATATGCAAATTAGGGGTGGGAAGGGGAAAACATTTTTACTTCCTTGTTTTGTGACAAAAAGTCACGCAATTTCCCTCCCCACCCCTAATTTGCGTATGCAAATTAGGATTCGGTTCGGCTGGGGAGAAGGATTCGGGTGAATCCGAATCCTGCTGAAAAAGGCCCAATCCCGAACCGAATCCTGGGTTCGGTTCATCCCTAATAATTAGGGAGTGATTTAATGCAAAGGCCCATAACAACTAGCTACAGTATATCCATATATAGGGAGTTTTCAAGTTACATATACCCAACATACATACAACTCATACTTACAAACAGAGGCTATTACAGTAACATACTGTGGTTTGTTTGGCCTTTATTAGAATTTAGCTTTAATAAACCTAGATTCATCGCACTCCCGCGTTTGCGGCGCAGATCCTGGACAACACTCGGACAACAGTATTAAATGCAAAATTCAGGCTTTATTCCATACACACAGGTGAGGGTTTGGGCGGTGGGTATGCACGCTGACTTACGCGTTTCTTGCCGGATCCACCGGCACTTCCTCAGAGGCACTTCCTCTGAGGAAGTGCCGGTGGATCCGGCAAGAAACGCGTAAGTCAGCCTGAATTTTGCATTTAATACTGTTGTCCGAGTGTTGTCCAGGATCTACGCCGCAAACGCGGGAGTGTGATGAATCTAGTAGTGGAAGCCGGCACGAAGTAACCGGCATCTCGTGAAGGCTGCGACTGGATGGACAGTTAATCCGGGTGAGCTCCAATGCGAACCGCATCTCTTTCTTTCTTACGTTAGCTTTAATAAACCACCTGCCCCAATCCCCTCTGGTGTGTGTTGTCTACTGCAGAGCACAGAAAGGTAAAAATAAATACTATGTTAAGACAGACATCTGTCTAAACTGCATTTAATAAGTATATGTATATGTTTCAACTTACATACAAATTCAACTTAAAGGAAAACTTTACCCCCAAAATGAATATTTAAGCAACAGATCTAACATATATGGTTTATTTGGTAGGTTTGTGTGCACAGTGAATCCTACGATCCCAGGGGGCAGCCCTTGTTTTTTAAAAAGACAGTTTTCTATTTATGATTACCCAATGGCACATACTATTAAAAAAGTATATAAAATGGTTTATTTACACGAAGCAGGGTTTTACACATGAGCTGTTTATGCAATATCTTTTTATAGAGACCCACATTGTTCACAGGGTATAGTTTTCCTTTAAGAACAAATCTACAGACCCTACAGACGTAACCTGGGGACTGCCTGTATACTAAGAACTGGCTGGAGCTAGCATTAGACTGGATTCGATTTTGGTCCCCTACATGACATGATGTGACTGATTCATCAGTGTTCAAATTTGTTAATTTACCACGATATGAGATTTTTTTTAAATTCTCAACGTTGAATTACATCAAATTATGTATTTATTGCAATGTAGATGTCAGTGAGAGTTGTCCAAAGCGACATTACAGCTACCGTATTTATTCTGTTTTTTTAATGATTTTATTCATTCGAGTTTTTGTATTATGATTTTTCAATAAATAATGTAACTTTTGTGGGGGTTTTTTTAACTTGCGAGTTTATTAAAAGTAGAAAAAACCTGTAGAATTACACAGATCTGAATTGTGATAAATAAGTCCCTAAATGCTCAGTTGCCGCTGAGCAGACAGAATGGGAATATTCAGGGGCGTTTCAGACATTAAAGCCGCCTAAATTGGCGTTCACAATTCTGCCCGTCCCTCGTGCTTACCTTAACATCTTCGACGGGGGTACGAGGGGGGTGCATCGCTAGTGCAGAGAACGAAATTGCGCTCTTAAAGTTGCTCACGCCCCTGGGAATATTCCTGGGAAATACACATCTGTGGACCTGCAGTTAGAAACCTGCTCGATTCATTGTTAAGAGGTAAAGGGCCAAAAACAGAATTCTGAAAGGAGACAGTAAAATCCTGGAAATTGTGACAGATTTAGATGTGATGATACAACTAAAGCCAGAATTTCTCTTTTCTCTGAACCTTTTAAAGGCTAATACCTGTCAGCTAGAATGTAACCAGACCACTTGTATAAAAAAGGTCTAGAAATACAACATACTGATGTCTTTTATATGTTTTTACAAGGAATATATTTAATGCCATTAAAGCTAAGCCAAAAATATAAATACTCTCAATAAGAAGTTATTTATCCTTCTATTAACCTTCTGTATTATTGAAAATGGGTCAGTGCTGAAAGCATTCTAAGGGTCATTTACGAAGGCAAGTGAAGTGCAATTACTATTTGTTACCCACAATGCAGCATGTATTCTCCCCTAATTCCTGTGTGCGGAGTTGTATTCAGTTCAGTTGTGCGAAAGTATAAGAATTAACGTAATTACCAGGGCCTAGCGACTGTACGTGGCCCAACCATGCGGTCCTTGCCAGTGGGCTGGCCCAGATCCGCTTCTCAGTGGCATCTTTGTCGGGTCGCTGTAAAATCAAAATTTAGCTTGTGTGCATTAGCGTGGAGCCGAACACATGTGCACTAATGGGGCGATGCATGCGCTCTGACGCACATATGCACAGACGCGGCTGGAGGGGGCCCTAGGCCAGTAGCCCTGATGGGCCCCTAGCCCCCCAGTCCGACCCTGGTCCTAGCACCCGCACTCCCCGGAATCGCACACACCAGAGCACTGGTGCTTCTCAGCAAGTGGACGGCGGCATGCCATCCCTAATATGCATTGACACAAATCTGGGCCTGGTAATTACCATTTTTAGAGTGGGGATTGCGTATTCTTCAGCACTTGGTATTAAAGGGGTTGTTCACCTTTGAGTTAACTGTTAGTATGATGTAAAGAGTGATATTCAGAGATAATTTGCAATTGGTTTACATTTTTTACAATTTGTGGTTTTTGAGTTATTTTGTTTTTTATTCAGCAGCTCTCTAGTTTGCAATTTCAGCAATGTGGTTGTTACGGTCCAACTTACCCTAGCAACCATGCAATGATTGGAATAAGAGACTGACTAGAAAGAGGAATAATGAAAAGTAGCAATAACAATAAATGTGTAGCTTTATGTATCATTTGTTTTTAAGATGGGTCAATGACTCCCATTTGAAAGCTGAATAGAGTCAAACAATAAAAACAAAACACACAAAATAAATAATGAAGATCAAATTAAAAGTTGCTTAGAATTGTCCATTCTATAACAGAGAAGCACTGGGAAACAGGTTGATGCAGTGTATGTTTCCCCTAGATCCCTGTCATATGTGAAATAATATCAGTTTTGCAATGGAGGAAAAAACACTCACACTGGGAGGAGCAGCCATGTCCAGTCACTCGCATGCGCATAATGAGTAATTCGGGCGCAGCTTTTTTTTATTATGCGTATGCGAGTGACTGGACATGACTGCTCGCACTGGGAGCTCCCTCCCGGTGCGGGTAGCATAGCGCTAGCGGGGGGGCATTCTACTGTTATCCCCAACCGTAATGTGGGCCCTATTAGCCTGCACCTTTGGTTGGGGATAACATTTTTACCCAACAGGTGCCCTTTAAGAGGGTGTGAAGACCCGAAGTGGCGAAGGAAGAAGCGGAAAGACCTGAAGACTAGCCGGCTAGAATGTAAATCGTCTGTGGGATGGCAACTTCGTGGCAACTTCAGGCGACTTTGGAAAATGAAGTGCACCGATTGCCATCCTGCTGGCGATTTACATTTTAGCCGGTGGGATGGCAATTGTTGTTCTTTGTTTTCTGAATTGCCTCACGTGGAAACTTTAGGCGACTTTGGAAAATGAATCGATCCGAGTACCATACAACCGGCGATTTAGATTCTAGCCGGCGGGAGGCAGTTCAGGGAGATAAGTCGCCCCGAAGAAGAGTTGATTTATCGCCAGGCGACTGCCTCTACCCTTAGAAGTTTTACTATGCTAACATGCATAGAATAATGTACGTAAAGAACAATAACGTGCTTTGCAATTTTTTGTGCATAAATGAATCCACATACTTAGCACACTGTATGAAGGTGGCCACTGTCCTACTTAGAGGCCCATTTGTGAGTCACTAAATCTGGGCATGTATATTTGTTTGTGTAGTGAGGAATGCCTGGATACTTATGGAATATTGCGGTTTATTTTAAAATACCTTTTAATGAATTCATTAGAAACTGGGCATAAACAAGCAGACAACAAGCAATGCCAGGAGCCTTACAGAATATTGTGGTTTATTATAAATGAAAGAATAATGTTATATTTGTTTGCCCGAGAGGGCAGATTATCATACTGGCAAACTCTAATAGATGCCTTTCAGCAGTAAGTCAAGGGAAGTCGCCAGCCAATAAGCAAATATTATTAGTTAATAAATGTGTTTTGACTAAAGTCAAAGAATGGTAAACGGGGTGTTCTAGATAAGCAACAACATGTGTTTAAAAGAAGCAAATGATTGTCAGGAACAATCATTGTAAATAAGGTTATATTGATTTATAGATCACTTGTAGGACCTGGAGAACCACTGACTTCATTTACAGTATCCTGGGCAAACAAAATAACCCAAACTGGGGATAATCCCTAAAGCATCTACTCAATTAAGGGAGGGCATACCAAATCCACAGCTATCCAGATGATGTTATCTACAATTCACATCATCCCCAAGAGCCTTGGGAATCTTTGGGTCAATATATTGTGAGTCCTACAAAAATGTTAGTACACTGGGAGCAACAAGCAACCAAGTCACAGTGCCAGTTGGAGGGTACCTTGATCAATCCAACTGATTCATACATCAGAGCAGTCTGGAAGAATACAATATTGCTTGGCACCAGAACTAGGGATAGACAGAAGAGACTTGTGCCTATGGTGCAATGGTGGCAGGGCACTGAGCACATACCATTCTTGCCTAGTTTCAGTCGGTGAAAAGATAGATTCAACTCACATCAGGAATTATGTGCACACTTGCACACACATGCTCGCTCAAGGGGGGGGTGAACGTACAAGCACACCCATGAAGCCTGAATAGCGGGCAGGTGCAGGGAGTGCCTGTCTTGGGCTCCCTGCACCATAGGCCCAACACTGGCACCATTACAACAAAGCAAAAAGATAAAAGTACCTGATGAATGATGTTAATATATGTGTGTTCATTTTATTTAGTCCACTTGCCAGAAAAGGGATCTGGATATGGATACTTATAAATCTCCCCAACCTTTTTCAACCGGGAGCAACATTCAGATGTAAAAAGAGTTGGGGGGCAACACAAGCATGAAAAATGTTCCTGGGTGGTTCAATATTAGGGCTTTGATTGGCTATTTAGTAGCCTCTATATGGACTGGCAGCCTATAGGAGGTTCTGTTTGACAGTACATCTGGTTTTTATACAACCAAAACTTGCCTCCAAGCCTGGAAATCAAAAATAAGCACCTGATATAAAGCCATTTGGGGCAACATCCAAGGGGTTAGTGAGCAACATGTTGCTCACGAGCCACTGGTCAGGGATTACTGGTCTAAACCTTTCATTTAAACTGGTTCAAACAATTCTGTTAAGGTGGTTGTTGACGTAACAATAGAATGTGCTCTGTGTGTACCATGCTGTTACTACAGCTCCAAAGTTTGACAGATTTTACTATTTCAACACTTAGGGGGTTATATGCTAAAATATGAAAAATTCTCACTATTTTTCTTTTTTTTTTAACATATGTTTTTATTTAGTTTTCATAACAATATAAAATAGACAATCTTAAAATAAATTCCATGCTCGAAAAAATCGGGTGCAGAAAAAGACTCAATAAAACCATGAATTGATCAAAGTCTCAAGTCTCAGAGTCTCAAGTCTCTGATTGGTTACTGCCTAGTAACCAGGGTAACTAGTCAGTGTAAACCGAGAGAACCGAGAGAACTGAAAAGCAGGAAGTCGTGTTCTGGCTATTATGTTACACATCCAGTCACTCCAGCCTTTATATGTTACATTTTTGTCTAAATAACTATATTTAGAAACATTTTTTTATTTTGCACAGCCTATCTATTTACCCAGTTTTTATTTTTACACTGAACAATTCCTTTAAGATTATAAGATTAAAAAACAATTGTTTTGACATATAATTTGTCTTTTCTACTGGCCATGAGGGGGGCTTTCTTCCCACTCTGCTATACCCACAAAAAAAATGCTTTGCTAAGCTGATATTTGTGTTTCTAATTTCACCATCTTATTCTACATTATGTACACACCGTGCAGAAGTATTTTTTCTTATACATATAGCAAGCAAGGATGCTAGTGATTTCATATGGATAGTGTATATCAGTATTCGCCGTATAATATGGTAATGTAATTGACCAAGAAGATTTGGTGCCATAAATTTTAGGTAGGGTAACTGGAGTGTTAATAGCAATGTGATCCTGTTTTGGGGCCAATAAAATCCCATCAGAATTAGTTATTTCCTGCAATTCATACTCTTTTCAGTTCTCGAGGGAACAATGAACCCAATATCCCGAACAGCTCAAGTTAAAACCTTTAGGACAAGTCATAATATACTGTACAATGGCTCAGTTAAAGCAAGACTAAATTAAAAAATATAGAACGTTTCCTTTTGTTTGGGAGAAACAGAACCTACATATTATTCTCTATTCCTTGTAGGGAATCCGTACAGGTGATTCCTTTGAATCCCAAGCTGAGCCAGAGGGACTTGTCCCAGTTTCAAAGGCAGCCACAGCAGAAAAAAAATATATATCAAAGATATATGTCCAAAGGCTCAAATATAGTAAAAATAAAGACATTTATTAAAGTTCACATTAAAAATGGTACATACTGACCCCACATGGCCCACCTTACGCATTCGGTACTTAGAGACACCTATGACCGGAGGGTACGAAACGCATAAGGTGGGCCATGTGGGGTCAGTATGTACCATTTTTAATGTGAACTTTAAAAAAATGTCTTTATTTTTACTAGAAACAGAACCTAGACTGAGAATGAATTTAGCTTTTAGTATGTTATAGAATGGCCAATTCTAAGCAACTTTTCAATTGGTCATTATTATTGATTTCTTTATAGTTTTTGAAATTATTAGCCTTCTTCTGGCTCTTTCCAGCTTTCAAATGGTTTTCACCGACCCCATCTAAAAAAAAGTGCTCAAACAAGGGTACCAATATATTGTTATTACTAGTTTTCATTATTCAGTGGTTTATTCAGACCCTCCCCTATTCATATTCCAGTCTCTTATTCAAATCAGTGCATGGTTGCTCGGGTAATTGGACCGTAGCAACTGCATTGCTGAAATTGCAAATTACTAAAAACTGCGAACGGGAGAGCTGCTGAATAAAAAGCTAAATAACTCAAAAACCACAAATAATAAAAAATGAAAACCAGTTGCAAATTGTCTCCGAATATCACTCTCTACATCATACTAAAAGTTAACTTATATGTGAACAACTGCTTTCACTATACATCCATCCATCACATTCTTGGAATTTTCACTGGTCTGTTCTGGTCTTTTCTTTAAAAGAGAACTAAACCCTAAAAATAACTATGGTTAAAAATCCCATATTGTACACACTGAACCTAAAGGAGCCTAAAAAAATGCTAAAAATGAGAAGTTCTTCTTTAGGACATGGATAACCTAAAACCTAAAATTTGATCTTCCAGCAAGATGCCCCAATGTCTTTTTAAAGGGGTGGTTCACCTTTAAGCTAACTTTTTACTATGTTATAGAATGGGCAACTTTTCAAACAATCTTTTTTATTATTTTTTTTATAGTTATATAGTTATTTGCCTTTTTCTTTCGACTCTTTCAAGCTTTTAAGAGAGAGTCACTGACCCCATCTGAAAACAATGCTCTGTAAGGCTATAAATGTATTGTTATTGCTACTGTTTACTAATCATCTTTATATTCAGGCCTCTCCTATTCATATTCCAGGCTCTTGTTCAAATCAGTGCATGGTTGCTAGGGTAATGTGGACCCTAGCAACCAGACTGCTGAAATTGCAAACTGGAGAGCTGCTGAATAAAAAGTTAAATAACTCAAAAACCACAAATAATAAAAAATGAAAAGCAGTTGCAAATTGTCTCAGAATATCGCTCTCTAAACAATGCTAAAAGTTAACTTAAATGTGAATAACTCCTTTAACTCTATTCACTATAAAATGCTCTTCCGCCTCCATTCTCGGAATTTTTACGGGTCTGATCTGTAGTCTTTTATTAAAACTAGAAATAAACCCTAACAATAAATATGGTTAAAAATGCCATATTTTACAAAATTGTCTCAGAATATCACTCTCTACATCATACTATGGGGCACATTTACTATTGGTCGAATATCGAGGGTTAATTAACCCTCGATATTCGACTATCGAAGTTAAATCCTTCGACTTCGAATATCGAACTCAAAGGATTTACCACAATTCGATCTAAGGAATAGTCGTTCGATCGAACAATTAAATCCATCGATCGAACGAAATTCCTTCGATCAGAAATTGGCTACAAAGCCTATGGGGACCTTCCCCATAGGCTAACATTGATGCTCGGTAGGTTTTAGGTGGCGAAGTAGGAGGTCGAAGTTTTTTTAAAGAGACGAATCGTTCGTTTCGAAGTCGAAGTAGCCAATTCGATGGTTGAAGTAGCCAAAAAAAACATCGAAATTCAAAAGTTTTTTTTATTCTAATCCTTCACTCGAACTTAGTAAATGTGCCCCTAAAAGTTAATTTAAAGGTGAACAACCCCTTTAATACGTTTTTTTTTATTTCCTTACAACTTGTACTATATGTACTAATACATTTTGAAACGTCCTGAGTACACAATATTTTTCTTTGGAACCAAAAGAGAATCACGATTTGTGAGCGAGGCCCTATGATAGGCCAATTGAATTTATTCACTAGCTTCTTTGTGTTTCCTTTCCCTAACATCTTTAGTTTGCAACTCATCATCTTTCACTGCACGTGCTCTGTGCTGCTGTCACTTACTGAGCTTAGGTACAATATACTGAATATATTTAATTTAAATGTCCCAATATAAGGATGATTAGTGAATAGAATCCAAAATGGGAATCTTCTGTGACAACTTTGAAGGCCTGAATCATTACTACTATATAGATGCTGAACCCTTAGGAGGATTCAGCGGCTAATTTGCTTACACAGAAATTCTCACAACGAGGATATCATACACCAAAACTTCAAGCAATAGAGACTTTAGTAAGCAAACAGAACAGACAAGAACTCCTAAAAAGGAAAGAAAAGAATAGATCTAACCAATCTCAGAGAATTCCCTTTGTGTCTAAATATGGTAAACAAAGCAAAAAAATTTAACAAATTGTTAGACAATATTGGCAGATTTTACAACAAGACATGAAATATGGCTGACTGTTTAAACAACCTCCGCTCTTCAGTTATACTAGAGGACGTAGCCTTAGAGATTGTCTTTGTCCCTCTGATGTTACCCAGAAAAAATCAAGCAAAATGTTCTGGGGACCACCTAAAAAAGGCACCTATGCCTGTCTAAATTGCATATCTTGCAGCTCTATTATAAAAGGGGACACAGTGAATCATCCGACAAAAGGGAATACCATTTGGCTAAAGGATTTTTGTACTTGTGAGACAAAAAATGTGATCTATATGTTAAAATGCCCTTGTGGGTTAGCCTATGTGGGTCAAACTAGTAGATCTGTGAAAGAACGCATAAAAGAACACAGAGGCAATATTAGGAATTTTAAAACTGGTACCCAGTCAGATACTCCGGTATCTAGACACTTTACATCCCACGGACACAGTCTCATACAACTAAAGTGGTTGGTGCTTGAACAGGTAAAACTACCAAAAAGAGGAGGCAACCTTTCTAAATTGCTTCTGCAGCGTGAAGCACTATGGATAAAAAAGCTAAATACTATGATACCAATGGGCCTTAACGATTATTGGAGTCTATCTCCATTCTTATATTAATTGCTATTTGTATATTTCTCTCCTTTCAGACTCTGAGAAACACCTACATTAATCTCTACTGTGGGTAAGAGCTGAATACTTTAATATTTATAATAATGAGTTAGCACCGATAGCTTATGATTAATACATGTTTAGCATTGCTTGCCCTGTTAGTAGGCTTTATTAGCAGTTCTAACAAACTATTTCAAGTACTTTTACATATGGAATTATATCTAGGGATGTGGCGAACTAGTTCGCGCGAACTTCGACTGTTCGCGTCCGCCGCAAGTTCGCGAACGTCGCGCGACGTTCGCCAATAGGCGTTCGCGTCAAAATCGTTCGACCATTCGACCATTCGATCGCTAAAATCGAACGATTTTCGTTCGACTCGAACGATCGAAGCCATTGGATTGAATGAAATCATTCGATCCAATGGCTTCGATCGTTCGATTCGAACGAAAATCGTTCGATCGAACGATTAAAATCCTTCGATCGTTCGAATCGAACGATTTTCGGATGTTCGAAGTTCGCGAACTGTTCGCGAACTGTCCACATTTTTTGCCGGTGTTCGCGAACGGCGTTCGCGAACACATACTCGCCAGTTCGCTACATCCCTAATTATATCCATTTATGGTTTTAACAATTTGGTTTTATTGTTACACTTTAGGTTCACGTTGAGACTTTTATTCTGGACTTATATAATACAGTTGATACTTTTCACTGTTTGCACAAACACATTGCCACTTTAACATGGATCACATGTTTTTATATTTATTGTTAACCTCTGTGATGGGTGGGGGTGGGGTGACACACCCCCTGGTGTGGTTATATAATGTTGTACTTTGCACTGGCACTTCACACTTGAAAAAGGGCCTGTGACGACCTAAACATGTCGTGTGGACTAGAATAAAGTTGCATTTTAGCAGTTATTCTGCAAGTTTGTCCCTCTGTTCTCCGCTTTTGATTATACACAAGATTTAAGGTGTGTGGACGGAGCACCTGTGAGACAGTTGGACTGGCTACATTGCTGCTTCCTACGTGTATTAAATACAAAGTGAGGGTTCAATAAGATCAGTATATAAAATATGGCATTTCTAGCAATATTCATTTTTAGGGTTTAGTTCTCCTTTAAAATCATCATTAGGGACTACAAATGTGGGGACAATGTTCTTGAACAGAGCTCTTGGTATCATTGTATTATTATTATACTTTTGAAATGCAGGTAACACATTTCTTTACACTATTATTGAAGAACTGACTCTCATGCAAGATTTCCATACAATCCATCTTTATTGCCCCTTACTTAATTCAGGCCGCCCTAGGCTGATTGGGCCTTGTACCCATGGGGGACCTGCATCAGGAGGCAGCATGGATAAGGATTCCCCCAATCCGTCCCCCATCTGATCTCATGACATTACTTGAAACTGATAGATCATACTGTACATGCTGCCCCCCCCCCCCCTTCCTCTGAATTCGCTGCACCCACACGTGATATCACATAGGGGAAGGGGAGGCCAAATAAAAAGCACAGACACTGTCAGTGAACATGCGCAAACCAAGCAGGAATATTGGTTATTTTATTCAGCAGTAGCTCCTATTGCACAGCCTGCACCTGCCACTGCCAGTATTACCACTAATACCCCCCAAAGAGAAGCTAGTACACAAATCATACATTTCTCCTCTCTAGTCATCTCATCAGGGCTTTCCCCCAAATACTTATTTTCTTCAGAAGGTATTATTTATGAATCTGTCACTGTGCCAGCCTGCTTTCAGTTAGTATTATACATGTCATTGCCCCTGCTTTACCTGCTATAAGTTCTGGGGGTATTATATATGAAATTGCCACTGTGCCATCCTGCTATGAGCTCTGGGGGTATTGCCACAGAGTTCACCCTGCTATAAGTTCTAGGGGTATTATACAAGGAATTCCCACTGTGTCATCCTGCTATGGGTTCTGGTGTTATTATACATGAAATTACTACTGGATTCATCCTATAATGAGTTCTGGTTTTATTATACATGAAATTACTACTGGATTCATCCTATAATGAGTTCTGGTTTATTATACATGCAATTGCTACTGGGTTCATACAGCTATGAGTTCTGGGAGGTGTATACATAATATTGCTACTTGGTTCATCCTGCTATGAGTTTTGGGAGTATTACACACAAAATTGCCATTGCATTTATTCTAACAAGTGTTTTGGGACCATTATAACTGAAATTGATAACGCTGCATGCACCAGGAGCTGCTGTATGAGAATGATAAGCTATCTTTATAGTCAATAGGGAGTAGTGTATTGTGGAATTTTTACGGTCTGATCTGTAGTCTTTTATTAAAACTAGAAATAAACCCTAACAATAAATATGGTTAAAAATGCCATATTTTACAAAATTGTCTCAGAATATCACTCTCTACATCATACTATGGGGCACATTTACTATTGGTCGAATATTCGAGGGTTAATTAACCCTCGATATTCGACTATCGAAGTTAAATCCTTCGACTTCGAATATCGAACTCAAAGGATTTACCACAATTCGATCTAAGGAATAGTCGTTCGATCGAACAATTAAATACATCGATCGAACGAAATTCCTTCGATCAGAAATTGGCTACAAAGCCTATGGGGACCTTCCCCATAGGCTAACATTGATGCTCGGTAGGTTTTAGGTGGCGAAGTAGGAGGTCGAAGTTTTTTTTAAAGAGACGAATCGTTCGTTTCGAAGTCGAAGTAGCCAATTCGATGGTTGAAGTAGCCAAAAAAAACATCGAAATTCAAAAGTTTTTTTTATTCTAATCCTTCACTCGAACTTAGTAAATGTGCCCCTAAAAGTTAATTTAAAGGTGAACAACCCCTTTAATACGTTTTTTTTTATTTCCTTACAACTTGTACTATATGTACTAATACATTTTGAAACGTCCTGAGTACACAATATTTTTCTTTGGAACCAAAAGAGAATCACGATTTGTGAGCGAGGCCCTATGATAGGCCAATTGAATTTATTCACTAGCTTCTTTGTGTTTCCTTTCCCTAACATCTTTAGTTTGCAACTCATCATCTTTCACTGCACGTGCTCTGTGCTGCTGTCACTTACTGAGCTTAGGTACAATATACTGAATATATTTAATTTAAATGTCCCAATATAAGGATGATTAGTGAATAGAATCCAAAATGGGAATCTTCTGTGACAACTTTGAAGGCCTGAATCATTACTACTATATAGATGCTGAACCCCTTCCTCTGAATTCGCTGCACCCACACGTGATATCACATAGGGGAAGGGGAGGCCAAATAAAAAGCACAGACACTGTCAGTGAACATGCGCAAACCAAGCAGGAATATTGGTTCTTTTATTCAGCAGTAGCTCCTATTGCACAGCCTGTACCTGCCACTGCCAGTATTACCACTAATACCCCCCAAAGAGAAGCTAGTACACAACTCATACATTTCTCCTCTCTAGTCATCTCATCAGGGCTTTCCCCCAAATACTTATTTTCTTCAGAAGGTATTATTTATGAATCTGTCACTGTGCCAGCCTGCTTTCAGTTAGTATTATACATGTCATTGCCCCTGCTTTACCTGCTATAAGTTCTGGGGGTATTATATATGAAATTGCCACTGTGCCATCCTGCTATGAGCTCTGGGGGTATTGCCACAGAGTTCACCCTGCTATAAGTTCTAGGGGTATTATACAAGGAATTCCCACTGTGTCATCCTGCTATGGGTTCTGGTGTTATTATACATGAAATTACTACTGGATTCATCCTATAATGAGTTCTGGTTTTATTATACATGAAATTACTACTGGATTCATCCTATAATGAGTTCTGGTTTTATTATACATGCAATTGCTACTGGGTTCATACAGCTATGAGTTCTGGGAGGTTTATACATAATATTGCTACTTGGTTCATCCTGCTATGAGTTTTGGGGGTATTACACACAAAATTGCCATTGCATTTATTCTAACAAGTGTTTTGGGACCATTATAACTGAAATTGATAACGCTGCATGCACCAGGAGCTGCTGTATGAGAATGATAAGCTATCCTTATAGTCAATAGGGAGTAGTGTATTGTGGTGTGTCTCCCAAAGTGGATGTAGCGTGTAGTACAATTCTTAAACCTATCCCAGGTTTTATTCTAAAAGTCATGCTGTGTGTGCCCCCATTTCCTCTCTCTCTTGCCCTGTGTGCCCCTCCTTTCTATATATAATATGCTTGATGTGTACATTTTCCAGTGTTTGGGGCCACATTGTTGAAGGCCAATTGGACAAAAGAGAGAATTGAAAAGTCAGGGAAAATATGGCCACCAAGCCCTGAAACCCCATGCCAGCCAGCAACACTTCATCTAGGGCACCCCCCAAAATGGTTTTGATTGGGCCTTGCACATAAAAGATTGTGTCTATTAATTGCAATAAATTCAATTAATTACTAAGATTAATCATGGTAGAGATTATTAAACTAAGTGATTGGGCTGAACACAGAAGAGTAAGAAAACACCCACCCATATAATATACAGTTTTAGTGGAGTCAAGGAAATAGGGAACCTGCAAAGACCTGATCATAACTGGTATGTACATTCAAATATAGCTGGAGAAATAGGAGTCTTGGGTTATCTTCTCTAAAGCAGATAAGGGAGATTTCAAACCAGCACTGCAATGTGTTATGGCAATATGGAAATAAATTACTTCTAGCTAAACAAATACACGCTAAAGAGGACTTGTAGTCTGCAAAAAAATTGCTCATTGGAAAAAACAAAAATAAAAACTCATACAATCTAGAGGTCACAATTTGATTAAGAGGAGCTATATTCTACAGAAGATTACAATCAATTTAGCGCATGAACCACATTCAATTGTGAATTATTTTTGTATTCAACTGGTTTCACATTTACCAGTTCCCACAATGATGAATTAAAGGCTTGGATATTTATGAACCTGATCAATTCTCTTTTAATTAGTATTACTAGTTATTACAAGAATCATATACCAATAAAGGGTTTTTTCTTCTTTTCCAAAATAATTTGGAACACCCTGTGATTCCTATATTTTTTGTATGTATATTCCCTATTTCATTGACCCCAATAAAAGTGAATAAAACATATGTATGACTTTAGCTATAACACCTATAATCTGGGGTTTTCTGGATAACAGATCTTTCTGTTATTTGGATTTTCACACCTTAAGTCTACTAGAAAATCATGTAAATATTAAATAAACTCAATAGGCTGGTTTTGCTTCCAATAAAGATTAATTACATCTTAGTTGGGATCAAGTACAAGCTACTGTTTTATTATTACAGAGAAAAAGGAAACATTTTTTTAAAATTCAGATTATTTGATTATAATTGTGACTATGGCAGGTGGCCTTAGCATAATTCAGAGCTTTTTGGATAACAGGTTTCCAGATAACAATTATTATTTTTATTATTATAGAAAAAGGAAATCTTTACAATTTTAAAAATTAGGATGATTTGATTATAATGGAGTCTATGGCAGATGACTTTTACATAATTTGAAGCTTTTGGATAACAGATCCCATACCTGTATATAGTTTATAATATATTATATTTTAGTGAGTGTTGACTATAAAAAACACATGTGAAGCCTAGACCCACTGATATACCTAGTCCTACATTTATATGTAAAAATGTAAGTGATGCTCCATGAAATCAGATACTGGGAGCTACATAAGCACCCAAATGATAAAGAAGACTAATGGACAAAACATTTAATAAAAATATACATTTATTATAACATTTCTGTGCTGTTATTGTTCATTGTTAGGTTCTTTGTGGCATTTATAACTGGAAACCTTGGTCTTTCACTATTCCCTTGAGTATTTTCCAAGTAATCCGTTCTGTCTACCCAGGTTTCTGATTTTTGTTTCCATGTCCTCTTAATTTCAGCATACGGAAAGGCACTGTTATTAAAGGAGAAGGAAAGCTACAGAAGCAGTTTATTTCAATAGATTAGCCACAATAGTACAAGCTATAAGACTATATTTATTCTGCAGAATGCTTTACCATACTTGAGTAAACAGCTCTTGAAGTATTCTCTGTTTGTTTAGGATAGCAGCTGCCATATTGGCTTGGTGTGACATCACTTCCTGCCTGAGTCTCTCCCTGCTCGCTCATAGCTCTGGGCTCAGATTACAGCTGGGAGGGGAGGAGGCAGGGGGAGAGGAGCAAACTGAGCATGCTCAAGGCCGTGCCCTGGAGGTTTATGCTGAAAACAGGAAGTCTGATACAGAAGCCCATGAATACACAATAAAAGGAAAGAAATGTGGTGTTTCTTTTGACAGAGGACTCAGAGCAGCATTATTTTGAGGGTTTCCTGGTGTATTTATATAGACCTTCAAATAAAGCTTACTTAATTTTAACCTTTCCTTCTCCTTTAAGAAGTAGCGTTTTCTTCGCTGAACGAGTTGAAATGTGGCTTAAATAGTTTTTTGGAGTAAGGTGTATTATTAAATCTCAGATAAGCAGAGCTAAGTGTTTCCTTAAAGTTCTTCTCCAAAAGTCCTCTCGAAATTGCTCTGACCGGCATTTCTCCTTGAAAAGGCAAAAACATAATTTTTGCATCTGAAGAAATATCTGCTATTTCCTCAATTCCATGGCATGCCTCGAAAGTAAAGCTGGTTCATCCAAAATAGTGAACCGTACAACTTTTATATTCTTCTTCTTGAATCCTATCTGTTCTTCTTCATAAATAATGTCTCTGGGTTTATCTGACATTTCAGAATTATTAATCACCTTTGAGTCACATTTTCTCATGAAGTCATCTGTCAGGATCAGCCCGGGACTTGAACTCTGGTAGGGCTGTTCTGATTATTTGCAGCACTTACCTGATGAGCCACTGGGGGCTCTCACGGCTGATCCTGAACTCTGGTGTGTAGTGTTTTCTGTTATCTGCCATTCACAGTCTGTTTTCCACCCACCTCGTTTACCCTCATGTGTTTCCCATTTCCTAATCACCTTCCCTTTATAATCCCCGCCATGAGCTTTGCTCAGGGCTGAGTCATTGATTGTATTCTGTTTGTTCCTGACCTGCAAATCTGTATCTGAATCTGAACCTGAATCTGAACCTGAATCTGAACCTGAATCTGAACCTGAATCTGAACCTGAACCTTGAAACCTTGTATGTCTTGTTCCTGAAAACCTTGTTTCCTGAGTGAGTACCTTGTTCCTGTGTTCCCCATTTTTCCCTCACCATCTGGATACCTCGATCAGCCATTTTGCTTGTTCCTGCCTTTTGTGTTTCTGTGTTCCGACTGCAATAAATCTACTATAACTTCATCACCATCATGTCTTTGCCTACAATTACCTATGGCTACACCCCTGGGCGTCCACCATATCCACTCCCCTTGGAGTGGCTATCCTCAGTTACAGCGGTTCCCCGTTGTGAACGTTACAGAATGACTCAGCCAAACTACAGGAAGCCTTTGGGAAAGCCCTCCATGCCTTCTGACTCTGTTGTTAAACTGCAACTCCCTTGGGATGGAGAGGATAAGGCAGAAGACGCCATCCATTTCACTGATGATGTCTGGCAGGATTTTGTCTCTGATGATGACTGGGAGGATTCAGTCTTCGATGAGGACTGGGAGGATCTAGACTTGGATGAGGATGAATTACAAACTGCTATCTGGCCTGTGTCAGATCGGCCACTTCCAGTTTTTGGGCCCTTGTCTCCTCCACAACCTTCTGCTCCTGTGGCAGCTGCCAAACCCAGGTCACCCTCTCTTTCTCTCAGACCTGAACCCCAGTTTATTAGTTTTTCTACGGTTTCCCAGCATCCTCTCCAGTCACCTGCTCCCTTGCAGGCTCTCCAGTCACCTGCTCCCGTGCCGGCTCTCCAGTCACCTGCTCCCGTGCCGGCTCTCCAGTCACCTGCTCCCGTGCCGGCTCTCCAGTCACCTGCTCCGGTGCCGGCTCTCCAGTCACCTGCTCCGGTGCCGGCTCTCCAGTCACCTGCTCCGGTGCCGGCTCTCCAGTCACCTGCTCCGGTGCCGGCTCTCCAGTCACCTGCTCCGGTGCCGGCTCTCCAGTCACCTGCTCCGGTGCCGGCTCTCCAGTCTCCAGCTTTGGTGCCGGCTCTCCAGTCTCCAGCTTTGGTGCCGGCTCTCCAGTCTCCAGCTTTGGTGCCGGCTCTCCAGTCTCCAGCTTTGGTGCCGGCTCTCCAGTCTCCAGCTTTGGTGCCGGCTCTCCAGTCTCCAGCTTTGGTGCCGGCTTCCCAGCCAATCCTTGCTCCTGTGCCGGCTTCCCAGCCAGTCCTTGCTCCTGTGCCGGCTTCCCAGCCAGTCCTTGCTCCTGCGCCGGCTCCCCGAAAGCTGCCTGTGCCGGCTCCCTGAAATCTGCCTGTGCCGGCTCCCCGAAAGCTGCCTGTGCCGGCTCCGGCTCCCCGAAAGCTGCCTGTGCCGGCTCCCCGAAAACTGCCTGTGCCGGCTGCCTGTGCCGGCTCCCCGAAAGCTGCCGGCACGGAGACTGGGACCGTCTGGGCCACAGGCACGGAGACTGGGATTGTCTGGGCCGCAGGCACGGAGACTGCAGGCACGGAGACTGGGACCGTCTGGGCCGCAGGCACGGAGACTGCAGGCACGGAGACTGGGACCGTCTGGGCCGCAGGCACGGAGACTGCAGGCACGGAGACTGGGACCGTCTGGGCCAGACTGGGACCGTCTGGGCCGCAGGCACGGAGACTGGGACCGTCTGGGCCGCAGGCACGGAGACTGGGACCGTCAGAGCCGCAGGCACGGAGACTGGGACCATCTGGGCCGCAGGCACGGAGACTGGGACCGTCTGGGCCACAGGCACGGAGACTGGGACCGTCTGGGCCGCAGGCACGGAGACTGGGACCGTCTGGGCCGCAGGCACGGAGACTGCAGGCACGGAGACTGGGACCGTCTGGGCCGCAGTCTCCGTGCCTGCGGCCCAGACGGTCCCAGTCTCCGTGCCTGCAGTCTCCGTGTCTGCGGCCCAGACGGTCCCAGTCTCCGTGCCTGCGGCCCAGACGGTCCCAGTCTCCGTGCCTGCAGTCTCCGTGCCTGCGGCCCAGACGGTCCCAGTCTCCGTGCCTGTAGTCTCCGTGCCTGCGGCCCAGACGGTCCCAGTCTCCGTGCCTGCGGCCCAGACGGTCCCAGTCTCCATGCCTGCGGCCCAGACGGTCCCAGTCTCCGTGCCTGCGGCCCAGACGGTCCCAGTCTCCGTGCCTGCGGCCCAGACGGTCCCAGTCTCCGTGCCTGCGGCCCAGCCCAGTCTCCGTGCCTGCAGTCTCCGTGCCTGCGGCCCAGACGGTCCCAGTCTCCGTGCCTGCGGCCCAGACGGTCCCAGTCTCCATGCCTGCGGCCCAGACGGTCCCAGTCTCCGTGCCTGCGGCCCAGACGGTCCCAGTCTCCGTGCCTGCGGCCCAGACGGTCCCAGTCTCCGTGCCTGCGGCCCAGACGGTCCCAGTCTCCGTGCCTGCGGCCCAGACGGTCCCAGTCTCCGTGCCTGCGGCCCAGACGGTCCCAGTCTCCGTGCCTGCGGCCCAGACGGTCCCAGTCTCCGTGCCTGCGGCCCAGACGGTCCCAGTCTCCGTGCCTGCGGCCCAGACGGTCCCAGTCTCCGTGCCTGCAGTCTCCGTGCCTGCGGCCCAGACGGTCCCAGTCTCCGTGCCTGCGGCCCAGACGGTCCCAGTCTCCGTGCCTGCGGCACAGACGGTCCCAGTCTCCGTGCCTGCGGCCCAGACGGTCCCAGTCTCCGTGCCTGCGGCCCAGACGGTCCCAGTCTCCGTGCCTGCGGCCCAGACGGTCCCAGTCTCCGTGCCTGCAGTCTCCGTGCCTGCGGCCCAGACGGTCCCAGTCTCCGTGCCTGCGGCCCAGACGGTCCCAGTCTCCGTGCCTGCGGCCCAGACGGTCCCAGTCTCCGTGCCTGCGGCCCAGACGGTCCCAGTCTCCGTGCCTGCGGCCCAGACGGTCCCAGTCTCCGTGCCTGCGGCCCAGACGGTCCCAGTCTCCGTGCCTGCGGCCCAGACGGTCCCAGTCTGGGCCGCAGGCATGGAGACTGCAGGCACGGAGACTGGGACCGTCTGGGCCGCAGTCTCCGTGCCTGCGACCCAGACGGTCCCAGTCTCCGTGCCTGCAGTCTCCGTGTCTGCGGCCCAGACGGTCCCAGTCTCCGTGCCTGCAGTCTCCGTGCCTGCGGCCCAGACGGTCCCAGTCTCCGTGCCTGCGGCCCAGACGGTCCCAGTCTCCGTGCCTGCGGCCCAGACGGTCCCAGTCTCCGTGCCTGCGGCCCAGACGGTCCCAGTCTCCGTGCCTGCAGTCTCCGTGCCTGCGGCCCAGACGGTCCCAGTCTCCGTGCCTGCGGCCCAGACGGTCCCAGTCTCCGTGCCTGCGGCCCAGACGGTCCCAGTCTCCGTGCCTGCGGCCCAGACGGTCCCAGTCTCCGTGCCTGCGGCCCAGATGGTCCCAGTCTCCGTGCCTGCAGTCTCCGTGCCTGCGGCCCAGACGGTCCCAGTCTCCGTGCCTGCGGCCCAGACGGTCCCAGTCTCCGTGCCTGCGGCCCAGACGGTCCCAGTCTCCGTGCCTGCGGCCCAGACGGTCCCAGTCTCCGTGCCTGCGGCCCAGACGGTCCCAGTCTCCGTGCCTGCGGCCCAGACGGTCCCAGTCTGGGCCGCAGGCATGGAGACTGCAGGCACGGAGACTGGGACCGTCTGGGCCGCAGTCTCCGTGCCTGCGACCCAGACGGTCCCAGTCTCCGTGCCTGCAGTCTCCGTGTCTGCGGCCCAGACGGTCCCAGTCTCCGTGCCTGCAGTCTCCGTGCCTGCGGCCCAGACGGTCCCAGTCTCCGTGCCTGCGGCCCAGACGGTCCCAGTCTCCGTGCCTGCGGCCCAGACGGTCCCAGTCTCCGTGCCTGCGGCCCAGACGGTCCCAGTCTCCGTGCCTGCGGCCCAGACGGTCCCAGTCTCCGTGCCTGCGGCCCAGACGGTCCCAGTCTCCGTGCCTGCGGCCCAGACGGTCCCAGTCTCCGTGCCTGCGGCCCAGACGGTCCCAGTCTCCGTGCCTGCGGCCCAGACGGTCCCAGTCTGGGCCGCAGGCATGGAGACTGCAGGCACGGAGACTGGGACCGTCTGGGCCGCAGTCTCCGTGCCTGCGACCCAGACGGTCCCAGTCTCCGTGCCTGCAGTCTCCATGTCTGCGGCCCAGACGGTCCCAGTCTCCGTGCCTGCAGTCTCCGTGCCTGCGGCCCAGACGGTCCCAGTCTCCGTGCCTGCGGCCCAGACGGTCCCAGTCTCCGTGCCTGCGGCCCAGACGGTCCCAGTCTCCGTGCCTGCAGTCTCCGTGCCTGCGGCCCAGACGGTCCCAGTCTCCGTGCCTGCGGCCCAGACGGTCCCAGTCTCCGTGCCTGCGGCCCAGACGGTCCCAGTCACCGTGCCTGCGGCCCAGACGGTCCCAGTCTCCGTGCCTGCGGCCCAGATGGTCCCAGTCTCCGTGCCTGCAGTCTCCGTGCCTGCGGCCCAGACGGTCCCAGTCTCCGTGCCTGCGGCCCAGACGGTCCCAGTCTCCGTGCCTGCGGCCCAGACGGTCCCAGTCTCCGTGCCTGCGGCCCAGACGGTCCCAGTCTCCGTGCCTGCGGCCCAGACGGTCCCAGTCTCCGTGCCTGCGGCCCAGACGGTCCCAGTCTGGGCCGCAGGCATGGAGACTGCAGGCACGGAGACTGGGACCGTCTGGGCCGCAGTCTCCGTGCCTGCGACCCAGACGGTCCCAGTCTCCGTGCCTGCAGTCTCCGTGTCTGCGGCCCAGACGGTCCCAGTCTCCGTGCCTGCAGTCTCCGTGCCTGCGGCCCAGACGGTCCCAGTCTCCGTGCCTGCGGCCCAGACGGTCCCAGTCTCCGTGCCTGCGGCCCAGACGGTCCCAGTCTCCGTGCCTGCGGCCCAGACGGTCCCAGTCTCCGTGCCTGCGGCCCAGACGGTCCCAGTCTCCGTGCCTGCGGCCCAGACGGTCCCAGTCTCCGTGCCTGCGGCCCAGACGGTCCCAGTCTCCGTGCCTGCGGCCCAGACGGTCCCAGTCTCCGTGCCTGCGGCCCAGACGGTCCCAGTCTCCGTGCCTGCGGCCCAGACGGTCCCAGTCTGGGCCGCAGGCATGGAGACTGCAGGCACGGAGACTGGGACCGTCTGGGCCGCAGTCTCCGTGCCTGCGACCCAGACGGTCCCAGTCTCCGTGCCTGCAGTCTCCGTGTCTGCGGCCCAGACGGTCCCAGTCTCCGTGCCTGCAGTCTCCGTGCCTGCGGCCCAGACGGTCCCAGTCTCCGTGCCTGCGGCCCAGACGGTCCCAGTCTCCGTGCCTGCGGCCCAGACGGTCCCAGTCTCCGTGCCTGCGGCCCAGACGGTCCCAGTCTCCGTGCCTGCGGCCCAGACGGTCCCAGTCTCCGTGCCTGCGGCCCAGACGGTCCCAGTCTCCGTGCCTGCGGCCCAGACGGTCCCAGTCTCCGTGCCTGCGGCCCAGACGGTCCCAGTCTCCGTGCCTGCGGCCCAGACGGTCCCAGTCTCCGTGCCTGCGGCCCAGACGGTCCCAGTCTCTGTGCCTGCGGCCCAGACGGTCCCAGTCTGTGCCGCAGGCACAGAGACTGCAGGCACGGAGACTGGGACCGTCTGGGTCCCAGTCTCCGTGCCTGCAGTCTCCGTGCCTGCGGCCCAGACGGTCCCAGTCTCCGTGCCTGCGGCCCAGACGGTCCCAGTCTCCGTGCCTGCGGCCCAGACGGTCCCAGTCTCCGTGCCTGCGGCCCAGACGGTCCCAGTCTCCGTGCCTGCGGCCCAGACGGTCCCAGTCTCCGTGCCTGCGGCCCAGACGGTCCCAGTCTCCGTGCCTGCGGCCCAGACGGTCCCAGTCTGGGCCGCAGGCATGGAGACTGCAGGCACGGAGACTGGGACCGTCTGGGCCGCAGTCTCCGTGCCTGCGGCCCAGACGGTCCCAGTCTCCGTGCCTGCAGTCTCCGTGTCTGCGGCCCAGACGGTCCCAGTCTCCGTGCCTGCAGTCTCCGTGCCTGCGGCCCAGACGGTCCCAGTCTCCGTGCCTGCGGCCCAGACGGTCCCAGTCTCTGTGCCTGCGGCCCAGACGGTCCCAGTCTCCGTGCCTGCGGCCCAGACGGTCCCAGTCTCCGTGCCTGCGGCCCAGACGGTCCCAGTCTCCGTGCCTGCGGCCCAGACGGTCCCAGTCTCCGTGCCTGCGGCCCAGACGGTCCCAGTCTCCGTGCCTGCAGTGTCCGTGCCTGCGGCCCAGATGGTCCCAGTGTCCGTGCCTGCGGCCCAGACGGTCCCAGTCTCCGTGCCTGCCGTCTCCGTGCCTGCGGCCCAGACGGTCCCAGTCTGGGCCGCAGGCACGGAGACTGCAGGCACGGAGACTGGGACCGTCTGGGCCGCAGTCTCCGTGCCTGCGGCCCAGACGGTCCCAGTCTCCGTGCCTGCGGCCCAGACGGTCCCAGTCTCTGGGACCGTCTGGGCCGCAGTGTCCGTGCCTGCGGCCCAGACGGTCCCAGTCTCCGTGCCTGCTGCCCAGACGGTCCCAGTCTCCGTGCCTGCGGCCCAGACGGTCCCAGTCTCCGTGCCTGCGGCCCAGACGGTCCCAGTCTGGGCCGCAGGCACGGAGACTGGGACCGTCTGGGCCGCAGTCTCCGTGCCTGCGGCCCAGACGGTCCCAGTCTCCGTGCCTGCAGTCTCCGTGTCTGCGGCCCAGACGGTCCCAGTCTCCGTGCCTGCGGCCCAGACGGTCCCAGTCTCCGTGCCTGCAGTCTCCGTGCCTGCGGCCCAGACGGTCCCAGTCTCCGTGCCTGCGGCCCAGACGGTCCCAGTCTCCGTGCCTGCGGCCCAGACGGTCCCAGTCTGGGCCGCAGGCACGGAGACTGCAGGCACGGAGACTGGGACCGTCTGGGCTGCAGTCTCCGTCTGGGCGGTCCCCAGTCTGGGCCGCAGGCACGGAGACTGCAGGCACGGAGACTGGGACCGTCTGGGCCGCAGTCTCCGTGCCTGCGGCCCAGACGGTCCCAGTCTCCGTGCCTGCAGTCTCCGTGTCTGCGGCCCAGACGGTCCCAGTCTCCGTGCCTGCGGCCCAGACGGTCCCAGTCTCCGTGCCTGCAGTCTCCGTGTCTGCGGCCCAGACGGTCCCAGTCTCCGTGCCTGCGGCCCAGACGGTCCCAGTCTCCGTGCCTGCAGTCTCCGTGCCTGCGGCCCAGACGGTCCCAGTCTCCGTGCCTGCAGTCTCCGTGCCTGCGGCCCAGACGGTCCCAGTCTCCGTGCCTGCGGCCCAGACGGTCCCAGTCTCCGTGCCTGCGGCCCAGACGGTCCCAGTCTCCGTGCCTGCGGCCCAGACGGTCCCAGTCTCCGTGCCTGTGGCCCAGACGGTCCCAGTCTGTGCCGCAGGCACAGAGACTGCATGCACGGAGACTGGGACCGTCTGGGTCCCAGTCTCCGTGCCTGCAGTCTCCGTGCCTGCGGCCCAGACGGTCCCAGTCTCCGTGCCTGCGGCCCAGACGGTCCCAGTCTCCGTGCCTGCGGCCCAGACGGTCCCAGTCTCCGTGCCTGCGGCCCAGACGGTCCCAGTCTCCGTGCCTGCGGCCCAGACGGTCCCAGTCTCCGTGCCTGCGGCCCAGACGGTCCCAGTCTCCGTGCCTGCGGCCCAGACGGTCCCAGTCTCCGTGCCTGCAGTCTCCGTGCCTGCGGCCCAGACGGTCCCAGTCTCCGTGCCTGCAGTCTCCGTGCCTGCGGCCCAGACGGTCCCAGTCTCCGTGCCTGCGGCCCAGACGGTCCCAGTCTCCGTGCCTGCGGGCCAGACGGTCCCAGTCTCCGTGCCTGCGGGCCAGACGGTCCCAGTCTCCGTGCTTGCGGCCCAAACGGTCCCAGTCTCCGTGCCTGCGGCCCAGACGGTCCCAGTCTCCGTGCCTGCGGCCCAGACGGTCCCAGTCTCCGTGCCTGCGGCCCAGACGGTCCCAGTCTCCGTGCCTGCGGCCCAGACGGTCCCAGTCTCCGTGCCTGCGGCCCAGACGGTCCCAGTCTCCGTGCCTGCGGCCCAGACGGTCCCAGTCTCCGTGCCTGCCGTCTCCGTGCCTGCGGCCCAGGCGGTCCCAGTCTCCGTGCCTGCGGCCCAGACGGTCCCAGTCTCCGTGCCTGCGGCCCAGACGGTCCCAGTCTCCGTGCCTGCGGCCCAGACGGTCCCAGTCTCCGTGCCTGCGCCCAGATGGTCCCAGTGTCCGTGCCTGCGGCCCAGACGGTCCCAGTCTCCGTGCCTGCAGTCTCCGTGCCTGCGGCCCAGACGGTCCCAGTCTGGGCCGCAGGCACGGAGACTGCAGGCACGGAGACTGGGACCGTCTGGGCCGCAGTCTCCGTGCCTGCGGCCCAGACGGTCCCAGTCTCCGTGCCTGCGGCCCAGACGGTCCCAGTCTCTGGGACCGTCTGGGCCGCAGTGTCCGTGCCTGCGGCCCAGACGGTCCCAGTCTCCGTGCCTGCGGCCCAGACGGTCCCAGTCTCTGGGACCGTCTGGGCCGCAGTGTCCGTGCCTGCGGCCCAGACGGTCCCAGTCTCCGTGCCTGCGGCCCAGACGGTCCCAGTCTCCGTGCCTGCGGCCCAGACGGTCCCAGTCTCCGTGCCTGCGGCCCAGACGGTCCCAGTCTCCGTGCCTGCGGCCCAGATGGTCCCAGTCTCCGTGCCTGCGGCCCAGACGGTCCCAGTCTGGGCCGCAGGCACGGAGACTGCAGGCACGGAGACTGGGACCGTCTGGGCCGCAGTCTCCGTGCCTGCGGCCCAGACGGTCCCAGTCTCCGTGCCTGCAGTCTCCGTGTCTGCGGCCCAGACGGTCCCAGTCTCCGTGCCTGCAGCCCAGATGGTCCCAGTCTCCGTGCCTGCAGTCTCCGTGCCTGCGGCCCAGACGGTCCCAGTCTCCGTGCCTGCAGTCTCCGTGCCTGCGGCCCAGACAGTCCCAGTCTCCGTGCCTGCGGCCCAGACGGTCCCAGTCTCCGTGCCTGCGGCCCAGACGGTCCCAGTCTCCGTGCCTGCGGCCCAGACGGTCCCAGTCTCCGTGCCTGCGGCCCAGACGGTCCCAGTCTCCGTGCCTGCGGCCCAGACGGTCCCAGTCTCCGTGCCTGCGGCCCAGACGGTCCCAGTCTCCGTGCCTGCAGTCTCCGTGCCTGCGGCCCAGACGGTCCCAGTCTGGGCCGCAGGCACGGAGACTGCAGGCACGGAGACTGGGACCGTCTGGGCCGCAGTCTCCGTGCCTGCGGCCCAGACGGTCCCAGTCTCCGTGCCTGCGGCCCAGACGGTCCCAGTCTCTGGGACCGTCTGGGCCGCAGTGTCCGTGCCTGCGGCCCAGACGGTCCCAGTCTCCGTGCCTGCGGCCCAGACGGTCCCAGTCTCCGTGCCTGCGGCCCAGACGGTCCCAGTCTCCGTGCCTGCGGCCCAGACGGTCCCAGTCTCCGTGCCTGCGGCCCAGACGGTCCCAGTCTCCGTGCCTGCGGCCCAGACGGTCCCAGTCTGGGCCGCAGGCACGGAGACTGCAGGCACGGAGACTGGGACCGTCTGGGCCGCAGTCTCCGTGCCTGCGGCCCAGACGGTCCCAGTCTCCGTGCCTGCAGTCTCCGTGTCTGCGGCCCAGACGGTCCCAGTCTCCGTGCCTGCGGCCCAGACGGTCCCAGTCTCTGTGCCTGCGGCCCAGACGGTCCCAGTCTCCGTGCCTGCGGCCCAGACGGTCCCAGTCTCCGTGCCTGCAGTCTCCGTGCCTGCGGCCCAGACGGTCCCAGTCTCCGTGCCTGCGGCCCAGACGGTCCCAGTCTCCGTGCCTGCGGCTCAGACGGTCCCAGTCTCCGTGCCTGCGGCCCAGACGGTCCCAGTCTCCGTGCCTGCGGCCCAGACGGTCCCAGTCTCCGTGCCTGCGGCCCAGACGGTCCCAGTCTCCGTGCCTGCGGCCCAGACGGTCCCAGTCTGGGCCGCAGGCACGGAGACTGCAGGCACGGAGACTGGGACCGTCTGGGCCGCAGTCTCCGTGCCTGCGGCCCAGACGGTCCCAGTCTCCGTGCCTGCGGCCCAGACGGTCCCAGTCTCCGTGCCTGCGGCCCAGACGGTCCCAGTCTGGGCCGCAGGCACGGAGACTGCAGGCACGGAGACTAGGACCGTCTGGGCCGCAGTCTCCGTGCCTGCGGCCCAGACGGTCCCAGTCTCCGTGCCTGCAGTCTCCGTGTCTGCGGCCCAGACGGTCCCAGTCTCCGTGCCTGCGGCCCAGACGGTCCCAGTCTCCGTGCCTGCGGCCCAGACGGTCCCAGTCTCCGTGCCTGCGGCCCAGACGGTCCCAGTCTCCGTGCCTGCAGTCTCCGTGCCTGCGGCCCAGACGGTCCCAGTCTCCGTGCCTGCGGCCCAGACGGTCCCAGTATCCGTGCCTGCGGCCCAGACGGTCCCAGTCT
Organism: Xenopus petersii; assembly: GCA_038501925.1. Taxonomy (NCBI): domain Eukaryota; kingdom Metazoa; phylum Chordata; class Amphibia; order Anura; family Pipidae; genus Xenopus; species Xenopus petersii. The sequence continues at coordinate 19,173,360 of CM076683.1, forward strand.
GGGCCGCAGGCACGGAGACTGCAGGCACGGAGACTGGGACCGTCTGGGCCGCAGTCTCCGTGCCTGCGGCCCAGACGGTCCCAGTCTCCGTGCCTGCAGTCTCCGTGTCTGCGGCCCAGACGGTCCCAGTCTCCGTGTCTGCGGCCCAGACGGTCCCAGTCTCCGTGCCTGCGGCCCAGACGGTCCCAGTCTCCGTGCCTGCGGCCCAGACGGTCCCAGTCTCCGTGCCTGCGGCCCAGACGGTCCCAGTCTCCATGCCTGCAGTCTCCGTGCCTGCGGCCCAGACGGTCCCAGTCTCCGTGCCTGCGGCCCAGACGGTCCCAGTCTCCGTGCCTGCGGCCCAGACGGTCCCAGTCTCCGTGCCTGCGGCTCAGACGGTCCCAGTCTCCGTGCCTGCGGCGCAGACGGTCCCAGTCTCCGTGCCTGCGGCCCAGACGGTCCCAGTCTAAATGCCTGCGGCCCAGACGGTCCCAGTCTCCGTGCCTGCGGCCCAGACGGTCCCAGTCTCCGTGCCTGCGGCTCAGACGGTCCCAGTCTCCGTGCCTGCGGCCCAGACGGTCCCAGTCTAAGTGCCTGCGGCCCAGACGGTCCCAGTCTCCGTGCCTGCGGCCCAGACGGTCCCAGTCTCCGTGCCTGCAGCCCAGACGGTCCCAGTCTCCGTGCCTGCGGCCCAGACGGTCCCAGTCTCCGTGCCTGCGGCCCAGACGGTCCCAGTCTCCGTGCCTGCGGCCCAGACGGTCCCAGTCTCCGTTCCTGCGGCCCAGACGGTCCCAGTCTCCGTGCCTGTGGCCCAGACGGTCCCAGTCTCCGTGCCTGCAGTCTCCGTGCCAGACGGTCCCAGTCTCCGTGCCTGCGGCCCAGACGGTCCCAGTCTCCGTGCCTGCGGCCCAGACGGTCCCAGTCTCCGTGCCTGCGGCCCAGACGGTCCCAGTCTGGGCCGCAGGCACGGAGACTGCAGGCACGGAGACTAGGACCGTCTGGGCCGCAGTCTCCGTGCCTGCGGCCCAGACGGTCCCAGTCTCCGTGCCTGCAGTCTCCGTGTCTGCGGCCCAGACGGTCCCAGTCTCCGTGCCTGCGGCCCAGACGGTCCCAGTCTCCGTGCCTGCGGCCCAGACGGTCCCAGTCTCCGTGCCTGCGGCCCAGACGGTCCCAGTCTCCGTGCCTGCAGTCTCCGTGCCTGCGGCCCAGACGGTCCCAGTCTCCGTGCCTGCGGCCCAGACGGTCCCAGTATCCGTGCCTGCGGCCCAGACGGTCCCAGTCTGGGCCGCAGGCACGGAGACTGCAGGCACGGAGACTGGGACCGTCTGGGCCGCAGTCTCCGTGCCTGCGGCCCAGACGGTCCCAGTCTCCGTGCCTGCAGTCTCCGTGTCTGCGGCCCAGACGGTCCCAGTCTCCGTGTCTGCGGCCCAGACGGTCCCAGTCTCCGTGCCTGCGGCCCAGACGGTCCCAGTCTCCGTGCCTGCGGCCCAGACGGTCCCAGTCTCCGTGCCTGCAGTCTCCGTGCCTGCGGCCCAGACGGTCCCAGTCTCCGTGTCTGCGGCCCAGACGGTCCCAGTCTCCGTGTCTGCGGCCCAGACGGTCCCAGTCTCCGTGCCTGCGGCCCAGACGGTCCCAGTCTCCGTGCCTGCGGCCCAGACGGTCCCAGTCTCCGTGCCTGCGGCCCAGACGGTCCCAGTCTCCGTGCCTGCAGTCTCCGTGTCTGCGGCCCAGACGGTCCCAGTCTCCGTGCCTGCGGCCCAGACGGTCCCAGTCTCCGTGCCTGCGGCCCAGACGGTCCCAGTCTCCGTGCCTGCGGCCCAGACGGTCCCAGTCTCCGTGCCTGCAGTCTCCGTGCCTGCGGCCCAGACGGTCCCAGTCTCCGTGTCTGCGGCCCAGACGGTCCCAGTCTCCGTGTCTGCGGCCCAGACGGTCCCAGTCTCCGTGCCTGCGGCCCAGACGGTCCCAGTCTCCGTGCCTGCGGCCCAGACGGTCCCAGTCTCCGTGCCTGCGGCCCAGACGGTCCCAGTCTCCGTGCCTGCAGTCTCCGTGCCTGCGGCCCAGACGGTCCCAGTCTCCGTGCCTGCGGCCCAGACGGTCCCAGTCTCCGTGCCTGCGGCCCAGACGGTCCCAGTCTCCGTGCCTGCGGCTCAGACGGTCCCAGTCTCCGTGCCTGCGGCGCAGACGGTCCCAGTCTCCGTGCCTGCGGCGCAGACGGTCCCAGTCTAAATGCCTGCGGCCCAGACGGTCCCAGTCTCCGTGCCTGCGGCCCAGACGGTCCCAGTCTCCGTGCCTGCGGCTCAGACGGTCCCAGTCTCCGTGCCTGCGGCCCAGACGGTCCCAGTCTAAGTGCCTGCGGCCCAGACGGTCCCAGTCTCCGTGCCTGCGGCCCAGACGGTCCCAGTCTCCGTGCCTGCGGCCCAGACGGTCCCAGTCTCCGTGCCTGCGGCCCAGACGGTCCCAGTCTCCGTGCCTGCGGCCCAGACGGTCCCAGTCTCCGTGCCTGCGGCCCAGACGGTCCCAGTCTCCGTGCCTGCGGCCCAGACGGTCCCAGTCTCCGTGCCTGCGGCCCAGACGGTCCCAGTCTCCGTGCCTGCGGCCCAGACGGTCCCAGTCTCCGTGCCTGCGGCCCAGACGGTCCCAGTCTCCGTGCCTGCAGTCTCCGTGCCAGACGGTCCCAGTCTCCGTGCCTGCGGCCCAGACGGTCCCAGTCTCCGTGCCTGCGGCCCAGACGGTCCCAGTCTCCGTGCCTGCGGCCCAGACGGTCCCAGTCTCCGTGCCTGCGGCCCAGACGGTCCCAGTCTCCGTGCCTGCGGCCCAGACGGTCCCAGTCTCTGTGCCTGCGGCCCAGACGGTCCCAGTCTCCGTGCCTGCGGCCCAGACGGTCCCAGTCTGGGCCGCAGGCACGGAGACTGCAGGCACGGAGACTAGGACCGTCTGGGCCGCAGTCTCCGTGCCTGCGGCCCAGACGGTCCCAGTCTCCGTGCCTGCAGTCTCCGTGTCTGCGGCCCAGACGGTCCCAGTCTCCGTGCCTGCGGCCCAGACGGTCCCAGTCTCCGTGCCTGCGGCCCAGACGGTCCCAGTCTCCGTGCCTGCGGCCCAGACGGTCCCAGTCTCCGTGCCTGCGGCCCAGACGGTCCCAGTCTCCGTGCCTGCAGTCTCCGTGCCTGCGGCCCAGACGGTCCCAGTCTCCGTGCCTGCGGCCCAGACGGTCCCAGTATCCGTGCCTGCGGCCCAGACGGTCCCAGTCTGGGCCGCAGGCACGGAGACTGCAGGCACGGAGACTGGGACCGTCTGGGCCGCAGTCTCCGTGCCTGCGGCCCAGACGGTCCCAGTCTCCGTGCCTGCAGTCTCCGTGTCTGCGGCCCAGACGGTCCCAGTCTCCGTGTCTGCGGCCCAGACGGTCCCAGTCTCCGTGCCTGCGGCCCAGACGGTCCCAGTCTCCGTGCCTGCGGCCCAGACGGTCCCAGTCTCCGTGCCTGCGGCCCAGACGGTCCCAGTCTCCGTGCCTGCAGTCTCCGTGCCTGCGGCCCAGACGGTCCCAGTCTCCGTGCCTGCGGCCCAGACGGTCCCAGTCTCCGTGCCTGCGGCCCAGACGGTCCCAGTCTCCGTGCCTGCGGCTCAGACGGTCCCAGTCTCCGTGCCTGCGGCGCAGACGGTCCCAGTCTCCGTGCCTGCGGCCCAGACGGTCCCAGTCTAAATGCCTGCGGCCCAGACGGTCCCAGTCTCCGTGCCTGCGGCCCAGACGGTCCCAGTCTCCGTGCCTGCGGCTCAGACGGTCCCAGTCTCCGTGCCTGCGGCCCAGACGGTCCCAGTCTAAGTGCCTGCGGCCCAGACGGTCCCAGTCTCCGTGCCTGCGGCCCAGACGGTCCCAGTCTCCGTGCCTGCGGCCCAGACGGTCCCAGTCTCCGTGCCTGCGGCCCAGACGGTCCCAGTCTCCGTGCCTGCGGCCCAGACGGTCCCAGTCTCCGTGCCTGCGGCCCAGACGGTCCCAGTCTCCGTGCCTGCGGCCCAGACGGTCCCAGTCTCCGTGCATGCGGCCCAGACGGTCCCAGTCTCCGTGCCTGCTGCCCAGACGGTCCCAGTCTCCGTGCCTGCGGCCCAGACGGTCCCAGTCTCCGTGCCTGCGGCCCAGACGGTCCCAGTCTCCGTGCCTGCGGCCCAGACGGTCCCAGTCTGGGCCGCAGGCACGGAGACTGCAGGCACGGAGACTGGGACCGTCTGGGCTGCAGTCTCCGTGCCTGCGGCCCAGACGGTCCCAGTCTCCGTGCCTGCAGTCTCCGTGTCTGCGGCCCAGACGGTCCCAGTCTCCGTGCCTGCGGCCCAGACGGTCCCAGTCTCCGTGCCTGCGGCCCAGACGGTCCCAGTCTCCGTGCCTGCGGCCCAGACGGTCCCAGTCTCTGTGCCTGCAGTCTCCGTGCCTGCGGCCCAGACGGTCCCAGTCTCTGTGCCTGCGGCCCAGACGGTCCCAGTCTCCGTGCCTGCAGTCTCCGTGCCTGCGGCCCAGACGGTCCCAGTCTCCGTGCCTGCAGTCTCCGTGCCTGCGGCCCAGACGGTCCCAGTCTCCGTGCCTGCGGCCCAGACGGTCCCAGTCTCCGTGCCTGCGGCCCAGACGGTCCCAGTCTAAGTGCCTGCGGCCCAGACGGTCCCAGTCTCCGTGCCTGCGGCCCAGACGGTCCCAGTCTCCGTGCCTGCGGCCCAGACGGTCCCAGTCTCCGTGCCTGCGGCCCAGACGGTCCCAGTCTCCGTGCCTGCGGCCCAGACGGTCCCAGTCTCCGTGCCTGCGGCCCAGACGGTCCCAGTCTGGGCCGCAGGCATGGAGACTGCAGGCACGGAGACTGGGACCGTCTGGTCCCAGTTTCCGTGCCTGCAGTCTCCGTGCCTGCAGCCCAGACGGTCCCAGTCTCCGTGCCTGCGGCCCAGACGGTCCCAGTCTCCGTGCCTGCGGCCCAGATGGTCCCAGTCTCCGTGCCTGCAGTCTCCGTGCCTGCGGCCCAGACGGTCCCAGTCTCCGTGCCTGCGGCTTAGACGGTCCCAGTCTCCGTGCCTGCGGCTTAGACGGTCCCAGTCTCCGTGCCTGCGGCCCAGACGGTCCCAGTCTCCGTGCCTGCGGCCCAGACGGTCCCAGTCTCCGTGCCTGCGGCCCAGACGGTCCCAGTCTCCGTGCCTGCGGCCCAGACGGTCCCAGTCTCCGTGCCTGCGGCCCAGACGGTCCCAGTCTCCGTGCCTGCGGCCCAGATGGTCCCAGTCTGGGCCGCAGGCACGGAGACTGCAGGCACGGAGACTGGGACCGTCTGGGCCGCAGTCTCCGTGCCTGCGGCCCAGACGGTCCCAGTCTCCGTGCCTGCAGTCTCCGTGTCTGCGGCCCAGACGGTCCCAGTCTCCGTGCCTGCGGCCCAGACGGTCCCAGTCTCCGTGCCTGCAGTCTCCGTGCCTGCGGCCCAGACGGTCCCAGTCTCCATGCCTGCAGTCTCCGTGCCTGCGGCCCAGACGGTCCCAGTCTCCGTGCCTGCGGCCCAGACGGTCCCAGTCTCCGTGCCTGCGGCCCAGACGGTCCCAGTCTCCGTGCCTGCGGCCCAGACGGTCCCAGTCTGTGCCGCAGGCACAGTGACTGCAGGCACGGAGACTGGGACCGTCTGGGTCCCAGTCTCCGTGCCTGCAGTCTCTGTGCCTGCGGCCCAGACGGTCCCAGTCTCCGTGCCTGCGGCCCAGACGGTTCCAGTCTCCGTGCCTGCGGCCCAGACGGTCCCAGTCTCCGTGCCTGCGGCCCAGACGGTCCCAGTCTCCGTGCCTGCAGTCTCCGTGCCTGCGGCCCAGACGGTCCCAGTCTCCGTGCCTGCAGTCTCCGTGCCTGCGGCCCGGACGGTCCCAGTCTCCGTGCCTGCAGTCTCCGTGTCTGCGGCCCAGACGGTCCCAGTCTCCGTGCCTGCGGCCCAGACGGTCCCAGTCTCCGTGCCTGCGGCCCAGACGGTCCCAGTCTCCGTGCCTGCGGCCCAGACGGTCCCAGTCTCCGTGCCTGCGGCCCAGACGGTCCCAGTCTCCGTGCCTGCGGCCCAGACGGTCCCAGTCTCCGTGCCTGCGGCCCAGACGGTCCCAGTCTCCGTGCCTGCGGCCCAGACGGTCCCAGTCTCCGTGCCTGCGGCCCAGACGGTCCCAGTCTCCGTGCCTGCGGCCCAGACGGTCCCAGTCTGGGCCGCAGGCACGGAGACTGCAGGCACGGAGACTGGGACCGTCTGGGCCGCAGTCTCCGTGCCTGCGGCCCAGACGGTCCCAGTCTCCGTGCCTGCAGTCTCCGTGTCTGCGGCCCAGACGGTCCCAGTCTCCGTGCCTGCGGCCCAGACGGTCCCAGTCTCCGTGCCTGCAGTCTCCGTGCCTGCGGCCCAGACGGTCCCAGTCTCCATGCCTGCAGTCTCCGTGCCTGCGGCCCAGACGGTCCCAGTCTCCGTGCCTGCGGCCCAGATGGTCCCAGTGTCCGTGCCTGCGGCCCAGACGGTCCCAGTCTCCGTGCCTGCAGTCTCCGTGCCTGCGGCCCAGACGGTCCCAGTCTGGGCCGCAGGCACGGAGACTGCAGACACGGAGACTGGGACCGTCTGGGCCGCAGTCTCCGTGCCTGCGGCCCAGACGGTCCCAGTCTCCGTGCCTGCGGCCCAGACGGTCCCAGTCTCTGGGACAGTCTCTGGGACCGTCTGGGCCGCAGTGTCCATGCCTGCGGCCCAGACGGTCCCAGTCTCCGTGCCTGCGGCCCAGACGGTCCCAGTCTCCGTGCCTGCGGCCCAGACGGTCCCAGTCTCCGTGCCTGCAGTCTCCGTGTCTGCGGCCCAGACGGTCCCAGTCTCCGTGCCTGCGGCCCAGACGGTCCCAGTCTCCGTGCCTGCGGCCCAGACGGTCCCAGTCTCCGTGCCTGCGGCCCAGACGGTCCCAGTCTCCGTGCCTGCGGCCCAGACGGTCCCAGTCTCCGTGCCTGCGGCCCAGACGGTCCCAGTCTGGGCCGCAGGCACGGAGACTGCAGGCACGGAGACTGGGACCGTCTGGGCCGCAGTCTCCGTGCCTGCGGCCCAGACGGTCCCAGTCTCCATGCCTGCAGTCTCCGTGTCTGCGGCCCAGACGGTCCCAGTCTCCGTGCCTGCGGCCCAGACGGTCCCAGTCTCCGTGCCTGCGGCCCAGACGGTCCCAGTCTCCGTGCCTGCGGCCCAGACGGTCCCAGTCTCCGTGCCTGCAGTCTCCGTGCCTGCGGCCCAGACGGTCCCAGTCTCCGTGCCTGCGGCCCAGACGGTCCCAGTCTGGGCCGCAGGCACGGAGACTGCAGGCACGGAGACTGGGTCCGTCTGGGCCGCAGTCTCCGTGCCTGCGGCCCAGACGGTCCCAGTCTCCGTGCCTGCAGTCTCCGTGTCTGCGGCCCAGACGGTCCCAGTCTCCGTGCCTGCGGCCCAGACGGTCCCAGTCTCCGTGCCTGCGGCCCAGACGGTCCCAGTCTCCGTGCCTGCGGCCCAGACGGGTCCCCAGTCTAAGTGCCTGCGGCCCAGACGGTCCCAGTCTCCGTGCCTGCGGCCCAGACGGTCCCAGTCTCCGTGCCTGCGGCCCAGACGGTCCCAGTCTCCGTGCCTGCGGCCCAGACGGTCCCAGTCTCCGTGCCTGCGGCTCAGACGGTCCCAGTCTCCGTGCCTGCGGCCCAGACGGTCCCAGTCTCCGTGCCTGCGGCCCAGACGGTCCCAGTCTAAGTGCCTGCGGCCCAGACGGTCCCAGTCTCCGTGCCTGCGGCCCAGACGGTCCCAGTCTGGGCCGCAGGCACGGAGACTGCAGGCACGGAGACTGGGACCGTCTGGGCCGCAGTCTCCGTGCCTGCGGCCCAGACGGTCTCAGTCTCCGTGCCTGCAGTCTCCGTGCCTGCGGCCCAGACGGTCCCAGTCTCCGTGCCTGCGGCCCAGACGGTCCCAGTGTCCGTGCCTGCGGCCAGACAGTCCCAGTCTCCGTGCCTGCGGCCCAGACGGTCCCAGTCTCCGTGCCTGCAGCCCAGACGGTCCCAGTCTCCGTGCCTGCGGCCCAGACGGTCCCAGTCTCCGTGCCTGCGGCCCAGACGGTCCCAGTCTGGGCCGCAGGCACGGAGACTGCAGGCACGGAGACTGGGACCGTCTGGGCCGCAGTCTCCGTGCCTGCGGCCCAGACGGTCCCAGTCTCCGTGCCTGCAGTCTCCGTGTCTGCGGCCCAGACGGTCCCAGTCTCCGTGCCTGTGGCCCAGACGGTCCCAGTCTCCGTGCCTGCAGGTCTCCGTGCCTGCGGCCCAGACGGTCCCAGTCTCCGTGCCTGCAGTCTCCGTGCCTGCGGCCCAGACGGTCCCAGTCTCCGTGCCTGCGGCCCAGACGGTCCCAGTCTCCGTGCCTGCGGCCCAGATGGTCCCAGTGTCCGTGCCTGCGGCCCAGACGGTCCCAGTCTCCGTGCCTGCAGTCTCCGTGCCTGCGGCCCAGACGGTCCCAGTCTGGGCCGCAGGCACGGAGACTGCAGACACGGAGACTGGGACCGTCTGGGCCGCAGTCTCCGTGCCTGCGGCCCAGACGGTCCCAGTCTCCGTGCCTGCGGCCCAGACGGTCCCAGTCTCCGTGCCTGCGGCCCAGACGGTCCCAGTCTCCGTGCCTGCGGCCCAGACGGTCCCAGTCTCCGTGCCTGCGGCCCAGACGGTCCCAGTCTCCGTGCCTGCGGCCCAGACGGTCCCAGTCTGGGCCGCAGGCACGGAGACTGCAGACACGGAGACTGGGACCGTCTGGGCCGCAGTCTCCGTGCCTGCGGCCCAGACGGTCCCAGTCTTCGTGCCTGCGGCCCAGACGGTCCCAGTCTCTGGGACAGTCTCTGGGACAGTCTGGGCCGCAGTGTCCGTGCCTGCGGCCCAGACGGTCCCAGTCTCCGTGCCTGCGGCCCAGACGGTCCCAGTCTCCGTGCCTGCGGCCCAGACGGTCCCAGTCTCCGTGCCTGCGGCCCAGACGGTCCCAGTCTCCGTGCCTGCGGCCCAGACGGTCCCAGTCTCCGTGCCTGCAGTCTCCGTGTCTGTGGCCCAGACGGTCCCAGTCTCCGTGCCTGCGGCCCAGACGGTCCCAGTCTCCGTGCCTGCGGCCCAGACGGTCCCAGTCTCCGTGCCTGCGGCCCAGACGGTCCCAGTCTTCGTGCCTGCAGTCTCCGTGCCTACGGCCCAGACGGTCCCAGTCTCCGTGCCTGCGGCCCAGACGGTCCCAGTCTCCGTGCCTGCGGCTCAGACGGTCCCAGTCTCCGTGCCTGCGGCCCAGACGGTCCCAGTCTCCGTGCCTGCGGCCCAGACGGTCCCAGTCTAAGTGCCTGCGGCCCAGACGGTCCCACTCTCCGTGCCTGCGGCCCAGACGGTCCCAGTCTGGGCCGCAGGCACGGAGACTGCAGGCACGGAGACTGGGACCGTCTGGGCCGCAGTCTCCGTGCCTGCGGCCCAGACGGTCCCAGTCTCCGTGCCTGCAGTCTCCGTGCCTGTGGCCCAGACGGTCCCAGTCTCCGTGCCTGCGGCCCAGACGGTCCCAGTCTCCGTGCCTGCAGTCTCCGTGCCTGTGGCCCAGACGGTCCCAGTCTCCGTGCCTGCGGCCCAGACGGTCCCAGTGTCCGTGCCTGCGGCCCAGACGGTCCCAGTCTCCGTGCCTGCGGCCCAGACGGTCCCAGTCTCCGTGCCTGCAGCCCAGACGGTCCCAGTCTCCGTGCCTGCGGCCCAGACGGTCCCAGTCTGGGCCGCAGGCACGGAGACTGCAGGCACGGAGACTGGGACCGTCTGGGCCGCAGTCTCCGTGCCTGCGGCCCAGACGGTCCCAGTCTCCGTGCCTGCAGTCTCCGTGTCTGCAGCCCAGACGGTCCCAGTCTCCGTGCCTGCGGCCCAGACGGTCCCAGTCTCCGTGCCTGCGGCCCAGACGGTCCCAGTCTCCGTGCCTGCGGCCCAGACGGTCCCAGTATCCGTGCCTGCAGTCTCCGTGCCTGCGGCCCAGACGGTCCCAGTCTCCGTGCCTGCGGCCCAGACGGTCCCAGTCTCCGTGCCTGCGGCCCAGACGGTCCCAATCTCCGTGCCTGCGGCCCAGACGGTCCCAGTCTCCGTGCCTGCGGCCCAGACGGTCCCAGTCTCCGTGCCTGCGGCCCAGACGGTCCCAGTCTCCGTGCCTGCGGCCCAGACGGTCCCAGTCTCCGTGCCTGCGGCCCAGACGGTCCCAGTCTCCATGCCTGCGGCCCAGACGGTCCCAGTCTCCGTGCCTGCAGTCTCCGTGCCTGCGGCCCAGACGGTCCCAGTCTCCGTGCCTGCAGTCTCCGTGCCTGCGGCCCAGACGGTCCCAGTCTCCGTGCCTGCGGCCCAGACGGTCCCAGTCTCCGTGCCTGCGGCCCAGACGGTCCCAGTCTCCGTGCCTGCGGCCCAGACGGTCCCAGTCTCCGTGCCTGCGGCCCAGACGGTCCCAGTCTCCGTGCCTGCGGCCCAGACGGTCCCAGTGTCCGTGCCTGCGGCCCAGACAGTCCCAGTCTCCGTGCCTGCGGCCCAGACGGTCCCAGTCTCCGTGCCTGCAGCCCAGACGGTCCCAGTCTCCGTGCCTGCGGCCCAGACGGTCCCAGTCTCCGTGCCTGCGGCCCAGACGGTCCCAGTCTGGGCCGCAGGCACGGAGACTGCAGGCACGGAGACTGGGACCGTCTGGGCCGCAGTCTCCGTGCCTGCGGCCCAGACGGTCCCAGTCTCCGTGCCTGCAGTCTCCGTGTCTGCGGCCCAGACGGTCCCAGTCTCCGTGCCTGTGGCCCAGACGGTCCCAGTCTCCGTGCCTGCAGTCTCCGTGCCTGCGGCCCAGACGGTCCCAGTCTCCGTGCCTGCAGTCTCCGTGCCTGCGGCCCAGACGGTCCCAGTCTCCGTGCCTGCGGCCCAGACGGTCCCAGTCTCCGTGCCTGCGGCCCAGATGGGTCCCAGTGTCCGTGCCTGCGGCCCAGACGGTCCCAGTCTCCGTGCCTGCAGTCTCCGTGCCTGCGGCCCAGACGGTCCCAGTCTGGGCCGCAGGCACGGAGACTGCAGACACGGAGACTGGGACCGTCTGGGCCGCAGTCTCCGTGCCTGA